>CM076979.1:27383618-27521118 GCA_039105355.1 Benthosema pterotum | reverse complement strand
AAAGAAAAATGTTGTGCAAAATATATAATTAAATATTTAGTGTCACTATTAATCAAATATTGTCTAGGCCAGCAGTGGCATACCTACAATAAAACAAGCTCACTTGGCTATCTGGGAAATCCATATGAAATCAACTTGAAAAAAAAAAAAAAAAAAAAAAAAGAAAACATCCTCCTGAATAAATAATTTGATGACAAATTATAGAAAATAAGCAGTTATTTAACTTCTGCAGTTGTCAAGAAAATTTCACAAGAACATTTTCAATGAGACAGATTGACAGAAAGTAATATTGAAAGTAATGCAGTAATGCAGAAAGAAAAGTATAATATATTAGATTGTTTTTGTTAAGTAATGTATTTATATTACAAGTTACTGCATTTTGGTAATATATTATGTAATATATTGAGTTACATAGTGCACATGTCCCAACACTGGTGTGCATGCATGTGTCTTAAAGGAGAATCCCACTCATTTTCAATATTTTATATTTTTGTCATTAATATACCTTAGAGATGTTGTGTAGGCATGGTAAAAAGTTAATGAATTTCCTTTTTTCTGAGAGTGTACAAATGGAACCAAATGGACCCGCATTCGGTTCACATTTGTACAGGTCCTTCTCAAAAAATTAGCATATTGTGTAAAAGTTCATTTTCTTCTATAATATAATACAAAAAGTGAAGATTTCATATATTCTCAATCAATTGTGCATTAACTGAACTATTTAAAAACTTTTTTTGATTTAATCCTGATGATTATGGTGTACAGCTCAGGAAAACCCCAAAATGCCGTCTCAATGAATTAGCATATTTTTACAAAACCACAAAAAATATATGTTTTAAACAAGAAATGTTGACTATCTGAAAAGTATGTTAATGTATGCAGTTAATACTTCGTCTGGACTACTTTTGAACACATTATTTCATCAATGGGGCGTGGCATAGAGGTGATCAACCTGTGCCACTGTTGAGGAGTTATGGAAGACCAGTTTTGCTTTGATAACGGCCATAAATGAATTTGTATTGTTCAGCCTTGTGTCTCACACCTTCCTCTTGACAATACAACCCAGATTCTCTGTTGGGTTAAAATCAGGACAGTTGGCTGGTCAGTTAAGTGCAGTAATACCATGGTCAGTACAGCAGTTACTAGTAATTTTGGCTCTGTGGGCAGGTGCCAAATCGAGCTGGAAGGGGAAATAAGCTTCTCCATGAAGGTTATCAACATACTAAAGCACAAGGTACTCTAAACGGATGGCTGTGTTGAAACCACTGACTGTTTTCACTGTTAGTGGATCAACACCAGCCGATAACATGGCGTGGAGTCTGGACATGGCATAACACATGGTTTAGGCCATGTTATTGGCTGAAAACTGAAAACACAGCTACATCCTTCTAGAAACCTTGAGCTTTGGTATGTTGATAAGCTTCATAGAGATGCAAATTTTCCTTTCCAGCTCGATTTGGCACCTGCCCACAGAGCTAAAACTACCAGTAGCTGCTGTCCTGACCATGGTATTACTGCGCTTAACTGACCAGGCAACTGCCCTGACTTTAACCCCACAGAGAATCTGGGTTGTATTGTCAAGAGGAAGGTGTGAGACATAAGACTGAACAATACAAATTAATTTACGACCGTTATCAAAGCAAAACTGGTCTTCCATAACTCCTCAACAGTGCCACAGGTTGATCACCTCTATGCCACGCCCCATTGATGAAATAATTTGTTCAAACGTAGTCCAGACCAAGTATTAACTGCATACATTAACATACTTTTCAGAAGGTCAACATTTCTTGTTTAAAACATATTTTTTTAGTGTTCTCGCCAAAATATGCTAATTCATTGAGATAGGATTTTGGGGTTTTCATGAGCTGTACACCATAATCATCAGGTTTAAAACAAAACAAGTTTTTAAATACTTCACTTAATGCACAATTGATTGAGAATATATGAAAGTTTCACTTTTTGTATTATATTGTGGAAGAAAATGAACTTTTACACAATATGCTAATTTTTTGAGAAGGACCTGTACACTCTCAGAAAAAAAAAAAATGAAAATGGGTGGAATTCCCCTTTAAGAGGCGTCCCCCCACTTCTAAAAGCACCACTACAACACTGGGGCCAACCTTTGACAACCACTGAGTACATAATGAGGTGCGGCAACAGAACAGTAAGACATGTGGAATACAGGCCTATAAGAGCAAATAGTCTCACATGCAGGTGAGGCAAGGAAAGTGCAACACTTTTAGTGATTTCCTCTCCTTGACGTTGCACTCTCTCTACTTGTTTGCATAAACTCTCCTCCCTGCGGCTGGATTAACTCGCTCACACATTCATCTTCGAGAGCTCACAGCTGTGTGACTGAGGTGAATATGAGGGCATCTGAGACTCATTGACTTAAGTGTCACAGTCACTCACCACAGAGCAAAAGGGAAGTCAATAAAATGCTGCATCTTCCCAAAGAGAGAGAGCCTTCTCTGTTTAATTTAGAATGGGTGCAAAGTGAATGTTACTATTAGTGATAATAGGAAAAGGACTGTATAATCCTTCGATAGCTGAACAAAATTTAGAAAAGGACCACCGACTAACAGACAGTCGGAAAACAGGGGGTACAATAGCAATACAGAGCTAAATGGATCAGAGGTAAAATGGTAACCCTAGGATCTGAGTAAATGTACCCAGATGTAAACAACATGAAATGAGTGAAAAACACTCCTGAACCAAATGGACCCTTAGACCAAAGACATGCAAACAAAGTATTTTATTACCAGTCAACGGAGTCATGTTTCTTTGTTGAATAATCCAGTCGTATTCTGGTGGAGAGCATTTAATACGGAAGCACAGACAAGCACCATGATGAACAAAGGCTCTCCCAACATCCAGAAGGATGCAGGGAATATTTAAGACAAATGTAATCACAATGAATTGTCGTCATAGTTACACATGGATAGGTAAAACAAAAACAATAAAAGATTATACTGGATGAAACTGGTTCAGAGATCAGAGTGACCTAGGCTAAGTGTCTCCTGGAACAGATATCAACATTGGCGACACAAAAATCAAGCAATGATTGCACAGTAGTATTGATAAACAGGTTGCAATCAGAGACAGCTAGGACGTTCTGAAAACAGATAATGGCAAGATGTTCTTTATGTGATGTAAAGATGGCACAGTATAGAGACATGGTGGCACGTTTCTCAAAATAGCAGATCTACAAGGTGGTAGCTTGACCCAGATACAATCCAAATGTATGACATATGTGAAATCATTCACAATAAACCTCAGAAATATGAAATATTTCTATCAGTTACCATTACCCCCCCCCCCCCCCCTGCTTGACTGATTGAGGTGGATCCACCCGTCACCAGTGTTTTAGAAATGATACCGTCCACCCGTCACTAGTTATTGACGGAAGAATCTTTTAGGTCTGGATGTGGGTGGTCCTGTTTTCCTTGGCCTTTTTGCTGTTTGACAGCAAGACAGAGTCATTGAATGTATGAAAGACAGGTGGCCTGCGAGGATCCGCCACAGCCCAGTGACATCCGTAAAAGGTCGGTACCACCATGGCTGGCAGTCTCCTGAGATGATAGAGGTGTTGCTGTGCCCTATCCTCACCGGCATGTGCCGAGGAGTTTCAAGACTTGCAAGAGCTATAAAAGATTAAAGCGAATAAAACCAAACATTAAGGTTAAAGAATCTAACTATCTATCTCTCTATCTCAGTCGAGATATTGCCTATATGGAAGTTGATATTAAGGGCTCCATTTTCGTTACCGCTAAACCCCTTATCCCTTAACTTCTTTGCCTTTTTAAACTATTTAAAAAAAACATTTTTTAATAGTTCAAATGTCCAGTCTACATGCTCACAACGTGTAAATAGATTGGCACATTGAACTGTTCCCAAAACTTTTTTAAAAATAGTAAAAAAGGGGTTTGGGATAAGGGGTTTAGCATGTAACGAAAATGGAGCCCATACTGTATATATGATGTATATGAAAGTGTCAAGTGCCCTTGACACTTTTGATTGGATAAAATGCAGAGTCTACATGCATGTGAGATATTCATGCATCCTTCCTGGTAATCAGTGCATGCAGACCGTGGATTAAGCTGGAGTTCACACAAACGCATGGGGGTGGGGAATGTGTGTGTGTGTGTGTGTGTGGGGGGGGGGGGGGGGGGGGGGGTTGCCTAACTCATTTCTTTGCCCATATGTCACCTTGCATTGTGACAACATTTAATTTCCTGGCCAGTCCTTCCAATGATTGTGTCACCATGTAAATCATGTGTGTTGCATGAAGCAGAGATAACATATAAGGAGATAACAGCACTCTGAATGATTAAAGAATAGACTGTATGGAGCGATGCCATTGTCCCTCGTCTCTTTTTAAACTGCTGCGCTGGTTGAAGTAATGAGGCAAAGCAGGACATTTGTCATGGAGTTCTCAAATTCAAACAAACAAAACAAAAAAAAAACGTCTCTGATCTACTGGATTACTTGAGACAGCAAGTCTCTCCAAATAACTACCACACAACAGCAGTTGCTTCAGAACACTTGGCTGGTTTGTTCTAAACAAACATTGTAATATCCTCAAATCTCACAGACTTGGCAGCCCAATGTATGATGTAATCTTCAAAAGCCATGTAAAATAATTTAAAAATAAAACTATAATTTAACTGTTGAGTTTTGGATTATTTGGATTAATTTTAGGCTTTAGAGATAAGGATTTGTTAACTGGGGACCACCTAGAACCCCTTATTAAGGTCCCTAGACCAGTGTTTGAGATCAACTGATTCAGGGCCCAAATACATATCCTGATCTCGTGCTTCATCATGACACATCCAGACCCATCAGGTCATCTGGGGAAAGGTCAGCATTCACAGAATCACAACTTAAAGGTGGACGACCAGCGTTAAATGCCATTGACAATGACAGGAGGATTCACATCATACAGCATGTGTCTGAGCAAATCTGCTTTTTGTGCCAACACAAACACTGAATGCCATTGACAAGGAACAGAGAATTTAGGTCATACGGCATGTGTCTGAGCAAATCAAGGTTATGTCATACGATAAGAGTGCGCCTCAAGTACTGTTTTTACTCTGCACGAGGAGAGCGCAAGTATGTGTATCTCTGTATCTCCATTGGCTGATGAACAACTGACCACCAATTTGCATTTAAACGTATCTACTGTATAGGACATTTAAAGGTATAGTGGTCAGGGGTGGATCTAGGCATGGGCATGGCGGGGGGGCAATGCCCCTCTAAATGCCCTGACTGCCCCACCAAATATGATGTCATGCAAACAACCCAAATTTCCAATTAAAGTGCTTATAACACTGCAAAAACACAAAATCTTACCAAGTCAGACTGGCTTATTTCTATACAAAATCACTCATTGCACTTACTTTAAGATGCATTATCTTAACCAGTCAAATTTCTGTGAGACAAAGGGACTTGTTTTAAGACTGTTTAACTTAAATATCTTACCTAGTGAAAAAATCTTGAAACGAACTTGTATTGAGTCATGCCTCACCTATAACAAGTTTTTTTTGCCATATCAGTCATTACCAAGGCCCGTACAAGCTGATGTGGTGTTAATGAAAGACTTATCAACTCATTTTAAGATAAATACTTAGTCATATCACCTCATTTTAAGAAAAAGACTTAGTAAAAAAGAAAGAAAGATCTTTATTAGAAATTATGTTCTGCAATGATGTCGGTCAGATCATACTTGATTGGAACATACTTTTTATCATTTGCTGTAACATAGTAGTATGGCATATGATCGACAATTTCTCCAGCATCAACAAAAATATTGCCTTGCGCCTGAAGAGGAACTTCTACCTCATATGCTAAATAACGGTCATTCCACCATGTAGTGTCTGTATAGATAAAATGGTAAATGGTAAATGGTGCATTTATATAGCGCCTTTATCCAAGGCGCTTTACATAGATTGTGCATCACATTCACCCATTCACACACACATTCATACACTGATGACAGTGGAAACCATGCAAGGTACCTACTAGCACATCAGGAGCAATTAGGGGTTAAGTGTCTTGCTCAGGGACACATCGACACTAACTCTGCGGGAGCCCGGGATCGAACCGGCAACCTTGTGGTTACCATCCGGTTACTCTACCTCTGAGCCACTGCCGCCCATTTATATTGTTCATCGTTGTATGGTTGCTCTTTCCACCTGAGCTCTTTCACCGTGGATTTTTGAGTTGCACCAGGTCAAGGCTGCTTCACAACCCTACCTGTCTATGCCCTTGACTGTTAAGTGAATGTGAATGAATATTTTTACTCATTTTGCGCTGGCACTAAATAGAATAAATATTGTTTATTGTGATACTTTATTTAATTACACAAAAATAGTCTATAACCTTTTCCTGGGTTGCAGGGATTTTATTTTGACCGAATTCATGGGTTGTTTTAATGAGAATAACCAATTTGTTAGGTCACAGACTTTGGTTGAATTGATTTATTGATGGATTCAGTTGTCTAGAACCCTTTTCATATTATTTATTCTTCTGGCATTTGAGCCATGGGCCACCATTTGATGACATTTACAGTAGCCTCTCGGATCTAACATATTTTGTTCTCATTGGATAGTGAGGCTGTATTGATGGCGGTACCATTAGAGATAACAGATTGATGTTTCAGTACCTTTAGGAGGGATATGGCAAACCTTGATCAATATAACAATTCTTCTATATTCTGTTACTTTTTACACTTATCGTAAAATAAGTAGTGTTTAACAAATAAGGGTCCATTTGGTTACCATCTCTCCCTCATTTAGCTGGGGACCACCTGGATTGTTTGAATTAATACGTTATCAAAAGTTTGCAAAAATAACCTTGCTCTTCTTATATTATTATTATTATTATTACCCTTATTATTATTACCCTTATTATTTATTATTATTATTATTAGGCTACTACCCTTATTACTGTCGTTAAGCACACACACGCACGCATGCACGCACGCACATACGTATGCACGCCCCACCCCCTCCTTCCTGCCGCTTCCTTGGTTCAAAGTTTGTGTGAAAAAGAAAACAAAGAAAAAGCTGAAGAAGAAACTGTCTGTCTCCCCGGCAAAGATCAACAGTAAAAGACGTCCTCGTCGTCGTGCATCCCATTCAAGGTAAACATGTGTTTGTGTAAGGTTATACATTTGCTCGCACACACAGTATGAATGTCACGTCGGTCTATCATATATTTATGCTAATATTTACGATACTAAAGACTAGCTCCGAAGCTAATGGCTAACAGCCTACTACTGTTATGGGCTAAGCAGCAAACTAGTGTTTACGTTCGTATAATGCTATGGTTGGTTGATGTACTATGATATCAATCCGTGTACCTTTTGTATGTTCAAACGATATTCTATCTGCAGTTTATCTTTATTGGTCATACTGTATGTTGTCGTAACACGTTGAGAACAGTTTGTCTCTATAGAGTATGGGCATAGTTACGACAACTCCGTTTATTTTATGGGGTCAGTCCAATGGCGGCTGTTCTACATAGATCTATAACTAAATGGGGACAACCGGAGGTTACAAAACGTACGTGACCAGGCTTTTTCTGCCCCCCTCAATGTTGCAATTGTCTTCTCCATAGGAGCTAGCTGGTTGCTAGATGTTGTGACTAGGTATTGTTGTCTAGTAAATTTAATAAACCCTTCGTTTGCATACAGAAATAATGATGTTAGTTATATTGTTCACTTGCTGTGATATAAAAGCAATGCTGCAATTTTATTTTTAAACAATGCTTTTCTGTTTTATTTCAGGTCGTTCTGAATTGTCAACTTTGTAGAGTCCAAATTAGCTGAGTGGCAGCTTCCAGAACTTATCAGCAATTTTAAAGGTGCACTTTTTTACTACCTTGACCATGCCATACAAAGTGTGTCCATACCTAAGAATTTTTGTTTAGTATAGCTTTTATCTGTATTGATTGCAATGATTAATCAAACCAATATTTCATTAGTTGTCAACTAATAATCAATGAATTGGACCTGCAATAATCACTGGGGTTACTGTGGATATTTCCCCACTTTCACCCATTTTCAACATTTTACTCTGTCATTAATATACCTTAGAGATGTTGTGTGGACATGATAAAAAAGTTACCCCCATTCTGTGTTTACTAGAAATGGAGGTCTGGGGGGAAAAAATCATTAACATGGTGAAACACAACTTGGTGACATCATCAAGTTATGTTTCACCATTTTAATGATTATTCTTTTAGAACATTTCTTTCTGAGGGTGTACAAAATTTGGTTCACATTTGTACACTATTTTTGAATTTGAAAACGTTTGGAATTCCCCTTACAGCTTGAATATTGAATTCAGAAGAGTACTGTTCCTTTTAGACAGACTTTGTAGCTGTTCTTTAATGAACTGAGCAGTCAGAATAAGCCTAAAGACACCATGAATTGCTTTAATAATTTCTTTTATTTGAATAGCAGTCTAATCAGTTAAGTTGCATGAAGTACTTGACATTATTATAGTGGTGTCAACTGTATTACCGTAATTAATGTCCAGAGCCCACGGTTTGAGCTCTGCTATATGGTTTTGGTGAAATATGAAGTAGTTCTGGTCATTTTTTCATTTGTATTGTTGGCCCATTTCTAAAATATTAACATATCCTTTGTTCATTTTTCTGTGTCCATATTACTACACCCAAAAAGTAGTTCCATGTTATAGTGGGGTCAAAAATGAATGAAGGATGTGCTAATATACTAGAAATAATTCAACAAAACGAATAACCTTAGTTTTGTGGATTAATTTACTTTTATTGCATGACCCCAGTAATCTCCACAAAATGACGTACTTAATATTCACCAAAACAGAGCAGAATTCCCACCACATCAATTAATACAGTCGACACCACTATATTAAAGGACCGTATTTCACAGCATAACTTCCAAAAATGTAACTATACCTTTAAGGCTCTATTTAATTTGGTGTGTAGAAGTGCGTAGTGTTCTGTGCCAAATGGGTTAAGGAACCTCCTCAAGGAACCATGAGGGTCCCTAGATCCCACTTAAAGACCCACTTGTTTAGCATAGTGTTTCCAGTGAGCCTACATGCACAATGTCGGCACCCTGGATGGAAATTCTATTACTGTGAAAATTCTAAGATGTCTGTGTTTCTGTATTTATGTCTTTCAGCTCAAGACGTTGACGAGGAGGCCTTCGCCCAGGTGCAGAAGTTTATGAAGGACTCTGTTCTCTGCAGAGCCAGATGGATATGGGCGAATACATCGAAGGACATCAAAGAGATCCTAGCAGAGTACCCTCGTCTCATCAGTCCAAGCATGGTATGATATAGGCTACTACTAACATGTCATTGGTTCGACCTCCCATTAGTCTGAACCATACTAACACTATCTCTAAACATCTCGAAACATAACCCCAAGTGCATGGTTGCCATCCTTAATGCCTTCGGACTAATGGTACTTCAGATCTATGGGCCTTCCCCGAAATGCATACCTCACCTATTAAACTGACAGCTGTTGCAATAACTTCAATGTTGTTGTTGTTTTTTGTCTTTTTGTTAGATATCGCAGGACTTCTCAGAGCTGTATGGCGAGGCTGCACTAAAGTTGTTTGAGACGTAGGTGACCAAATATGCGGATAAAGTCCTGCACCTGGCCGAACAAGATGGAAAACTCGCATTTCCTGTCGATGACATGACACCGGGTATGTCTTTCTGTATGATATCAATGATTCTGTGACTACAGGTAAATAGGTTTCTCCAGTCATGAGACCATGATTGGAGAAACCTACGTTACCTCCTGTTTCAAATGGCACCAGGTCCCGTCTGCTTCTTATTGTAAATAGCAATATCTAAACATGTCAAAAGTTCTGCAAGTTGACACAATAAAATATAATGGTCATAGTATTCAGTGTGAGGCAGACCGCTTGTCAGATTGGTTCAAACACCCCCGATGGACCTGAAATTATCTCTGGAGGGAGCACTTAAGTCACTGCTTAAATACTGGATAGTCTAATGTTTTTCCACAGTATTGTTTTTTGTGAATTATTGAAAAGGTCTTAAAATGTATGTATTAAACATTTATTGTTGATTTCCAGATGCCAAAGGAGAACTTGCTATCAGACTGCTACCCCGCCTGCTACCACAGTCTGTCTACAGATCGAGCAAGAAGTCTGTTAGGGACTCGGCTGAAGAGGCCCGGCAGCCTTCGTCGACCTGAAGCCTGTAAATACAATTTCCTTTTCCTTTTTTTCTTTTCTTATTTTTTCTTTTTTTTCCCTTTTTTATTATCGTTTTGGCTTTATTGGAATAGATTGAAATGGTGAGAGCTTCTGATTACTGCAAAACCGTGGATCATTACTGCAAAACCAGGATCAGGGCACATCTCTGGGCTACTGTAATGTTTCTTTCCCAAAGCGAAAGAAACATTACTGCTGCACGTTAGTTTTTTATTTGGCTTATTTGTTAAATCCTCCAAACTGGTATTTTGTTATCTTATCAACATTCACTTTTATTTGTAGGAAAAAAAGTGGAGATATGGGCACAACATAAAAGGAAGAAACTTTATTATGCAACTTAGTGTATAGTTTTCCTTTTAGATTTTGTGTGCCCATTTTTTTGACTACATGTTTTATCCCGTTTTTTAAAATTAGTAAAAACGTGCTCCTGGATCAGTTATCTACCTATACGTCTCTGGTGAGCACCTGGTTGTCTCCTTGCATTCACTTTTCTTTATCTTTCTTTGTTCCTGTCTAGGTTGGTACAAATATTGTCGAGTACCTCTCGCTGGCTGAAGGAAGGCCCCCATCTGTCCTGGTCCTTGGAGGAACCTCAAAGATGTGCTGTCCAGGCATTTGTCATTATGGCAGGTCAGACAATCCGGAAAATACACTGCTTGGGCAGTCGATGTCTGCTTCAAATCATTTTATGTATTTGACATTGACTACCCCAAGCAGTGTACACATCCATGGTTAGTTTCTGCAACACACGGTCTACAACATACCGGGCACAGAGGCGAGGCAGGTTGCTCCTGACGTGGAATGATTGGAGAAACCATTGATATAGAGACTTTGATTTGGAAGATCTGTTGTAGAATCTTGACAATTGGTTAAGTTATGTGATTTTTTTTCTTTTGTTTGTGGTTGAAATACATATTTTTGTTAAACAGTGAGTTCTATAATCTAAAATGTTGTGGAGTTTTTCCCGATACCACCCTCAAGTTCTCTTACTTGGTACTCAGAACATCAAATTGACACTAAAGGCTCAACAAATGCAATTGGAGCCAGACCCAACACTAAATCAATTCACCAAAAAGAGCAGATCTAAGTACTCATACTGCTTCTCTGTATCAGCGAGTACAAAGTACTGAAAAAGTAGTATCGGGACAACTCAATTGTAGTAAATGTGAGTAAATGTGCAATATATTGTTTTTGGTTGTTGTTTTTTGTTTTGTTGCTGATGTTTGGCAGCTCAGTACTAAATGCACATTTTGGCTGTTTTTTCAGCTCAGTTTTCTTAATACATTTGGCTGTTTTTGCAGCTCAGTTTCTTATACATTTGGCTGTTTTTGAAGAATAAATATTGTTTATTGTGATACTTTATTTAATTGCTTTTGTCTCATTTGTAGTAGGTGATGGGTCTTAAATACACCTTAATTTAGCTCATAATAAGTCACTTACACTTGAATGAATAAGCTAATTAAACTTGAATTGAGCTGTATAGGCTTGCCAAGTCATATTTTGACCTAAATGTATTTCCTAATACTAGTATCAAATGTTCCAATTTGAGTTTTTTCCAGCTAATAATTGAATTTTCATAGAACTTACTTTGAGTTAACAAAGCTCAAAATAAGCTCTATCCAGCTTGTTTTGAGCTTCGTTTTTGCCCAAATAATGTGTCTTATTTCAAGAAATCTTGACAAGTGAAAACGGCTTGTTCCATTGGCAGATTTTTTTACTTATTTCAAGCAAAAACGCTCTTGTTTTATGTTTTTTTTTACTTGTTTTTTGAGGGGGATTTTTTCCAGTGTATTAAAATGATTTCAAACACTGCTACTAACTACTAATTGTGGCACCACTAAACCAACAGCATTTCATCATTGAAAACAGAAAACTCTCTGAGTCAGACCTTTAGCTTTATGCATGCTGCGTGTCTGTTGCAACTTTAACAACAACTGATGCTATTATTGATGCTTTACTTGACTAATAAAAGTCCTGTAACTGAAAATGGTATGGGTGCGACTTCATCTGCGATGAAGCCGCACCCATACCATGTTCACCTGCCCCCCCTCCAATTGGGAAAGGTTACATCCGCCCCGTTGCCAATCAAGTCAAGAGACTCGAAAATGTTTTCCATATAATCTCTTGCCATTTTGACTGTGGCGCTAGAGACGATGGCATGAGGCTTACGCCATCGGTACTTACACAGTAAACGCTTTTAAATCACATTGTAAATATTATGAATAGACATCCAACACTTGAGCTGCTGTTCAGTGTCAGCATGGGCGTTGTGGTGGCTGTTCTGTGCACTCTGCTTGGATGCATTTACCACACACAGCTTTATCCGCTAAGGTGATTTGAAGATAAACAAATATATACAGCCTTATCAAAGTGCAGCATAACGGCAGAGTTCTTTGTTGTTGTATTGCGTGTGGTTTCACTGAGGGGGTATGGCCCTGGAGAGCTCTTCCCTTCAACCCTGTCACACTGACTTAGTGAGGACGCTAGTATTTGCGGAGCAGAAACTGGCAACATCGGCAGACAGAATCATTGAAGCAAACGAGAAGTGGGTTTTATTCACCTATAGCTTTCCCCACAATCCAGAAAGGTACTCCCCAACAAAATTGCACAGCAAAATCTGGGCACTGGTGCGAATCCAACTCCTCCTGACTACATCTCGAAACAGTCCTTTAGCAAGGCACTGAATGGTCAGTGTATTAATGTGTGTGTGAGTGGTTGAATGTAATGCGCATGTAAGTGGCCTTGGATAAAGGCACAATGCACATTTATCATCATTTTACCCTGCATGGGTCACTCCTCCACAGCCCTTCCTTGACTGCTGGGAGTGGCAGGTCCAGTTAATTACCCAATGACCAAAGATATTATAGATTTTAAAGTGTCATATATTAATTACACAACAAATGATCCTATGAGACAGAGACACAGAAAGAAGGGTGTGGCAGTGCTTTAGTTTAAAGCAGTGGTTTTCAACCAGTGGTCCTTGAGAGGGTTCCAGGTGGTCCCCAGCTAAGTTGGTTAAACAGATGAAAAGTTGGTTAGCTCTTAAAATATTCATCTAAATTAGCACCACTTAATTAAGAAGTCACAACACAACTAGAGAATGTAGAAAAAAATGACATTTTGATTTACTGTATGTACTGCTTGACTGTTTTGTTTGCGAAGATCTAGCCTGGATTTGTGGACGAACCCAAAAGAAATCTTCATTTTTGGGACTGTTGGATGAAAAATGTCACCAACTGGTGGTCGGGGCTCAAATGTTGAATAAATAGTGGGCCCTGGTATCAAAGAGGGTGAAAACCACTGCCTTAAGTACAGTACCTTTACTCAACTGTGCTAGAGTAAACTGTGGCGGGGTAATTTGACTTCAGTACAAAATACCTCTGGAGTATTCCTTCAAAGTGTTTGACTGTGTCTGTCTGTCTGTCTGTCTGTCTGTCTGTCTGTCTGTCTGTCTGTCTGTCTGTCTGTCTGTCTGTCTGTCTGTCTGTCTGTCTTGTCTGTCCGTCTGTCTGTTCATGAGTAAGACTAAGGGACAGACAGAGCAGCAGTGTCTTCATGCTCCTCAGGACTACAGAGCATTAAGAATCCCCCTGGGCCTTTGGAGAGAGATGCTGCTTTACCTCAACAACCTTATCACAATTCCCTTCCACTCATCAGGACACAATATAAATAAGTCACACAAGAAATGCTCTTGACGTGACTTATTCATAGCGCGTCCGGGTGAATGGAGGAGGACAAGTCGCCTCGCTCTCTTTAAAGGTCTCCAGAGAGCCAGTTATAGTCACCAGATCTTCAGGACGGTGGTCAGGGGCGGATGTAACAATTCCCAATTGGGGGACAGGAGAAAATGATATTGGGGCGGCTTCATCGCCCGTGTCGCTTCACGCCACGGGCATTTTCAGTTACAGGACTTTTATTAGGCAAGTAAAGCATCAATAACAACATCTGTTGTTAATGATGACACGCAGCATGCATAAAGCTAAAGGTCTGACTCAGAGAGTTTTCTGTTTTCAATGATGAAATGCTGTTGGTTTAGTGGTGCCACATCTGTAATTAGTTAATTAGTTAAATATAAGGGTAACAACCCAAATATCTTGGGTTGTTTTGCATGCCATCATGTGTGGTGGGGCAGTCTGGGCATTTAGAGGGTCATCGCCCCCCCCTGCCCATGCCTAGATCCGCCCCTGGTGGTGGTGCATGCGCAGATCAGACACACGTTGGCCAACGGAACCATGTTTTTTTTTTACTGAAGGTGGTGGGATGGGGTCATCTGTCAGAGATGGTTACCGTAGATGTCGTCACTAGACGTTGCTTTTGAGTGTGGACCTCGACATGTGCATCACACAATTACAAACCTCACCCACTACCAATACGTCTTGTTCTGCATCTTTCTATTGTGCCCGTTGATATTTATTTTTATCCAGAGGATCTGAATGGAAACAAGGCCGCAAGGACTTTTATTCAGTGATCCCACTGGGTGTGTTTAACTGTACCTTTTACTGATTTCATTTATGTCTGACTGTCCCTTGTACCTATTACTTTTCTGACAATAAACTATTCATACAATCAATAAATAAAAAAATGAAAACATTTCTTAGGGCGGCTTCTGGTTCCTGAGCACACACTACTGTATACTGCAGGCTGTCCTAAATTGGGAACCTGCAGTACAGTAGGGTCTCGTAGGCCCTACATGATGCATGAAAATCGAACCATCTATTCTTAATTTTGACTGCCTGCGACCGCGGCCTTCTCATTTGGAGCCGCCGTTTAATCATCTATTTATTGCGGATTATATGGCAGACTGATTACAATACCCTGCCGGGATAATAACACACTTCTCAGACGATGATCAAAGGAAGGCCTCGCATTTATTCTTCACATGATTAAAAAGTCTTCTCTTGTGCTCCCCCACCCCTTCCCGTCTCCCAGTATAAACAAGTGGAGCAGTACATGTCCTTCCACAAATTGCCGGCCGACTTCCGACAGAAAATCCATGACTACTATGAGCACCGGTACCAGGGCAAGATGTTTGATGAGGAGAGCATACTGGAGGAGCTTAATGAGCCGCTGAGAGAGGTAGCCATGCAAAAACACACATGCGCACGCACAACACGCACGCACACACACATGCAGACTCTTATTTTGACACCCAGATGGTACCTAGAAACAAGAAAGAATTTAAGATTCTTTCCCTAGTCAAAAAATCCTTTAGGATTCAGATCAATCCTATAAGATTTTGGAACAAATCTTATTGCATATTTTCTTATAGGATTAAGAAAATCCATTAGGAATACTATAAGAATCCTAGGATTTTCTTCCTGTGAGATTTCGCGGGGAATCTATTGGTTTTTCTTAACCCTATAAGAAAATATCCAATAGGATTATTCCAAAATCTTACAGGAATTATAGAGCTGCGCAGTCCCGCCCCCTCTTGACGTCACCCCTGTTCCAGAAACGGATTCCCCATTCATTTTTCTCTGCAGACAAAGCCAACTCGGGTGACAAATCATGATGACACACAATCTTTTGGGACAAACAAATAATTTCTAAGATGAAAAACGAAACAAATGCGTTGTATCCTGCTGTTTTCTACTTCTTGCTAATTAGATATTGCATGATAATATTGTGGTGGTTGTCACGATGTGTCACAACCCAAGTTGGCTTTGTCCACGGTGCAATCGTGTTTTTATTATCCATTTTTGAAAAGTCTATGAGGAAAATGAATTGAGGATTCCATTTCTGGAACACAGGCGACGTCATGAAAGGCGTGGGACTGTGCAGTCCTGTAGATCTGACAGGATCCTGTAGGATCTTTTGGGGACAAATGAATGACACGTTTGTTCTTTCCCCCAAATCCACATTTTTTCATCCAATTGTCATTCAGGAAATCGTCAACTTCAACTGCCGTAAGCTGGTGGCGTCCATGCCCCTGTTTGCCAACGCTGACCCCAACTTCGTGACAGCCATGCTGACCAAGCTGCGGTTCGAGGTGTTCCAGCCCTCAGACTACATTGTCAGGGAGGGAACCATCGGCAAGAAGATGTTCTTCATCCAACATGGTGTGGTCACTGTGCTGACCAAAGGCACTGTGGGCATGAAGCTGATGGACGGCTCCTACTTTGGAGGTAAGAGGACGCACATCGCTCCAGGGGCGGATCTAGGCAGTCTGCCCCACCAAACATGATGGCATGCAAAACAACCCAAGCTATTTCAAATTAAAGTGCTTATATGATTTGAAACACTACTACTGCTACTAAGTAACTACAGCTGTGGCTAAACCAAACCAAACCAACAGCATTTCATCATTGAAAACAGAAAACTCTCTGAGTCAGACCTTTAGCTTTATGCATGCTGCGTGTCTGTTGCAACTTCAACAACAACTGTTGTTATTATTGATGCTTTACTTGACTAATAAAAGCCCTGTAACGGAAAATGGTATGGGTGCGGCTTGAAGAAGCGATGAAGCCACACCCAGAACACCCAGAAATGTTCTGGGTGCTGATGAAGCCGCACCCAGATTTCCAATTTCCCTGGGCGTGGGGGGGGGACTCCACTCCTATATAATAACACAATGTTTTAAAAAATAAATGTCACACACACTTTTTTCCACTGCATAGGGTATGCCCTGTTGATGGATTTGGAAGAGATTTTGAAGGTCTGGTTCCAAAAATGAACTCAGTATTTATTGTGTACAGTCCATGATATTAACATTGGAATGAATGAGCCCGGCTGGAAAGTGTCCTAGGGTGGACAAGAGGGCGGAGCTTACCTAAAGGTTTATTCCAGGCTGGATTTCGGGAAACAAAACAGTCAACCATAGATCATTCAAAGTGACCATTAATCTTCTACCTTCTCTAGTTGTGTAGGCTAATTCAGATGACAAATATTTTAACTCCACTGGTTAAAAACCACTGCTATAGTGGAACAAACCCTCAGACTCCCAGATGCCTCTGTGGAAATGCCATGGTGTCAACAATAGCTAGGATAAAAGCCAACCTGGGTGCAATCCGGGAATCCATCTTTGTCTGTCTTAAGAGATTACCCTGAGTGGGACTGGGATGTGTGGTCTCTCGCCTTGCAGCCCATCCTGTCCCGCCTTTCCAAGCTGCTCTCCATCTGGGGGACTCATATTGCACTGCTGTTGCTGCTATTCACACACATTAACACACATGACACATGCATGCAGGTAGTGTACACCGATAGTGTACAAAAAACATGCATGCGCGTCAAGGGCGGCTATAACTTGTCCCATTTTGGGGGGGGGGGGGGGGGGGGGGCAAGAGAACATGTTGGAGGGGCAAGATAAAATGGTATGGGGGCGGTGAATCCGATGAAGCCACACCCATACCATTTTCGGTTACAGGACTTTTATTAGCCAAGTAAAGCATCAATAATAACATCAGTTGTTGTTGAAGCTGCAACAGACACGCAGCATGCATAAAGCTAAAGGTCTGACTCAGAGAGTTTTCTGTTTTCAATGATGAAATGCTGTTGGTTTAGTGGTGCCAAAATTGAAAGTTGTAGTTAGTATAGCAGTAGTAGTGTTTCAAATAATTTTAAATATAGGCACTTTAATTTCATATTAAAGTGCTTATATTTGTGCATATCTTGGGTTGTTTTGCATGGCATCGTATTGGGGGGGGGGGGGGGGGGGGGGGGCAGACTGGGTATTTAGGGGGGCATTGCCCCCCATGCCCATGCCTAGATGTGCGTGCGACGTGCCTGGAGTCACGCATGTGGCACGCACATAATTCCAGGCGCATTCTGTCCTTTTCATTGTGAAAATGTTGACGGTGAAGTTTCCACGTGTGTGTGTGTGCGTGTGCGTGTGTGTGTGTGTGTGTGTGAGCGTTTATGTGCACTATACGGACTCACAGTGGATCAGAAGCTTGGACATCTCTATACAGTCTAGTCACCAGACCGTACAGAAACTCATTTACATTTTCATGGAGTACACATTAGACTCTAGACGTGCACTCGATGAAGATGTAAATTAGATGTAAATGACGTCTTTGCGTGTGTGAGGATGAGAGTCCGGTGCGGACACGCCTGAGCTCTATGGCAGTGGTTTTTAACCAGTGGTCTGGGGACCACCAGTGGTCCGTCAGAGAGTTCCAGGTGGTCCTCAGGCCAAACGATGGAAAGATGGTTAACCAGATCCTAACTCTTAACTCTTTGAGAGCACAAAAATAGAATGGAAATAAATATTTACTTTTGTCGTCTGTGGGGTTTAAATGTCATCAAATGGTGGTCCGTGGCACGAATTTTGAATAAATAGTGGGCCTATAAATAGTGCTCTATGGGGATTGGAACAGACCGCCCCACCCACCCCACACGCACGCACGCACGCACGCACGCACGCACACACGCACACACGCACACACACACACACACACACACACACACACACACACACACACACACACACACACACACACACACACACACACACACACACACACACACACACACACACACACACACACAAATTCAGATGGAATCTCCCTGCACCTCCACTCTACTCCCCGCTGTGAGTGAATGTCGACCCCACCGTAGGCAGGAAACCAGCAGCACGCGCGCATTAGAGAGAGAGAGAAGAGAGAGGGGACACGGTTGTCAGGACAACAGCCTGCATATAGAGCCCCAGCCCTGGAGAAACCATACCAGTGTTGCCAACTGCCAAAATCCAAAATGCACTTTCAAAATGCAGAATGCATTAGATGCGGTATACATATAAACATACAGATCAAAATGACCCGCAAGCGTCCATTTGGTTTCATTTTTAACGCTCTCAAAGAGTTACATCTGGTTAACCAACTGTCCATCATTTAGCCTGGGGACCACTGGTTGAAAACCACCGTCATAGGAGGAAAATGGTGAAAAATTAGGGGTTTATCTCTGGCGCCTGTCAATCAATTTCACCCCAACTCGTCACCAGCCAAAAAAAGCGCTAGATATTCCACCAGGAAAAGTTTTTCACTAATTTTGGTGCTAGGGGGGTCTGGGGAAAACAGCTAAATATAGTGACAAAAGTTGGCAACACTGAGCGATACAGAGGAAGAGGGAGAGCCAGAGAGAGGCAAAGGGGAAGGTTGGGAGGGTGGGGTGGGTGCAAGTGAATGTAATGAAGCATAGCTAGCTGTATATCTTAGAATATGAATGAACGAGCGCTCCCCCCGCCTCAACCAGCTGGCTCTGCCACCGCCGATGTGCTGCCTGGAGGCAGACCTGACCACATGCAGCTCATTCTGATGCCACATGAGTCCTGATCAGATTCTAGTTTCTGATGCTTTTCACAATGTTTCAAAAATAGCAGAACTACAAGCTCATATCGCGCCACTCGGTGGCGCGATATGAGCTTGTAGATCTGCTATTTTTCAACAGCTAAAACACCAAAACGCGTTCAGTACACAAGAGGGTTTAAGAGACATGAGTCTCGGAAAAAAGGTTGTTTGTTTCTATCGATTGTGTGTTCCGTGGGTTCAGTGGATCCGCATTCATGTGTGCCTTGAAAGGTTCTGCGTTGAATAGACCTTTCACTAAGCCCCGCCCTCTCCCCAGTGTCCACCCAAGGGTAGGACACTTTCCAGCTGGGCTCATTCATACCAATGTAAATATCATGGACATTACACATTAAACACTGGTTCATTTTTTGGATCCAGACCTTCAAAATCACTTCCAAATCCATCAACAAGGCATGCCCTATGCACTGGAAAAATGTGTGTGGCATTTATTCTTTAAAACAATGTTTAATCATGTAGGAAAGCTATCACATGTTATGCTTATCTTTGATTGGAGCATAGGACCATTGTTGATCTGTTCTGGCATCATCGCCATGTATCCGCCAGGTATGCGCATACCTGCACAGCTGGATGAGTTATTATATATGTTTTAATAGCAGACAAACTCCTATACGTGAGTTCTGAAATGTATTTTTGCATGCACATTTCAATTTACATCGTCTGCAGTCAATCAGCTGTTTTTTCTTTCTTTTTTTTTTCAGTTGATGATTGGTATAAATGATCCGACATCATGCTGTGTTTTTTTGTACTACTTGTGGTTTTGTCAGGGATTGTAATGCATACTGCATGCTGTAGTCTACAATGTGTATAATGTTGGCTGTGCAGTGTAATGGAGCAGGGCTCATACGCAATACAAGAACACTGAGCAAAACAGTGGTGCAAAAAGACTACAGGCAGTGGTGTTTCTAAGCAATTTGGAGCCCTAGGCAAGATTTTCCCTGGAGCCTTCCCAAATGGACCCGTATGGGTCCATTTAGTAAGGCGGGGCTCCATGGAAAATCTTCTGTAAAATGGTGCCCCCCAAGGGATAAAATTATGAACTATTTTTAAACTAAATATTTACTAAATATTATGCCAACTAGAAACTTTAGGCAACTGCCTAAAGTTGCCTATTATGCCTATTATAAAGTTGCCTATTATGGCAACTGGCAACATTAGGCAACTGCCTAGTCTGCCTAATGGCAAAACGCCCTGACTACAGGCGATGGATGTGACATTCTTTCTTTCCTTCCGTTCCCAGAGATCTGTCTGTTGACCCGGGGCAGAAGGACGGCCAGCGTTCGAGCAGACACCTACTGCCGTCTCTACTCTCTGTCTGTGGACAACTTCAACGAGGTGCTGGAGGAATACCCTATGATGAGGAGGGCCTTTGAGACGGTGGCCATCGACCGCTTGGACAGGATAGGTAACACCGCTGTTTCATTTACCGGGGCTCTTGATAGCGAACGTCAGTTTTGGTTTTCAACCTTTTTCATTCATAGCAGGGCCCGCTATTTATTCAGAAATTTAGCGATGGACCGCCATTTGATTTGACATTTTAGCCCCAAAGATCTCAAACCTAAAGATTTCCAGGATTTCCAGAAACCTAAAGATTACCTGGATTTTGGAGAAAACAAAAAGGTTAAAACTGCAGATCAAAATGACCCTTAATCTTCTACATTCTCTAGTTGTATAGACTAGGGATAATTCAGATGGTGAATATTCTAACTCTTGAGAGTGTAAACATGAAACCAAATGGACCCGCAAGAGTAGGCCAAGGGCAGGCCTTGGTGACAGATTTGAAAGAGATTTTGAAGGTTTGGTTCGCAAAAAATTACATTGGAATGAATGAGCTTGGCTGGAAAGTGTCCTAGCCTTGGGTGGACGCTGCGGAGACGGGGTGGGGCTACCTGAAAGGTCTATTGTGGACAAAATGTCACAATAACAAAATGGTGTGAGAGGTCAAATCTCTTCAAATGTTGGTGCATGGGTTCAAATGCCGAATTAATAATTAATATGAAAATAGTTGAAAACCAATGGTGGTACAGAAATGGCCCCAGGGCTGCCCTGGCCCTACAGACCACCCAGTCCTAACAGGGCTGGGCTGTTAATGATGATGATTGATCACCTTCAGAGGAAAATGCTGAGTATACTCTCCATGGGTTTGGTTGGACCGATGGATCAATTCACCCATCTGTTAAAATGATCAGTCAGCAGCATGTTCCATCATGGGTGATGTGCGCACTCAGGCAGATGTGCACACACAGAGTGCTCTGTCTCTTTCCTGATCGCCATGTAACTCATATACAATACAATTCATATACAATCTGGGGACCACCAGTGGTCCTTGAGACGGTTCCAGGTGGACCCCATGCTAAATGATGAATGAAACCAAATGGACCCTTTCAAATCAAAGTGCTTATATTTAAAATGATTTGAAACAGTACTACTACTACTACTACTAACTACACGGTGTCACCACTAAACCAACAGCATTTCATCATTGAAAACAGAAAACTCTCTGAGTCAGACCTTTAGCTTTATGCATGTCTGTTGCAACTTCAATAACAACTGATGTTATCATTGATGCTTATACTTGACTAATAAAAGTCTGTGTCGCTTCACGTTCGCGCCACGGGTGATGAAGCCGCCCCCATACCATTTTCTCTTGCCCCTCCAACATGTTCTCTTGCCCCCCCCCCCCCAAATGGTGACAATGTTACATCCGCCCCTGCCTTCCATCATCCAGCTTGTATCGGTATAGTTGCAGTTTCATCCACCCCTCCTCCTCCCCGTCTTGCTGGTTAATGTTTCAAAAGAAGCGGCAACAACACTGTCCATCATAACCCTAACCCAGGTCACAACAACCCAGCTGCTCACATTGTCCTGTCACATGATCAACACTTCACATGTTTACAAAAAGACGGATGCAGCCGCCAGGCCGCCACCTGCCAGCGGTTGCCATAGCAGCCTGGATTCCACACATGAGCAGGCTTCAGTCACACATCCAGTGGGGAAACCAAAGACCCATTTGTGTGCTTTTGTCCCTCTCTCTGTGTCGGGGCGCCGAGAATACCAGATGTACAAATTGTTCGGCAGCTGTTGCTACTGTACCAACCCCAAAAAATGGGGTTTCCTGTCCTTGATGGGCAAACGAACTAACAGGCTGTGTACGAATGACGATGATTAGCTTCCATCCTCTTTGTTCGTTGAAACAAAAGACTCTCATTGACTAGTGTCCCCCTTCATTTCAATATCCATTTGTTTACATTTAATTAGGCGTTTTTTGTGTGATTTGTTCAGGTCTAAAAGCCTGGTCTGGGATTTTGCTCTAAGCCTTTATGATAAGAGGCTGCTAATCTAGGATGAGCACAAATCCCCTGTATTCCTGTATTGATTAATCGTAAAACTGAAATCCACTCAGACGATAGCATGAGATTCTCTTGCCACATATAGTATTCCCTATTATTATTACGTATACATGAATTACATGTCATCACGTTAACACTTGTAAGCTGTAGTTCCTCCCGTTGCTATTGGAACTTGATGATTCACTTCCATTTTATCTAGTCCCAGGCGACCATACTTGCTCCATGGCAAACACTATGCTAGTAACTAACTATGATTGTCACACCACTAAACCAACAGCATTTCATCATTCAAAACAGAAAACTCTGAGTCAGACCTTTAGCTTTATGCATGCTGCGTGCCTGTTTCAACTTCAACTGATGTTATTATTGATGCTTTACTTGCCTAATAAAAGTCCTGTAACCAAAATGGTATGGGTGAGGCTTGTAGAATGATGAAGCCTCCCCTCCATACCATTTTTGCTTGCCCACTCAATTGGGAAATATTACATCTGGACCTGCTAGCTATTTTCATCCACATCTCACAGGCGCAGGTCACTGTTGGAATGACCACTGATAGAGGTGTATCTTGGTGGCCGTGGTGATGCCACAGAACGACTTGTGCTCATTCTTAGTCCTGAACAGTCTGATTTTTTTAAATATAAAATATGAATATGTGAATGTGAATGCTGATAATTATACTATTATACAATACACTCTACACTGGTGTACTGAGAGAGATAAATGAACTGATTACAGGCCCTTTGCTAATTGTGCACAGTAGGTAAACATCAAATAAAAAGATTACAGTAGCAGCATGCAAAATAACCCACTGAATGAAAGGCAATTTAGCAGGGATGAATGGAGGAATTGGCTGCTAATAATAGTTTGTCACTCGAGGACAGATTTAGCTTGCTTTTTTGTGCGTGATAAATTTGGCATCGTCTGATAATGATGCATGCCTTGAAATCCTCGAAAGACTGACAATAGAAAATTGTAAAATACTGTATGGAGGGTGTGTGTGTGTGTGTGTGTGTGTGTGGGGGGGGGCTTATTTTGTAACCGGCGAAAAATGCATCATCGTGATGCTGCAAAATCAAGTTAAAATATAGCTGCAAGCAGCAATAAAACGGGATCAAGCAAGCAGCAATAAGGAGTAAGAACAATACGCACAAATAAGCCATAGAAACATGGGAGCCTGAACTTCAGAAATACATCAGGTAATTATGTGTGAGACTGACTCACATTGTAATCTGGTGTGACTGAGTGAATGATTGGTGAGCTGTGAGTGAGTGGTGAACTGAGCTATGAACTGTCATTAGTGACAACATGGCCGAATAGTGACAGTCAAACAGCCTTGCCCAGCCATGAGGCCCATAGGGCAGGTGCCTATCTCCTGTTTCTGTAGCATGAGGCAGCTTGATGTACAAGTACACCCTCTGGACATGACGCTAGTATGACACAGGGTCTTACCCCCAATCCATCCCTTGATGCTGAGTGCCAAGCAGGGAGGCATTGGATCCCGTTTTTAGAGCCTTTGGTATGACCCGGCCGGGAATCGAACCCCGGCCTCCCAGTCTCAGGGCGGACACTCTAACCACAAGGCCACTGATTTGGTGAATGAGTAAATGATTGGTGAGCTGTGAGTGAGTGGTGAACTGAGCTGTGAACTGTCATTAGTGACAACATGGCCGAATATTGACAAAACACAACATGGCCGAATGGTGACAACCACCATTACATTGAGTTTTACCCTGGGTTACACATAGAACCATGAACTTAGATGTAGAAGACCACATGAGATTGTGCATGATTGACTCATATTACTAGGTGTCCGTGCCGGGATTTGAACCCAGGAACTCTCATTTCCAAGTCATGCGCTCTACCAATGAGGCTACCCAACAGACACAAGACGTACTGGAAACAACACACACATTCAGTGGACTGCTTGGTAAATGGTAAATGGTGCATTTATATAGCGCCTTTATCCAAGGCGCTTTACATAGATTGTGCATCACATTCACCCATTCACACACACATTCATACACTGATGGCAGTGGGACAGGGACACATCGACACTAACTCTGCAGGAGCCCGGGATCGAACCGGCAACCTTGTGGTTACCATCCGGTTACTCTACCTCTGAGCCACTACCGCTCCTTAAATATGCACAAATAAGCCATAGAAACATGGAAGAAATACATCATGTGATTGTGGAAACACAGCAGGGTTTTTGGAGACTCAGACTTTGTATTGTCAGCAGTGGGACTTGAACCCTCAATCTTGTGTTCCAAAGTCAGGCACCCTACCGACTGAGCTATCCTGGCACAATGATTTGCTTAGTTGTTGTCATCAATGAAACAACCCAACAACACGCCACCAAGCAGTAAGCAATATGAACAATATGCACAATTCAGCAGTCAGAGGGTGGAGCTTAGTGGTCAAAGTGACAAATGGAAACTAGAATATTCGCAATTTAAAAATTGCAAAGTGTGGTTGCCGTTGTCGCTTGCCCCCCGCAGCTCCCCCCCATATTGTCACTTGCCCCCCGCAGCCCCCCCCCATACTGCACACTGCGGTGCAGTATGCCCCCCCCCCATACTGCAGTACAGTATGCCCCCCCCATACTGCAGTACAGTATGCCCCCCCCATACTGCAGTACAGTATGCCCCCCCCCCATACTGCACACTGCGGTGCAGTATGGCCCCCCCACACTGCACACTGCGGTGCAGTATGGCCCCCCCACACTGCACACTGCGGTGCAGTATGGCCCCCCCATACTGCACATTGCGGTGCAGTATGGCCCCCCCACACTGCGCACTGCGGTGCAGTATGGCCCCCCCACACTGCGCACTGCGGTGCAGTATGGCCCCCCCACACTGCACACTGCACACTGCGGTGCAGTATGGCCCCCCCCATACTGCACACTGCGATGCAGTATGGGCTTCAGCCAGCAGGCGCCCTCGTTCCGCCCAACTCCCGACCCCGTTGGCAACTACACCATGGTACATAGCGTTGTACAAAACGGTTTTCACACCTGCTTGTATAGCAAGCACCATGCAGCTCTAATGAGTGCTCCATCTCTGGTGTGTGTGTGTGTCTACATCAGTTCCCATTGTTGTACAACCAGAGGAATATAATTAAAATAGAGCTTGGAATTGAAATGATAGTTTAATAATCTCTAATTAAAAGTGGAACGATACAGCTTAAAATTGGAACGATACAGTTTAATAATCTCTGACTAATATTGGAATGATACAGTTTGAAATTGTCGCAATACAGTTTACTAATCTAAAAATGGAACGATACAGTTTGTAATTGAAACAATATAGTGTACTATTCTCTGACTAAAATTGGAACGATACATCTTAAAATTGAAATGATAGTTTAATAATCTCTCACTAATATTGGAACAATACAGCTTGAAATTGGAACGATGTAGTTTACTACTCTCTGAGTAAAATTGGAATGATACAGTGTGAAATTAGAACAATACAGTTTACTAATCTCAGACTAAAAATGGAACGATACAGTTTGAAATTGGAATGATACAGCTAAATTGTTCGAATTTCAGTCAGAAAAGATTAGAACGATGCAGTGCTTTGTGCTTTATAGCAGTGGTTTCCAACCTTTTTGAAACCACGGCCCACGACCTAAAGGACCCACAATGCAATGCAATCTAGCTAGCCTGAAAAAAAAACCCCACATATATTTATATATATTAAAGGTGTTGGCGTTAACACGTTAATGCGTTAACGCATTAATGCATTAATCTCGTGTTAACACAGCCGTGCGTTAATGGCGTCAAAAAAATTAACGCGAGATTAACACACTGACGATGGCTGTCCTCGGTGCGGCAGGCCACAGAAGTACTTTACGTCCACACACAAACACAGTGATGGTGTGTACAAAAAATGCAAACCGGCTTGTACAACAAACATTTGTTGTGCAAATCAAAAATCCAGCCAGAAAATCAGGCATGAGCATTTTTCAAACTGCTTAAAATGGCAGACACTCTGGGGGTGGAGCTTACCGGTCAATGTTACAGATGTGTTCCACATGAATCAAGGAACATGTAGAAACAAGTCCCATGATTTTTGGCCAAACGAGGCCCGAGTTATGGTTTTTCAAATGTTTCAGTTTCAAAGAATTGTTATAGCGCCCCCATTTGAGCAATTGGAGTAAGACTGGTTTTGCTGCTATTTGGCATCCCCCTCTACCAAACTGTAAAATCTCATAAACAGATTACTTTGCATGTGTAGATTAGGGATAATAGAAGAATTTTCACAAACAAGCAATTTTCATTGGCTCGTAAAAACATCATTTTTTTCACTGAAAACAAAATTCACACCCATTTCATGTTTGTATGGCTTCAAAGTTCATGTGTAGGTCATTGTTATGCATTTTGATCAAAGATTGTAGGAGAAGAGACATTTTAACTGTTTTACATATAATTCAAGATGGCGGTTCATCTAAAGGTCAGAGGTCAAAAGTAAGAATACAAAAGTTGTTCGGCATAAGCAGACGCATAAGCAGTGTTGTGAATAACGCCCTTACAAGTAACGCCCTTACAGTAAGGGATTACTTTTTCCAGTAACTTCTAACGTAACTCCTTACATTTCTCAAATCCATAACGTCGTTATGATTATTGTACCATCGTTATATGTCGTTACTACTCCGCGGCGGCGGCAGGACTC
Source organism: Benthosema pterotum (assembly GCA_039105355.1). NCBI lineage: Eukaryota > Metazoa > Chordata > Actinopteri > Myctophiformes > Myctophidae > Benthosema > Benthosema pterotum. The sequence continues at coordinate 27,493,556 of CM076979.1, read as the reverse complement.
GCTGCACTGCACTGCACTGTGTGTTGTCTGCTCGCTTCTTCAGTCTAACATAGAGTATATTGAATAGAGAAGGCACCGGACTAAAGTCCCCCTCTCATCCACTTGCATTAATTTCGGATGCCTGATCTAGTATTTATATATCTATGTGTCTAACGTGATGCCGTCCACCACGTCACAGAAAAGGTCATTGATTGGCTAACACGGCGCCACATGGCAGTATAAGCCAATCAGAGCCAGTCTTATTCGTCAAGCATCTAGTAGAAGAGTTGCGACATTGAGGGGGCAGAAAACAAAGCGTATGATCCCATAGACTTAAATGCATTTGGTAACCTCGGTTGTCCCAATTGGAAGAGTATATATAGATGAGCCGCCATTGAAGTGGCCCCATGAAGTGAACAGAGTTTTCGCGTAATTAAAGGCTCTGGCCTCTAAGCACACACATACACAAAGCTGTGTTGTTGCTGCGCACACACACTCGCACTCGCTGCGGTAAAATAATAATAAAACATACGCTCTCAAATGCAATGATACGACGACGGCAGCGTGACTGGAGCCTTTGCAGCGCGGAAATATAAACATTATTTTACATTCTTGCTGGTAAAGCAGGGGTTTTCAACAGGTGGTCCTCAGGCTAAATGATGGAAAGTTGGTTAACCAGATATAACTGAGAGTGTAAACATGGATCTGTATGTTCGACTGTTTCGTTTTTGAAATCCAGCCTGATATTGTGGACAAAAGAAATCTTTAGTTTTGGGGTCTGTGGGGCCAAAATGTCCTCAAATGGTCCATGGCTCAAATGCAGAATAAACAGTGGGCCCTGGTATGAAAAAGGTTGAAAACGACTGTGGTAAAGGACCAGGACAAAAACATTGAAGTGAAGTGTAAATTATGTTAGAAGGCAGCAAGCATTGTCCTCAGCAAAGAAAATCTTATTACAGTCCATGCTCAGCATGCTGCCATTAAAGGGGAATTCCACCCCTTTTCAAAAAAGGTCCTAAAAGAAAAATCATTAACATGGCGAAACACAACCTCCATTTCTAATAAACACAGAATCATGTCCAAACAACATCTCTAAGGCATATTAATTAATGTCAGTAAAATGTTGAAAATGGGAGGAATTCCACTTTAAACTTGTGACCACGAATACCACAGAACAACACCCCTTTTTTGTATGTTTTAAAAAAAAGTAAAGTAAAGTAAAGTAACGCCCTTACTTTCAGAATTTAGTAAGGAATAAAGTAACTAATTACTTTTTCAGGGAAGTAACTATAACTATAATGCCCTTACTTTTTAAAAGTAACTTCCCCAACACTGCGCATAAGTGAATAGAAGTGACATTTCTGACAGTCAAACGGTTCATGAGTTATGTGTGTTCAAAGTTTGCATTCTCAGTTGAGTGCTATAGCGCCACCATTTGGCCAGTGGTCACGGGCTTCGCATCATCACCGTTTGGCATCACCCTCTACCAGATTACCAATTTTCGCGAAAACCGACTGCACGGTTCAGCCAGAACAGCTATTTCTGGTGGAAGGAGGAAAAAAAGAGACAAAAACAAGAAGGGATCAAGGTCCACTTCGTGGACTGCTTGATCCCTTAACAAGAGCTTATTTATAATTGACCTAAAATTAAAATGAAATTGTTTTATGAATGAAAAGATTGAATAATATCAGATCTGGTTTAGTTCTTCATGGGAGAGACTCACCACATTTGGATCAAATCAGCTGATCGTAAAAGGATAGGATCAATCAAGATCTTGTTTTGCCACGTCAAGTAAGAATTTAAATTAACATTAACAACAAATTGACTGAGGTGTCCCAATTTTGTGCATGTCATTACTATAGGAAAAAATAATACAAATCAAAGAATCTCTAAAAGAAACGGCTGCAGGTCGTCTCCCATTTCAGACATGATTCTGAGGATGCTTCGTTAACCCATTTTGTTGTGACCCTCGATTCGAGTTTCTGAGTTATTGAAACTAAATTATAGTTTCTGATGCTAGGATCTACTTTTTGACACTAGAATCTAGTTTCTGGCGCTAGAATCGAGTTTTTGACACTAAATTCTATAGTTTCTGACACTAGATTCTATTTTTTCTGAAAGATCTGTGTTTCTGTGTCAGTGATGCTAACATATTTCAATCCAAGGACCACCAGAATTATCTATATTTGGCTACGGACCCCCCCCATCTGTTCTAGGGATCCCCCCAGAAGCAAAGATTTGAGTTAAAAATGTTTGCTTCCGAAATAATGTATTCAAAGATTTGCACCACATTTTCACAATTTTTCAAAAATAGCAGAACTACAAGCTCATATCGCGCCACTCGGTGGCGCGATATGAGCTTGTAGATCTGCTATTTTTCAACAGCTAAAACACCAAAACACGTTCTGTTCAGAACGGGTTAAGTGGTTATAACTACTGTACACGGCGTGAATGGGAGGCGCGTTGGGAGCCGTTAAGATTTGAGTGATGGACCTGTGATCTCTGCCGCTGCTGCCATGAGCTCCGTGAAGGAAGCAATTTCAGCTGCAAATTGGTTTCTCCTCTAGCGCCAACGCACGGACACCAACAAGAACTCTCACACACACACACACACACACACACACACACACACACACACACACACACACACACACACACACACACACACACACACACACACACACACACACACACTATGGCCAAACAGTCACCCTCCCAGCAGGGGCGGATCTAGGCATGGGCTTGGGGGGGGCAGTGCCCCCGTAAATGCCCAGTCTGCCCCACCAAACATGATGGTATGCAAAACAACCCAAGATATTTCAAATTAAAGTACTTATATTTAAAAAAAAAGATTTGAAACACTGCTACTGCTACTAACTAACTACAGTTGTGGCAGCACTAAACCAACAGCATTTCATCATTGAAAACAGAAAACTCTCTGAGTCAGACCTTTAGCTTTATGCATGCTGTGTGTCTGTTGCAACTTTAACAACAACTGATTTTATTAATGATGCTTTACTTAAGCATAAAAGTGCTGTAACCAAAAATGGTATGCCATTTCTCCTGCATGCCCCTCCAATTGGGAAATGTTACATCCGCCCCTGCCTCCCAGGAAACAGATACCCCCATGGCCTGCACAGATGTGACTCTGCAGAATTACTGGCTGCCTATGGCATCTCAGCGGAGGAGAGGGTCTCTATATAAATGACCCCCCCCCACTAGCCCTCTCCCCTTCTCTGTGTATTGTATGTCTATCCTTTCAACCCACACCATCTCTCTATATTTTCTCTCTTATGCTAGTTCTCTTCCTCTCTCTCCAGGGTATGGGTTATGACATAGGTCATTGCGCGCATTCAATTTATCACCCGCAAGATTCACTGAGGTTAAACCATTGGATTAAGAGTGGTGTGGCTGTGCACACACACACACACACACACACACACGCACACACGCACACACACTACATTTATTTATAAAAATGACCCTTATCATTTCACTTATTTAAAATAAAACTGAAAAGCAGCATATATAGGAAGCCTTACCGTGCGACAGCCTCCCAGCCCCTATCAAAACAAATATCTAATAATATCTACATACGGTATAGTATACAGAGTATACAGTAGCTTTATATCAAATTGCAGATGCAGTCCGCTAACAGCTACCTGGTAAGAGGATAGAGATGGAACATAACTTTGATTATCAAGTTTAACCGAGTTCCAGCTATCTCTTATCCTCTTATGTTTCACTGATCTGTGATACGCATCTCCACCCGGAGAGTCAATTGAGTGGAATTGATGGAGTGTTATTTAACAGCATCATAAGGCTTTATATAAACCAGGAGGCTTTTGACGCTGTTCTGAATAAATACCGACGATAAACGATATTGGCTGTCTGCACTGGGGCTGGACTGCCTGGGATCTGCATGTTGTATGAGCTATGAACAGGTGTGTGTGTGTGTGTGTGTGTGTGTGTGTGTGTGTGTGTGTGTGTGTGTGTGTGTGTGTGTGTGTGTGTGTGTGTGTGTGTGTGTGTGTATGTGTGTGTGTGTGTGTGTGTGTGTGCGTGTGCGCACTATATCAGGGGTTTTCAACCTTTTTGACACCAGGGACCACCGTTTATTCAGCATTTGAGCCACGGACCACCATTTGATTACATTTTCACCCCAAAGACCTAAAACTAAAGAATTCTTTTGGTTTTGTCCACAATTCCTGGCTTGATTTTGCAAACAAAACAGTGTAGACTTCTTAATTAAGTGGTGCTGATTCAGATCATGAATATTTTAACTCTTGAGAGTGTAAAAATGAAACCAAATGGACCCGCAAAGGTCCATTTGGTTTCATTTTTACATTCTCAAAAGTTACATCTGGTACCACCTGGAACCCTCTGAAGGACCACTGGTGGTCCCCGGACCACCTGTTGAAAACCCCTGCACTATATATACAGTATATGGTGGGCGTGTGCACGAAACAAGCACACATGCAACAGCTGCACGCGTGGAAATACAGCACAAAACGCAGATCCTGTTGAAAATGAACTTGAGGCGTGATTTATCAATCCTCATGTGAAAAGCCCTTAAGACAAGGTATTTTATTTTCTCCACCTTTGAAATGAGAAAAAACGCTTTCAGGTCGAGAGAGTGAACTCACATAGAACAAATATGAACGAGTGAAATCACATGACAAAAAGAAAGGAGCCAACAAAATGAACTGAAACACCCACTTGAAAATAGTATAATCGGCATAATTATAAATATAGTCAGTGGGTGAATGTGAAATCAATCCACAGCGGAAATATTTATACGAGTATTACAAAGGTACACATTATCCCACACAGGCATCAGATAAGCGCAAAGCCTTCTCTCCCGACATTTAATGTTTCGGTTCTCCACAGGCAAGAAGAACTCCATCCTGATGCACAAGGTGCAGCACGACCTCAACACCGGCATCTTCAACAACCGGGAGAACGAGATGATCCAGGAGATCGTCAAGTACGACCGCGAGATGGTCCAGCAGGTGGAGGTCCCACGGCAGCGCTCCATGTCCATGTCCATGGCCCCCTCCTCGGCGCACGCCGGGGGGATGTTCGCCTCCCCGGGCTCCTCGTCCCAGCAGCACAGCTCGGCCATCGCCACGCTGCAGCAGGCCGTCGCCATGAGCTTCTGCACACCCATGACGGCGCCCCTGGTGGTGCCTGGGAAGCTCCAGTCGCCCCGGATGCCCCGGCGGTTCCAGGTGATGCCCAGCGTGTCCAGCCCGGTGCCGGCCTCTCCGCTCCACGGCGCCGCCGCCTTCGCCTCCGTCCTGTCCAGCCCGCCGATCCACAGCCCGCTGGCGGCGGCGGTAAGCGGACGCTCGTCGTTCCAGTACGGGTCCAGCGCTCTCGGCGGTCCCGCCTCCACCTCCCAGCAATCTCTAGCACACCAGCACTCCGGTAGCCCTGCGTACAGGCCCAGCACGTACAAAAGCAGCACGCATTCTTTAAACATGGCCAGTCTCAGCCAGGACGCCAGGGCGCTGTCGGCCTCTCAGCCCTCGTTGCCCCACGACGGGGCCCGGCCCGCGGCCCCCAGTCCGCCCCAGTCCACCAGAATCTCCTCCGCCTCCATCGGGCCGCCCCAAACCCCGCCGGGCCCCGCCGGCTTCCGGGGGGCGATACCACACAGGGTGATGTTGCCCCACCAGATGTCCGTGGGAGCCTTTCCGGTGGCGTCTCTGCCGGGCTGCGTGCAGGGTTTGGGGGCCGGCGCGGGGCTCGTCGTTGGGGCGGCGGCTCTGGTGGACTCGGAGTCAGGGCGGCCCAAGAAGAACTCCATTGTCAGCCTTCCCGAAACGGACCACGTCAAAATCAGAGCCAGGCTTTCGTCAAACTTGTGACCGCCGTTTGCCTCTTTTTATAAGAGGGACTTTGAGCGTGGAGAGATGGGACTCGTTTGGCTGCAGGCACTTTTGCAAGGTTTGCTTTCTTTCCCTCTCCTACGGTTTGTACAGTAGACCTCTTAATCCACACCAGGCTGACGCTGACTAGATGAATGTATGAACACTGTGTGAGTGCTAGCAAAGGAGAGAGTATAGGCTGAGACTGTTGTGATGAACTGCAATCACGAAGGCGGTATGGGGATTTCACTGGGATGTTTCTACTCTAGTAGCAGACGTACTTAACAGTAGCAAAATAGCATCTACCCACATCTGCCTCCTTTATTTACTGCATTACACTGGCACCATAGGCATTAGCGACAGCATATGAGCAGCTATTTCTGTGTTTAGCACTTATCTCCCCTCATCTGCTAATCTGAACAATGCACACCTGGCATAGGATGGGACTAGAAGAAAATCAGGGACCCACTTCACATGACAAATGAAGTTGGCACTATTTGGATATCATGTCTAGCACCCTTTTATCGAAACAGTGTACAATAACATCACCGGTGCAAAGTAATAATACATCCGTTTCTTGGCTGACTGTTTCAGATCACTTGCCTATCTTCAAACCAATGCATAAAAAACAACTAAAACGTGTAATGCTGTGTTTCGTTTTTCTCTCCTTGTGTCTTGAAGGAACCTGTTTGAAACTCACTACTTCTGTCTATACTCACTTTGTGTCTCAAATACTGTAGCTCTAAAATGCACCTTCTAGTGACATCACTGGCAGAGATTTGTTGCTAATGCAACTACAGACGTTAAAGTTCTTCAAGTTTTGCCGAGATGCAGGCCTACTGTAGGTCGTAAAAATTGAACCCCAAACCTAGCAGCCCGGCATATTATGTAATCATTTTTAGAATAAAGATGAACTCATTGTTTTTACATTGATTGTCTCCAGCGATATCCAACTTTCTCTTAAAATATTCATCATCTATACATCAAGTCACTGCCAATCAAGTACGAGTTCATATCATTCATATCAGTTAAAATGCTAAATCGTGTCATCAAAATGTAAATCCAGTCTTTGCCGTTCCCAAATCTCTGGGTTTAGGCGCTGTGCCTGTATGCCGAGATTGATTCATGAAGCCGATAATGATACTTCTCAGAGCTCACATCTACAGTGCTGTAAAAAGCTTTCTCCCAGTTACGCTCAGAATCCAAGGTGGCCGGTGGCATCATGGAGGAAGTATTTCACAGAGGAGCAATTGATGCTGCAATAGGAGTTCACCGGACGCCACTGATTTGTGTCGCAAAGCATTAGGGAAGGGCGTGTTCTGTCCTGATCCTAGCATCCTAGACCCCCCTAAACTATAATGCCTCCACCATTGCTGGGAAATGAGTGCGGAGATTGGAATCCCTCTGGTCACTTTCATTATATTCACGTTCATTATATGCTATAATAATGAGTCCGTCTTTGCATTTTTTTTTTTTTTTTCATTTTCCTTTCATGTCAGTTTCATTTAGAATTCAGTGTTGTTCACCTTGAAAGTTGTGAGATCGGATGGCACAACATTGAAGGTCTAGAGGAGATGCCAGATCTCTGCTTGTTTTGGATTTCGTTTCAAGCCAAATTGATGCATGCTCCGTGGAACCTGTTTAGGAACTCCACACCAATAGTGGGGGCTTGTTATGAAGTACAATAAATAGATATTGATTTCTGTATCCAGGTTCAACTACTAGAACAGACCAGAAAACACTGGATCAGTGGCTTCAAAACGTTTTACTGTAGCTTGCCCTTAACACAGATTAGTGACAATAGCAGATCCAGTAAATCATTTTTGCTTCATTGAGGATGTTTTCTTATGTTTAAAAATAATAAAACAATGCGGAAAGCAAGAAATGAATTAAATGTGACGCATAAAAATGTGTCTATGGCACACAAATGGGATTGGGACTGGATTTGGAGTATATGCATTTTAACATATTGTTCCAGTCCTTGGTTGTGACCAAGACGTGGCCAAGATGAGACATTCTTTTCTGCCAGGATTGAACTGGTTCACTTCTTTTTGGTTCTTAGTCCATGAGCCAGACCTTCAAAAGTCTGGCAAAAACATACCCATATTAATTGTTACCTATAGGCATTCTATATGAAAAAGCTACTGCAGTGAATACTTGTTTATTCACAGTAGTATATTATACTTTATTGACTGTATGAAACACTTTAATATAGGTATTTCTTTGCAATTCATATTTAACTTTTCAATTTTGAAGGTTATGCTCACGGAGTAAAAAGTAAGGTTCTGAACAGGTCACCGTTGCAAAGGGAGGTTTCACAGGTGTGTCACAGCAACACGACCACATTATAATTTAACACAGTGACCAAAGAATCACTCCCAGACCTAGAATGTTCTGTACAAATATTTTACACGTTTTAATTGTATTGATATGCCTAATTTAGATTGATATGCCTATTTAGATTAATTATTAAGTCACAGTTGCAATTAAGCGAATTGTAGTAACAAATTCCCTGTGTTCCTTACACTTACTTTTTGAAGCACATCTCCTCTTTGAAATGTATCGTGATTATTGATCACATCTTGAGTATTATTAGCACAATCATACTGAAGGGTATTTGAAGCTGAAACAGGATAGGACCAACTACAAGTCTATGTGAAACTCAGATGAAACAGTATATCTTTCGATGTATTAACAACCTCAGATTCTAAATGCAAGGCATACAGTATATGATATGATAGTATATTCTTCAGTGAACATTATTTGAACAGAGTACAGCTTCCTCCCTCTTCCTTTTAGCGCAATATATAAATATAGCCCACAGGACATGAAATGTAACTTGGTGCAGTATATCTTTTTCATCATTGCAATACCTTTTCTGGTAAGAAAATACTGACATCACAAGAACAGCTTATTCATAGAGGTTTACAGTAGCTCCTCTGCCTATGAATCTCTGTTGTAGACAGGGGCCTATCAACCAAAGCAGAAGGAGGTACAACTTAACAAGTACAAAAGTTAACTTAAAGTCCAGATGGAACATAATGACAACCTCTTTTGGGAATGACACCACCTGCAAAGCGTCCATCATGTGCCCCATACACACTTGTGCTACCCAAACATCAACGGTTTCCAAAGAAGTTTTAATATGTTCAGTCCTGCACTCATCCTGGGCCCCTCACCGCAAGAGAATCTTATCCATGTGCAGCTCATGGAAAAGTGAAAAAAGTGTGAAAATAGATGAGATTTACAAGCCATCAACAGATAACATGCGCAGTGGTTTGTAGATCCTAATCCACCAACATGATGCACTGACATGATACTGACCATGATACTGACCATGATACTACCATGATACTGACAATGATACTGACCATGATACTACCATGATACTGACATGATAATGACCATGATGCTGACATAATGCTGACCATGATACTGACATGATGCTGACATGATGGTGACCATGATGCTGACATGATGCTGACATGATGGTGACCATGATGCTGACCATGATGCTGACATAATGCTGACCATGATACTGACATGATGCTGACATGATGGTGACCATGATGGTGACCATGATGGTGACCATGATGGTGACCATGATGGTGACCATGATGCTGACCATGATGCTGACCATGATGCTGACCATGATGCTGACCATGATGCTGACCATGATGCTGACCATGATACTGACATGATGCTGACCATGATGCTGACATAATGCTGACCATGATACTGACATGATGCTGACATGATGCTGACATAATGCTGACCATGATACTGACATGATGCTGACATGATGGTGACCATGATGCTGACCATGATGCTGACCATGATGCTGACCATGATGCTGACATGATGCTGACATGATGGTGACCAAGATGCTGATATGATTATTTATAACATGCTACATTCTCACAAATCTCAAAGTGCTTACAGTGAGTGTACTATGCTGATTATGAGACTATGAGGTGTTGAAGTGTCGTTGAGCAAGATTCTGAGCCCATAATTATCGGATGTGCAGTGTGTGTGTGTGTGTGTGAGTGTGAGTGTGTGTGAGAGAGAGAGAGAGAGAGAGAGAGAGAGAGAGAGAATTGGTGAATTCAACGCACAATCTCTGTAAAGCGCCTTGGATAAAGTCGCTATTATACATTTGCCATAATATTCAGTGCTGTGAGAGGGGCTTGATGTGACAAGGCCTGACATCCATATACAACTCTACTTATAGATGTATCAGGCTTTAATCACTGTCTCAGAAGATCATTAGATAATCACTAGATATAATAAACATTATGGGGGGAAAAATGATTTTGGAAACCAATGAGATGTTTTGTTTTCTAAATTCGATAATGCAACAAAATACACAAAAGCTTGTATTTTAATTGGATGTGCGTGGAGGGCTGTAAGGGACCTGAAAATTCGATAATAGATAGAACTGGCAGAAAAATGGTTGAAAAACACAAACTGTTGTAGGGGAAGGCATTGGTTATAGTTTTTAAAATAGTCAGCAGTCTAGTGTGTGTGTGTGTGTGTGTGTGTGTGTGTGTGTGTGTGTGTGTGTGTGTGTGTGTGTGTGTGTGTGCGTGTTCGTGCGTAGAGAGCATCTGAGAAGGCACATGCACGGCATACTGTATTTTTCTAAAGTTTTTGCTCAGCCTTTGCCTGAATTTAGTGCCAATTGCACAGCTCTAGCCAAACTGGAGCTCTAGAGAATGCTTTGGGCATAAGTTAAATAAATCCGAGAAGGTCACACGCCCCAAACACATGCACGCATATTAGATATTCCACATGCTTTGTTCTAAAGACAGTTATCATAGTTCAGAGCCAAACTGCATTTCCGGAGAACGTTTTTGAGAACAATTAAAGGTCTGTCTCACAGAGGACAGTGAGTGACAAACAGCACATTAGGCTTGCGACACACTTTATATAGAGGCCATATTGTATTGAGGAAGAAGGCTTATGAAGCTCCTCTATGATAGATGTATCTTTGACATTTGACTCCAAATGCATGCAGATACGGTACTTCCGTGGCCTACTGGCAGCTTGCACAAATGTCGGTCCAGCATGGTCAGCAAAAAATATTTTCAAGCAAATAATACATTTGTGAATTAAACAAATTAGCAATAATGATGCCAGGGAAAGACAAGCCACTGTTGTTGCTCGGAAATGAGATTGGCTCTGCAAGGTGGTCACATTGTGCCACACTTTATAGTGCGTTATTAAACAGCATCAAAGTCTCGGCTTCTTCAACTCTGCTGTTTTCACGATAGCCAGAGGTTCCATGTCAGAGTCAGAAGTTGTGATCATTACCTTGTGTCCAAAGGCTTTTCTTTGGAACCATGAAAGATTTAGAAAGGTCTTCAAAATAAAGTTGGATCAATCTTTGAAGATTTGGGTGTGCAGCCCATACCCATATACAGTACCTTTGGCTGGGTGCCTTCTTGTAGGCTAAAATCATTGTTTTTTAGAGTTGGGCTGAGGAGAGGTCTCTAATCCTTCTTTCTAATGTTATAGAGCAGGAGTTTGAGAGGGTTCCAGGTGGTCCCCAGGCTAAACGAGTTGGTTACCCAGATGTAACTCTTTGAGAGCGTAAACATGAAACCAAATGGACCCTTGCGGGTCCATTTGGTTTCATGTTTACCCTCTCAAGAGTTAAAATCATCATCTGAATTATCCCAAGTCTACACAACTAGAGAATGTAGAAGATTAATGGTCATTTTGATCTGTAGGTTTGACCGTTTTGTTTTCTCCGAAATCCAGCCTTGTATTGTGGACAAAAGCAAAATAAATCTTTAGTTCTGTGGTCAGTGTGGACCAAAATGTCATCAAATGGTGGTCCGTGGCTCAAATACTGAATAAATAGTGGGCCGTGGTATGAAAAAGGTTGAAAACCACCGTTATAGAGTGTAAACCTCCAGGTTTAATGTGTGTACTATACCCAGCAAGGTTCTTGGCTGTCGGAATCCAAGTCAAGCCATGGAAATAGTTAGCTCTGGTGTGGGGCAGGACATGGCTGGGAAGAAGAGAAGCTCAGTCCTGCCTCCATTCAGCTTGATCCACAACTAGCCCTCGTCTGCACATTAAACAAACAATATCCACGGCATTGAATGAATATTTGATCCTCACATATTATTTATTCTGCCCAACACCCCATTTATTTATTTATTATGACTTTTAATTTGCCCACTTTTGTTTTCTGGCTGACCGCCGGGGGAAATGGAATCAAAGGGAATTCATAATGCAATGAAGCACTGAGCGATCACAATAGCAGCAGAATTTTCACCACCACCAACTCTCTACTGACACTGGTCAATGAGTCTGAATACCAGAGACCAACCACTCTCACTTGAAGCAGATTGCCTGTAAATGGAGGCCAGTCTGAAGTAATCAACATTCAACCACTGCCATTTGTGGTGTGCACAGCAAAAAATAAATAAAAAAATATACAAGAAAACAAGATCTCATAATGCTAACTCCTTTGTGATTCATAACTAATTGTTATGAATCACATTGTTATGAATCATGTAAGAAGGGACACAAACACATCGCATTTGAATGCTCATGCTTCCTGCATGTTTCCTGTCCTTTATGTGGCATTACACTATGTTAGCCACACAGAATATGTAAATAATTGAAAACAATTCATGTTTAGCGTGTTGGCTGAGCACATGGAGTGCATGAGTTGCCTTATTACTTCACTTTGGATGCCTTGTCACAATGCAAATGTTAAGCCAGATCCGCGTAGACATAAAAATACCCATAAAACACATGCTATTAGAAAGTATGGATCTCCCGATACTTTATCTTCCGATACTTTATCAGTATCGGAAAAAGTATGGCATCGCCCCTTCTTTGGTCATATCGGCATCGGCAAATACTGTATGGGTAACGCTTATTTGTCATTATCATGTCATAAATGGCAAATATGCCAGTCCTAGTGCAGGTCTGTTGAGCCATGTGGTGTTTGCTTTAGAGTTGCCCAAGTGCACATTTCAGTAAGGAGTCTGCTATTCCCAGTTGGCGTTCATATAAGATCTTTTCTACAGGTCATCAATGCTGCAGGTAAGCTAAAGGTCATGGGCAGAGCTTCAGAGACAGCAGAGAAAGCCTCTATGATATAGATGGATGTGGATCAGAAGGGATAAGCCGTGGCTACATGCTTCTTGGATGGAGCTGATCACTCCGGGCGACAGTGGCTCAGTGGTAGATTGATTGACCAGAGCTGCCCCATAGTTACAGTAAGTGTCCAAGTGTCCCTGAGCAAGACGCTGCCTGGACACAACTCCTAATTGCACCCGATGTGCAGGTTGCATGGTTTCCTGCAACATCGGTGTGTGAATGAGAGAATGCAATGCACAATCTCTGTAAACTGCCTTGGACAGAGTTACTGCCTAAATGCATCATTTACTTACTCCAGGTTGGGTTTGTCACTGGTGTGTTAGGTCATGAGTGTCTGAAGTTGAGACACAGATGACCTGATAATCCCCAGGTACCATCAATGATGATTTGGACCAAATCATCATTGACCATCATTGACCCTTGACCAAATCATTTGGTCAAGGGCAATCATACAATAACCCATTATTGGTGGATCTCCACAGCTCTGCAACATTGTCAATCCCCTCCCCAAAGTCAGTGTAGTGTACCCTACACCATGTTGCAAAAACAATTGCAAAGAGAAAAGTACGGTACGAGATCATACTCAAATATTTGTATTTGTCATTCATATACAAAAGATAAAAATAATGTCACTATAATACATTTAAAAAGTAACTTATCTGTGATTTACATTATGCGAAATGTCGATTTTCAGTTAAATGCTGTGCTTTTGCACTCCCAGTACCACTGTAGAAATGCACTCACTGTCTTTTGCTACTTTGACGGCATCACACTGTCAGTCAATCTTTGAGGAGTATTCCATGTGCTACAGGCTCTGATCCACCTATCAGATACTGTCAGTCGGCAACTCAGAAGGAAACAAGGTCATCTCAAGGATACTCACAGCTTGCACACACAAACACAGTCCCCAATTCCTCTCCTTTCTCTGCTGAAGCAGAGCCTCATTCCCTCCCTCCCTCCCCACCGTGTCCTCCAAACATGGCCGCCTCGCCCTCAGGGCTGCCCAGTGGTGGCCCCTCATCATCACCCGGTGCAGGGCTGCTGAGTGGTGGCCCTCCATCGCGCCACAGGACAGGAGATGGGCACGGGGAGAGCCCCGGAGCCCGCTGGCAGGGAAATCAAAGAGCTCTCAGAGAGAGCCACTGGCCTACTTATCAAAGAGTGACTAACCAGCAGCCGGCCCTGCGTGGCAGATATGGATGGAGTAACACTTGCAAGTTGTGCACTTTCCCCTGCTCCTATAGGCATTATAGGATGAGGAGAGGGGTTTGCTAAAAGCCCCAACGCTGCCGCCTGTAATCAAAGTTGATAACATGTCATGTACAGTATGTGTCTGTATACATGCACACCGGTCCTGCAACACGGTGGACTGTTATCATTCAGTCATGTAGTGAACCATCTACTCCAGTGGTTTTCAACCTTTTTGACACCAGGGACCACCATTTATTGAGCATTTGAGCCACGGACCACCATTTAATGAGATTTTAGCCTCAAAGACCTAAAAAGAAAAAGGCTAATGCACACCTCAAAATGTTGGTGACGGGTGTGTAGGGCAGCGGAAGGACAAATGCAAAAAGGAAAACAGGTCCCGCACACCGTCAAGTACTTGCCAAAATGCTCTTTATTTCATAGCGTTTCGGTCATGTAGACCTTCTTCAGGACAGACCTAAAACTATTTTTTTCCCCTCACAATTCCAGGCTGGATTTGAGAAACAAAACAGTGTAGACTTCTTAATTAAATAGGGCTAATTCAGATTATGAATATTTTAACTCTTGAGAGTGTAAAAATGAAACCAAATGGACCCTTGCGGGTCCATTTGGTTTCATTTTTACTCTCTCAAGAGTTACATCTGGTTAGCCAACTTTCCATCATTTAGCCTGGGGACCACCTGGAACCCTCTAAAGGACCACTGGTGGTCCCCGGACCACCTTTTGAAAACCCCTGATCTACTCTACTGGACATCATGTCAGGGTCTCATGTAGATGCCATAGTCGTCATTATGAGCACATATTACCTTTTTAGAATTTGTGTCACTTTGAAACTAAAGATCAAATATAATATTTCAAAGTATAATAAGCAAAGGTACAGTATATAAATTGGGAATTCATCTCTGGATATGAGACAATAGGATAAACAGTCAATGGGAGTTGAAGTTGTGCACATACATGCACAAGCTTTGCCTTTAGTCCGACTAAAGGCAGAGCTCACTATGGATCGACTATACTGTAGTTCCATAATCCATATGTAGGCATTGTTAGACGCAAGCCAGAGACAGACAAGTTACTCTAACTATTAGTAGGCCTAACAACACATATGCCACAATATGCCATGTTAGATGCAAGCCAGTGACAGACAAGTTTGTTTGTGTTTAAAACGTCAAACGTACGTCAAGTTTATGTAATCGTATCTCTTTGGGCCGTCGACAGCACCCATCCAAACACACGGTACTGTCAATACTCTCCAGCCATTACGACAGCTTTATACTGTAATACGGTACTTCCGCATTGAGACAGAACACCACTTCTTGCGTGTAAACAATCAGGTCTTATTGATCGAGTCACTTACCGTCCATCTAATAATCCATGAATCCAGGCCTGACCACTCGCCGGTGTTCACCGCAGGTCATTAAGTGCAGCAGTGTTCCGAGTCCGACGACCGTGCGTCACCAGCCTAAGTTGTGAGAGGCAAAATAATGTGTTAAAGTGTCTGAGATCCTGAGAGCACTTAGTTTATACTGGAGCCATGAAGAGAGCTGCATCCTTGAGCCCCAAGACCTGCATGGGAACACTGACGCAGCAATGCCAGAGCCGCGTAACCTCTTTCAACCTGCTGTCCACATTTCACTGGATACATGCCAAATATCTTATATATGAACATAATAGATATCGTCACCTTCTTAAAATAATCGCCTAAGTCATTTTTTGGCCATTTTTTGCGATATACTGTATATTATACAGTATATTCTACTGTATAATATACAGTATATCGCAAGCGATTATTTTAAGAAGGTGACGATATGTAAGTCTTACTACAGGGACACAAATGCATCAAAAGGAGCAGCACGTGTGATGCAACACGTAGACTTGCTTCTTTTGCTATAGTTGGAATTTTAATCCTGAACAGCACTTTTTGGGCGTATGAGGTTTTCACCCAAAAGAGACATGGCATGCTGACTGTCAGGAAATGTTATTTTATTACTGTAGGTACAATACAAGTAGAAGACATGGCAAAAAAAGGTTTAGTCAACTAATGACCATTGTTATGAAACATGAACCAACTATATGATGGCAAACATTTTGAAAGTGCAAATAACCATCACAACACCAGTTTAAAGCAAAAAGAAGTACTTTAGTTTGATTTGCAAAGGAAATATACAGGCACTTCACATTGTCAATTAATTATACTTAAGTAGTTCAAAATAATCTGTAGGAATACATAAGTAATTCAAAAATAAAAAGTATACAACTGCCAGGGGATGTGGATGTTGCCAAAAAACAAAACAAAACAGCTAAGAAGATAAGCACAATATTACCTGACTGACTAATCAGAAAACAAAAGCCTGACTGGCCGACTACTCTAACTGAAGGGGAATAAATACAATAGTGGCAACCACCCCTTACCTAGTGTTCCATAACATCAATTCTACCCATGTGTTGTCTAGGTATAGGGGCCCTCAACCGTCTTTCCTGTCCCAAGGCAGCACACAAGAACTACAAGTAGGTGAACAACTGTTAAAGTTTCTGTTAGCTGTTGGTCTGTTGCTTGGTGTGAGGGAGAGCAAGAATTGAGGCAACACAGCACTTACTATATAGGCCTACAGGTGAACATGATTGGTTAAAGGCAGGGCTACAGAATCACAGGCTGACGAATGAGGGTGGATGACACGATTGGAGGCTGGACACTGGTGACCTGTGGATCTTCCACCCTGTAGAGAATGAGAGAGTGGAGAGGGAAAGAGGGACAGGGGGCGAATACACAGAGAACCTACAGAGAAACCTAAGTGGCACGTAACAACACTCCTAGACAAATCTTAGTCGACTATAAAAATCCTTAGTCAGGGACAGCCCTAGACTCAAGAAGAAGACATGTAGTCTAGTGGTGTAATATGAAGAGGCTGGAGAGATGTGTGCACACAAGTCAGTCAATATTGTTAGGGGTCAATATAGAGATTGATAGAAAGCTGCTTTACTGAACACTGAAATGAAATCACTCCATTCCTCCTAACCAGCGAGCAGGGTTGGGAATATTACTTTTAAAAAGTAATCGCCTACTGTTACAATTTACTTGCTAGAAATTGTACACAGTAATGTTTAGAATGTGCTCTAAGATGTTACAGTTACTGTTTTTTGTAATCTGATTATGTAATCCTGTTACTTGTAATCCCAGAGAGTGAGAAACACGCAAGTTTTGCGACTGCAAAATTAACTTACATTTTTATGTTAAAATGGATCATCTGTATCTATGTCCTAATTTTAATCCAACAGCCAAATGCAGACCAACATTTTAATTAGTAGGGTGGGTAAAAAGCAGAAAAAGACAACAATTTGTTCATCATCATGGCAGCCAGCTTTGCTTGGCTCCATCCTAAATGTGCTTTTGGACACCTGAACACCTTTTGTCTGAAACGGATGGTTTCCGGGCACAGCGATCAGATAGCATGCCTGCTATTTTTACTACTAGATGTGGGCGCTGGCCCAGAAAATGAAGATATGAGTTGATTAGTGGAGCCTTCAAACCCCTGTGTGGCCTGTTACAAACGGAGCCCTTCATCATCATTGCACAATGCTCAGTAGAACTGAATTATGGAGATATAATTAAAAACAAAGACAGGCCCTTCCAGTTATGTTTGAAAAATGCCGAGAACATCAAGTACCCGTGATAGATCATTAAATGAAACCAGGAGACTGTCTTTAAGTAAAAAAAAGACATTTACTTCAGAACAATCAGTACCAAGTACTTGATACAAGTCAACTTCAAAAGGGAGGTGAGAATCGTGATCCAACAGTACAGAATGGAACCGTGTGCTCATGTTTCTCTGCAGCGCCAAGAGTTCATTCTCTAATCACTCTTCTCCAAAATTTACTATCATCTCTCCTCTTGGTGTAATCACTGAATGTCTCGTGGGATGATCCCAGTCCGGGTTTGAAATGTCTGTTTGTGTCATCATGTTGGTGTTGGAGCGGGTTATTGCAGAGATCCTCTTCCAGTTGGCAAGGGCATAAATCATATCTGGTGTGGTTGGCTGAAGCTATAAGAGACCAGGCTGCTCCAATTGGCTCCCTGCAGAATCTTGTCGACCACTGGCGTGCACGCACACACACACAGTCCTGTGTGCCCACACATACCGGTATGTGCACACGCACACAGGCAGAGACAGACAAAATACCATGCTTATTGCAGGCAACTGCACTCTTCAACATCAATTTGAACTCAGTTCTATTGAAGAGAAGGTCTACTGGTGAGTGTACTGATTTGTATGGCTTAAAAAGACATTACTAAATAACTCTTATCACTCAATTATTGTCACATACTGGGACGCACACACGCACACGCGCACGCACACGCGCACGCCCGCACACACGCACGCCCACACACACACGCCCACACACACACGCCCACACACACACACACACACACACACACACACACACACACACACACACACACACACACACACACACACACACACACACACACACACACACACACACACAATTCTTTGGCCTGAATTGCATCTTTCTTATATTATTCATTCATAAATTACAGTATAGTTTGTTGATTACTTGTGGATTCCTTTACTGTCACAAGGGTGACCATCTCCCTAAAAAGCAATCACGTATATACAGTATGTGTGTGTGTGTGTGTGTGTGTGTGTGTGTGTGTGTGTTGGCTCTACTACAGACGGATGAAAGCTTGTTTTTCACACCGAGGGTCTATCAGTCCATCAGCCCTCCCCTCCCCCCACCAGTCAGGCAGCGTTAGTGTGTGTGTGAATGACCCTGCGAGTCGCTGCAGGAGTTCCTAGACCAGCCTGCGTCCCAGCGGGGCAGCCAGGACGGGGGCTGGATCAATGTGCTGATGTCTGAGGGAGACAAGGCCGGGTCCAGACCACGGGCCTCGCCTCACCTCGCCGCCTCCCACAGCTGCAGGCTGTCAATCCTGCTCATTTCTGTCCAGTGTGACTCGCCCCCACACCCCACCACCGCCATCACCACCCAGGGTGCTCTCAGCTGAAGAAATATGTAGACGCCTTCACCTGCTGGAGATCAAAGTCACCTGGAAGGAGGGAAGAATGATGGAGAGAGAGAGGAGGGTGGGGGTGAGGTCTGTGTATCCAAATAATTTATACATCAAGGTATTCATTCGGGATGCAACATGACAGGTCATGTTAAACCTGCTATTTTCCCTAGTTTGTGATGACACCAGGGTGAGGAGTAGTGGGTGGGTGGGTCCACAGATCATTATGGGGGAGCTGTCCTCTCATGGTTTCGCATTTGGGTTCACAGATTTATGGCTGAACCACAGCTGAACCAAAAGTGGAAGTGTGATAGACAACACACTATTGACATGGTGGAGAGACAATAGCGATGGGGAAAGAAAGGGAATTTTACATGCATTGTTATAATGATGATGTAATGTTGCAATGGTCTTGCATGCATGCCTCCGCATGTTTGTTTTTTCTTTTTTTCTTTCCGTCGTGCGATTCTCCACTCTGCTGGTATTAAGTGGTATTAGGTTGTGTCACCTTGGTGTTTTAGGAGAACTATAGTTCACAACTCTCTGCTCTCGGTGCCTAGCACTGCATCAATCAAGGTCAGGAGGCTGCGACAGGCCCTGCTCTATGTCTGATCTGTGTAGCACCATGGCAACGACTATATCTCCTTCATGTGGGAGTGTCTGATGTTGTTCCCTGTCTAATATAATCACACGCTGGATTCTTCTAACTCTTAGGTGTTTTGCATCCGAGTTGCATAATTCACCTGTCGTGCATGACTTGCTTTTTGTTCTTATAAACCACTCACAGACAAGTTGAATTCTCTTTCATTTCTCGTATGTTTTTGGAGTAAAACACCATTTCCCCAAACAATAGCATTGCGTTTTGGAGCGATGTAACAGGTGAATTGGAACAAAACCCCATTGTTCCATCCTAAGCTCCTAGTAGGGTAGGGGAAACTGAACATAAGGAACATTTTCACAAACTAGGGAAATGAATCAACCTCAAATAAAGGCAAGAACGTCTTCTGGGGTGGAATTCTCCTTTTACACCAAATTATTATGTGGGCGACTAATGCGTCAATGGGCTCCATTTTCGTCACACGCTAAAACCCCTTATCCCTAACTTCTTTGTCTTTTTTTTACTATTTTGAAAAACCTTTTGGAATAGTTCAACTTCAATCTATACGCATGTTGTGAGCTTGAGACTGGCCATCTTAACTATTGATTTTTTTTAAAGCTTAAAAAGGCAAAGAAGTTGAGGGATAAGTGGTTTAGCAGTGACAAAAATCTAGGCCTAAGTGCTGTGTCAGAGTGGGGGATCCCTGATTCATATGTCATTATTTTAAGGGGTCGTGACCTGAACAATATACTGTAGGAATATTTGAAGTAGGGCATTGGCAATAAATACTGTAAATGGGTTGAAATATGAAGATACGCGGTTCCTGGCCGCATGGGGAACATACAGTGGGGAGGGACCGGAGGGTGTGAGCTCTTATCTAGGAACTAGGTGTCACTTCATGGATGGAACATGGAGCAGCTGTCTATGTATAGCATGTATGGAGCGTATGTACGCCACGCTCTGAGCATGACGACATGACTCCCACTCTTCCGGGCAGCGAGGTCGACTGTACCGCATGCTTAGTCTGCTCCCAGGCACCGTGACAGGCTGCAGGGAAAAGGTCGCCGAGGGAGAGTCTGGTTTCAATCGGCCCTCAGCTTAAAGGGGAAGTTCGCTCCACAGCAAAATGACGTTTATTCCAACCCCACAAAGCCCCGGATTCATCAGAGATGTGGTTTATATTGGTTGTTGTAACCGCGTTCCTGATGATCACAATCGTGATAGGTCCCCACTCTGCTGGGCAGGGCGTAACAAAGAATGACAATTACCGTATTGTCACGAATATAAGACGACTCATTTTTATTTATTTTTTTCCTACTGTTTTTACCTGCTTTTAGTCTTTAAATAAAGTTGTTCCTAGGTTTTTTGTAAAGCGCTTTGGGTATTTAGAAAGGCGCTATAGAAGTCCAAGCTATTATTATTATTATTATTATTATTAATAAAATATTTCCATTGGAAAAAAACACTGTCTTATATTCTGGCCAATAGGGTAATTAACGGGTCGGACTCAATAGAAAGATCCCTACTAGCATGGATCAGTACGTGATAAA
Organism: Benthosema pterotum; assembly: GCA_039105355.1. NCBI lineage: Eukaryota > Metazoa > Chordata > Actinopteri > Myctophiformes > Myctophidae > Benthosema > Benthosema pterotum. The sequence goes on along the minus strand of CM076979.1, from coordinate 27,472,196 downwards.
ATGATCGACATGAAAAGAGGGTTTTATTGGACTAATGTACCTACTAGTACATTCAGGTTTTTTATTCAATAAAACATTTTTTTTCTGTAAGTGACAACAGTCTGGATACTAAAACTGGATCCAAATCATCCAATCGGTTCTGATCTCATCTCAAACAGATTCCAGTTGAACTTACAGTTTTCTTTGTTCTGCACATAAAATAGGCTACAAAGCAATTTCTCCTTTCCTTTTATTGCCGTGCAATTTTACCTGTCACCAGCTAATTGACCAAAACAAACTAAACTGAACTAAGCCAAACTATTACCGGTCTCCTTCCCCATCCGACAGTGAGCAAACAGCTGTACACCGTAGCATACATGGAGTATACTGTACCGCTCTCTGTCGCTGTGCTGTGGTGCTGCACGGCACAGTGGTTGTGTTTACAGGTGATGCATTGAGTTATCGGTTGTCCAACTGTGCTCCTCGCCTCACTGACAGCTCAATACGGCAAGAGGAACTGCAACTGACTGCAGCATTGCTGGACGCCAGACAGCCAGCAGACATTAAATAACTCCTGTTTACCCCCCCGCCCTTGATCGACTCTTTCCTCTCTTCACCCTCCAGTTCATCCACATGTCTTTCCAGCCCTCTCTTTTGTGTATTGTCTCTCTGCTTGCGCTCCCTTAGTTCCCCTTGTCACATTCAGTGGTTTCACAAATAGCAGTAGTTTAGCTCTTAGATACACCAGGCGGTGAACATTAGTTTTCCTACGGTGAAGACAGTAAAACTGTGCCAGCAGAAGAAGGAAGGGAACAAAACACAAGGTATTTGAGCAAAAGACACCAAAGTGCCCCGAATGCTCCCTGGGCATTGCCTGTTGTTCCTAACTTCCTATTAGTTCACAATAGCACCCCAATAACGACTCATTAATTATTATTATCTGGTGTTCATTTATAATTCACATAAAGAGAATTCTGTAGGTGACGACAACAGAGACAACAGGGAACGCTAGGCAGAGATCGAATACGGTGGTGCGTGCATTCCTAACTTGCATCGTTTCAGACTTAGTCAGACATAGTCCGAGTGGAGCCTTTGTGTCCTTTTGTAGTTTTCACAATCCCTCAATGCATTCCCTCCAGGCCGTGGTATGGGAACTTGGGAAGGAAGGCATTTTCACTTTGTTCATAATGTCCCACATTTGTAAATTACTCTCTGACTGCAAATGAATGCAATCACAGAAAATCTTAACATTTCTGAACACATACCGCATTTGTGAATAACATCACAAACGACCTTTGTAGACAAACATTCAGTTGAGTACATCTAATTAAAAACAGATGGAATAATCTGACGGTTTGAAAAAACGATTTCGCCATCGTTGTGTGCCGTAGGTCTTGGGTACTTGGCTTGGCTACGCGTCATGTAAACATCCACACCCACCCACATACAGCAAACACACAACCATGCACACAAACAAACAAGCAGCCAAGCAAGAGCAAGCAACACAATTCTGCAGTCTCCAAACTACTGACTGTTCTCTCTCTAAGCTGATTATCCAAAGGACGGACACAATTAACAGTCAATTTACAATGCCCAGACGCCAGCGACAAAACATCCGGTAAACTGTGCAGATTGTGATTGAGAGAGAGTGTCTAATGCCACGGCAGAGCCGACGTTCACCTGCCAGGCAGATGATGCCTCTCTACCTCTGCTGCCACAGCAACGGCTCACAGAGGACAACAACAACAACGACAGACATGCGACTCCCATTGACGGTAATACAGGATGACAAGGGAAGTGTCTATTACGGTATTTATAAATGGGTTCGGCTTGGCTCAAGGGCTCTCAGGTACACGTTAAGAGGATGCCTCTCAGTCAGGAGGACACACTTTGAAAGTACAGTAACTTTTCATCTCGCGTGGTCGGGTTTTTTGTGCGTGTTCGGTCCAAAGTTCAGGATGAACTCTCTCTCTCTCGGGGGCCAACAGTGTGCGGCGCGGTGTCATGCCGACAGTGCTCTCAGAACAATGACTGACAGCTGCAATTAGCCACTATCAAAGCCATCTAACACCGGCTCTGCGTTGAGGTCCAATTACAAAAAAACACAGAGCAATTAGACCACTGGGGCTTCACAAAAGGGGTCTCTACGCAGTCAACCAATTAAAAAGCATCAGCGCTAGCCGAGTCCTCGTGCTAACCTCACTGCAGGCCTTTAGGACCGACCAGTTCTGCCTCTTCCCAATTATATGGAAGGAAAAAAACTAAACAAAAACAAAACAATGGACAAGTAAGTGCACTTTATTCTCAGAAAGGCCAGGCTAAGCCGGGGCCAGTGTTTGGAGCCTCAGGGGACATGGGGCTGCGTAGACTGACCTGTCTTTGGCACACTGGCCAACAGCTGCATCAGCCTCCTGTACTCCACGTACTTCTTGTTCTTCATCTCAGACCTGCGGGAAAAGAAGAGAGAACTGTTTTAGTTTGATCTTGGGGAAAACCGGCATGCTGGACTTTTGCCTGGATGAGAACTCCTTTTGGTGTTTTAAGTGTTATTGTTGTAGTTATTGAAAAAAATACCAGTAGTGCAAGCTCATAGTGCGGCACTCGGTGCAGCACTATAATGCTATATTTGAACAATGATGGAAAATGTGGCTCAAATCAGTGAATAATATATTCTTTAAGACAAAAAGTGCTTCTTGGGGTTCATATTTTCCGATGCAGGTCGGTGGCCAAATACATTTATCATCATTCTGGGGCTCTTTGAGGTGAAACAGGCTGAGCACACTGACATAGAAACAAAAGTTTTTTTTTCAGAAAACTGTCTTGTATTAGAGTTCAGGTGGAAATGAAGGTTCGCACATAGCATGACATGTTATGTCATGCTATGTTATGTTATGTTGTAACTGTAGCTGAGACGCAGCAGTTGGTATTGGCCACTCTGTTGGTCAGGCCTGTCTGCCCAAAAATGTTCAAGCACTTCCACATAACAAACTCATCGATTGTTCTGAGTGATTGACACGGAATAACCATTTTTAATCATCTATCTGAAAGCTGGACACAGATTATTGTGAATGTCTTGTTTGGGCTGTATAAGAAGAATGAACTACATTAATCCAGAACAGCAATTCATTATGGTGCCCGAGTTCTGCTGTGTATGAAAGGGAAAGAGAGAATTGAGGAAGGTAAGTAGAAGTGTGTGTGTGTGTGTGTGTGTGTGTGTGTGTGTGTGTGTGTGTGTGTGTGGTTTACTATGCAAGTATAGGATATGCAGTATATACTGTACTATAGGTGTCCAATTATGAAGAAATAAGATATCGTATCAACCCGAGGTCAGTGAGGAGGATGAGTTTTCTCTCCCTCTCTCTCACACGCACACACGGACGCACACAGAATATAAATAAAGCAAACGTGACAGAAAACAAAGGTGTGAAAAGCTTTGGCAGACCATTTAAAACCCTCCGGCCAAGACTGCTTGACAGCACTGTGAAAAGCATGAACTCTTCTCGACGGTGCTCGCATGTTGTCCAAGGGGACCAGTATTTTGTCCCATACCATAACAGTAACTGTAATGGTACCAACCTGGACACAAACATCTCACAGCGTATACACAAAGGCTACAGAATGACAGCAGCTGTAAACATCTGTGGCAGATGATTTAAAACCCTCGGCCCACACTCTGCTACAGCTGCTGTGGCATGAGAAACACCCCTAGAGTGCATGCCATAGTCTAAGTCAGTGGTTTTCAATTTAAACCCCTTTTTTAACACAAGGGCCCACTATTTACTCAGCATTTTAGCCACAGACCACCATTTGCTTGTTAACCAACTTAGCTGAGGACCACCTGGAACCCTCCCAAGGACCACTGTTTGAAAACCACTGGTCTAGGTGTCTTAAGGTGCGTGACTTTTGGAACACAACACAAACACCCATTCATACAGTACTGTTCTAGTACTCACTCCATTTTGCACGCTTTAGTGCACGGTTATCACTGTTGCATGCATCCATTCCAGCAAACAACCTACACTGACTTATTATTCACACAGTGGGGGTTAGCCAACATATAATTGTTCAAGTGTAATTGGTATCATTTAAATTGCATTGTAGACGTGTGAAATCTAAAAATAAAAAACAGCAGAGGAACAATGGTCTTTCTTGTGTACAAGCAGCTCTCCTGGCATTGCCCTGTTGCCTAACTCATAGTGTACTGTGCATGTCTTAGGCAATCTAAAATTAAACTCTCAATAGTGCTAGTAGTGTAGAACATTTCTTCTTCAGCACATTGCGCTGTTGCATTATCTAATTTGTATTCCTATCCCTTCGAGCACACTTTTGGTAGAAGTTTGCCAGTCGAGCGATTAATACACAAGCCATTTAGGGCGATAGTCTAACCGCTGCCGTGCACAATGTGTCGGTGTTGCATTGTATTGTATATACGGTTTCTATTTTTTGCACTGTACTGTACATTTCTACCACATGTTGTGCATACATCGATTTGCATGTTGTGTAATCCACGTCTACTAGTGAGGGGAAATGCAACCCAATTTCAAAGAGGGTCCTTGTGGTGCCAGATCAATCAGGCTTTGAAATGAAATACGGCTGAATTGGGCTTTTATTTGGATACAGACAGAGATGCCTGGCCATGCATGGCATCATCAAGGCAGCCCTATAATAGGGTAGATTAAAACTCTTGGTATGTGTTACAGGCACGTGTGTCTTCGCATACTCACTGTGGATACAGTAAAATACTGTATGGATCCTTAAAGGAGTTGTTCAACAACAACAAAATCTTATTTTCAGTATAGTACACACGCCATGCCAATGTTGAATTCATGATTTATTCCTGAGCGAATCATTTTTATCACCGGTGGAGTCTTTGGTCAATAGGAGACTCGGGATACCCTTCCATCATCAGATTATTGGCTTAGTAAAGCAACAAAAACTCTGTGAATTCAGGGCTTGGTTGAAAATAAGAAATGTTTTGGCTGAGCGACTCCTGTAACGGTCCATCTGGTCCATTTTACATTTTACGTTCTCTCAGTTACAATAACAGGAGAATTAGTGTGGATACAGGTCTACAGACTCACAGGATCCCGTGGCAGTATTTGTGCAGCAGGAAGTTGGACAGCTCTTGAAGGATTGGTTCACTGTGCAAGGCCACAAACTGCTCCCGACAGACCTGACCGAGAGCAACAGAGAAAAGGAGTGAGGAAATGAGTCAGGTTGTCCTAAAAAAAAAAAAAACCAATCAAGCAAGCAAGCGCGATGTTCCCCCAGATTCTCCTGCCATGACACTCTTAATAGCAGCCTTTGGAAAGACGGACTGTTGGCAGGGAGATTGAGAGAAGGAAGCGCGGGAGAGCATCACTCCCCATGCCCAAACCCACCGAACGGATCGTCTCCTCGCAGGCAGAGTGATGGAAACACAGCCTTGTGTAGATCCATTACTAGGCTCCAACACAGCCTGGCCCATTTGTCTTCTCTAAGCTGTGTGGGAGATCATGAACTAGTGTTTCTTCTATTTTCCTTAGTGCCGCTCGTTATGGGAAGCAAAGTAAGCCAATAGCCAGAATCTCTTCTCCAGTACTAGTTGGTTATAATCAATGGAGAAACTAAAAGTAAGAAAGAATGTTTGTTTTGAGTTACAACAGCGAGGAAAGAGAAGGAAGGGAAAGGAGGCTGAGAGGACCGTTTTATCTACCGGCCGGAGGGGGGGGGGGGGGGGGGGGGGTAATTTTACACCTTCTTGATGAAAGGATTAGATGGTGCTGATATAAAGAGCTGTGTCATATGCTTTGGTGTCGACTAAGATGTTTTATGCCCCGTCGCTGTCTCCGTGTTCAATTGCCTGTGTAATGAGCGAGGTGCACGTTCACACTTCAGGAGACAGAATGTGTGAGACAAAAAAAGTGATGGCTGGTTCATAACTCCTCTGAGATCGGACGTGCGGGGACATTAAACTCATAACTTGTCTGTGGATCTCGATACACGGACATAAAAAAGAAAAGCTAGAATGAAAAGGGTTGGTTATGGTAATTTGGCCCATTTTTATGACGGTGCTGTTTTTCCCCCGGTCTGGGCTTGAAAACCAGCAACAGTCACCAGGGAGGGGCAGACGCACTCATTTATACAACAGAATAGGCTCTGCGTGGTGCAGACATATGGTGCTGCCTGCTGCCAGCAGCGTGTAGACTCATGGAGGAGGAACGAGCACTTCTTCTGCATCACTTAGCAGAGGCTCAGGCCGTGGGGAAGGATTCCACTGCTATGAGACTACTGATAGCCCAGACGACGGACGACTGGCACAGTTTATTTGAAAGGTTTCAATACTTTTTTTGCTTTAATGCTTCAATAAAAAACATTGCCCTAAATGCAAAAAAGAGAAACTAGAACTGTACTTTGTCAAGTGCCAACTTGTGCATTGCACACAAGTCCATGTATACTTGCTCTGCGTGAGCAGAGCGAGTAGAGCCCTCCCGACACCTCCAGGAAATAATACTCATTACAATACTTTTGCCAATACCTATCTGTCACTGGCTCCCTATTTCATCCCGGACTGAATACAAATTTTCCCTAATAACCCATCAATGCATTTACAGCATCACTGGGATGATACAGTAGCAGCATCATAGGTCATAGTAAAGCAGGGTTTATTTTTTTTTAAACCGTCCAACCCTAGTCACATGACTCGTTTAAACCAATCAAATTCCAATCCTGAAGTGGCTCAGATCTGATTCAGGCTAGATGTGTAAGTCCAGTATAAATCAGGGCTAAGTGTCCCCTTTCTCTTATGAATGTTTCATTACAGAAGAAACAGACAGAAGCTGTTTCTTCTGTTTCATGAATTTGCTGTAACACTTTGAGGCTCTTGAGGCTCTCATTATATTCGCAAAATGCGAATATAATGTTCATTATAAGTTAAATCAATTATTATCTTATCTAGGCTTGGGTACCGTGAACGATACCGATACTGGTATCGATTGGGACATAGCGATACCTAGTGGGATCGATTCATTTCAAAATGAACGGTGCCTCGTTTCGATACTTCCTACTCTCATTCTGTGCCGACGCACCTTAAGCAGAAGCACTGTCGCTGACGAGATAAAACAGCTGTCCTGTTTGACTAATTATGACAAAGACGTGTCATAAGCACATTGTTCTTTGACAAAAGTTTCATAATCACTACGCATGGAAATGTTTTGCTGGTCAGTGCTGCCGCGCAGCACAGCGCAACGTCCCCTCTGTATGTGCGCACACACACACACGCACACACACACACACACACAATTCATCTCCGTTTACTCTGTGTGCGCCGCGCGCAGAGAGAAAGACACACGGAGAGGGAGGGAGAGAGAAAGAGAGAGGGGGAGAGGGAGAGAGAGAGAGAGAGAGAGAGAGAGAGAGAGAGAGAGAGAGAGAGAGAATATATTGCCATACACTAGCAGCAGAGCAGCAGACAGGGAAAGAGAGAGAGAGAGGTGGCCTTACCTTTTCTCAAATTGATCATCAAAGTATAATCCTTCAATTTTGCTTGTAAATCCAATGCATAATCCCAGCAGAAACGTTGCAAGATATAGCCAGGCAGGAGCGACACGTAAAACTACATCTATAATCACGACAGCATGGCCAGCAGTAGTGTTGCCAACTTGGCGCATTTGTAACTATATTTAGTTTTTTTTCCAGACTCCCCTAGCGCCAAAATTATTGAGAAACTCCTGGTGGAAAATCTAGTGCTTTTCAGCTGGTTGAAAACCACTGCTCTAGCTACTTCTAGTGCATTTTGGAAGTGCCACTAGTGCATTTTGGATTTTGGCAGTTGGCAACACAATTAAGCTTGTTAAGCAGCTGCTAGAGGGGGGCCTCCCTCCTCCCCTCCAAACACAGCTCTCCTCTCCCACAGCCATAGCCATAGACATAGACATAGGGTATTTTTTATTACCTGGAGTATTGTTGGCACAAAGATATAAAGTGTTTTTCCCTTTGAAAATAATGAAAAGGCTGATATACTGTAATGTAGCAAGGGGAAAGCTATTTTTATTTTATTGCTAATTAACTATAAAAATCACACCTGTGTGAAGTGATCATCTTACATCTTACATCGACCAACATAGTTCTTTTTTTTAAGCAGTGTTTAAGGCAGGTGTTCTCAACCTGTTCGTTGTGACCCCTCAGTGGTCCTGAAATTATTTTGGGGGGTCCCCAGTTAAAAAAAAAAAAAAAAAAAAAAACTTAATAAATTGTATATATTTTTGCTGATTTTTTCCCCCTTCTTTTTGTTAAAAGTATCGAAACGGGTATCGTTTCTGGTATCGTATCGGTTCCCAGGTATCGAGCATCGTATCGTAACGGTTCAAAGGTGAAAGGTACCCATCCCTAATCTTATCCCCATTACATCATCAACTAATCCAGCCAATCGAAGTCCGTTGCCAGAAGACAACAATTGTTAAATCCTCAATGGCGTTAGGACAGGGGTTTTCAACCTTTTTCATACCAGGGTCCACCATTTATTCAGAATTTGAGCCAGGGACCACCATGTGATGACATTTTAGCCCCACAGACCCCAAAACTAAAGATTTATTTTTCTTTTGTCCGCAATTCTAAGCTGGATTTCAGAGAAAACAAAACAGTCAAATATTAATCTTAGACTTCGAGCGTAGACTTTGGGCTAATTCAGATGATTGATATTTGAACTCTTGAGAGTGTAAATATGAAATATGTTTCATGTTTATGCTCTCAAAGAGTTACATCTAGTTAACCAACTGGGGACCACCTGGAACCCTCTCAAGGACCACTAATGGTCCTTGAGAGAATGGATCAGGAGAATGGATCAAAACAAGAGGGAAAACGGCTTGCTCTATAGTATACCTTGTTCATGATGTCCACCGAGGGAGCATGAGTCCAGAAACAATCATGGACTGAGACGAATGTCAGGCCGGCGCTGGAGGAGAGAGGAAGGGAGAAGAGAGGAGAGGATAGTAGAGGACCAAAGAGAGAGATACAGTACATTAAATGCCAACAGACGCTATAATCCAGGCAGCAATTTTCTGAAGCCATAGCAGATCACTGACCACCCACAGTGTCCCTATAAAGCCATCAGTCAAGTGGTCCAGTGATGTGATGTGAGCTAAAATTAGTACAGAACATGCAATTACCACATGTATTCATACATGCAATTACTTGCATGTGTGAATAAAATGCACTTGCGTTTTTTGAGTTAGTGGAGACACACAGGGGGGAGTTGGAGGAGAGGTCTTACAAAAGTTGTTTCCGAAAATCATTTAGTATTGACTGACATTTTTTTTGCCAAAATGTGTGCAGGCATGTAACCATAGTACATATCAAAAGGATACAACAAAACTTTGAAAGCCTATTTCCATGGTGGTCCTTGTAAATTTGAGTGTCCTTGTAAACGCGAGTGTAGTGTGTGTGCGTGTGCGTGTGTGTGTGTACACGTGCTCTGTGCTGCTATTTCTGCAAGAACCAAATGCCCTTCTAAGGATAGCAAGATAATACAACTCAGATTTTAGGACCTGTGTTTATGCCTAGGAGTAGAGTTTTGTTAACGGTACATTTATAGTTCTACAATAAGAGGATTTGTGTACTCTCTTCACTAGGTTATTTTAATAGGTTTGCACAGCAAGCAGCAGTCTACATAGAGAAATGAGTGCGCTCCGGCAAGTCCATCTTCCTCAGCGCTTCAGGCTGAGTTACATTTTAAGAGACTAGTAAAAACTCAGGCATGAATAGGACTGAATAGTCACTGGAAATTATGTCCTTTGTGTAGCAGTGCAAAAGTGTGTGTACAACAACATTATGCCCCAGTGAATCCCAATACTGAAAAAGATTTTTGCTCATTTGAACTGAAGCCATTCAATGACCCCTAAGAGATCCTCAGGACTGAGAACTTTAAAGGTAGGGGAAGTGATTTCACTTTTGTCAGATATCACCAAAAAAATATTTTTTTTCTGTTAAAATGCTCTATTATAAGGTGTGGAAACCACATATGGAGTTTCCCCCTCCCCCACGTTAGCAGAGGAGCTAATAAAAGTTCCCCAGGTCACCACAATTCTCCTCCAATCAGGAGAGAGCAGCAGGTTCACATAGTGTAGATACTTTTGGGGGCCCCTAGTGCACCAGGCTGGTACTACACCATGAATTTCAAATCACTTCCCCTACCTTTAAAGGTAGGGGAAGTGATTTCACTTTTGTCAGATATCACCCAAAAAATATTTTTTTTTTCTGTTAAAATGCTCTATTATAAGGTGTGGAAACCACATATGGAGTTTCCCCCTCCCCCACGTTAGCAGAGGAGCTAATAAAAGTTCCCCAGGTCACCACAATTCTCCTCCAATCAGGAGAGAGCAGCAGGTTCACATAGTGTAGCTACTTTTGGGGGCCCCTAGTGCACCAGGCTGGTACTACACCATGAATTTCAAATCACTTCCACTAACTTTAAGTCCTGAGTATGTGTGTACCTGTAGCAGTGGAGAGCAGTCAGCATCATGTGTGTGGAGTCCAGAGAGTGAATGAAGTTCGGAGGGAAGGCATTCTTCTGTTTCATCGTGTCTGGTCTCCTGAGAGTGAAAAGATCATGGGCGCGTGAGGTAACACAGACACACAAACAGCAGCCCTCATCCTGTTGTAAACCTGTCTACTTTGTCCATGTTTTCTCTACCATTTCTACTGTCTAGTCCTCTGTTTATAGAACCTTATGAAGGAGAGCAGCACCAACTAACGTATTTAGATGTACAATACATTTCCAACATGGCAGAGTTTAACATCAGAGGCACTTGCCCGCTGGACAATGGCCATTCTTCAATGATGCCACATGCCAATACTCAATGCTGTTGTGTCAGTTGTCTCAATATCTGCACATTGTTCTTGCCTGATTTAAAAAACAAATATTACATTTTTGGACAAAAATGCAGGAAGTTTCTCCCTTGCCTACGGGCAGTGGATCAGTGCAGAGGTTTGGGAGATTAGCTCCAGACAGACAGACTTATATTTCTATTCTAGTAGAGACATGCTGTGAATAGAAGAATACAATTTCTGCAATGCAAACAACACAGCAGCCGCAGACATTTGGTGTTGACAAAACTAGAAGTGACAAAAATCACCTTCATAAAACTAAGTCTACATGCAGACGCTGTGGCATAGGACATTTATACCGTCCTCTATCATTGTGTTTATTTGTCTTTCAATTGTGAGATATTATCATACAATTACAATTAAGGCTTTTAGCAGACGCTCTTAGTCCATAGTGACTTATAATAAGCAGTGAACAAAAAGAACAATCATTGGCACTACATCATATACATACTGTATAAAGTAGTTAATGTGAATCATACATAAATGGTAAATGGTTCATTTATATAGCGCTTTACATACTGTAGTGTGTTGCATTCACCAATGGCGGTGGAAACCATTCAGGATTGCAAGGCACAACAAGATCAATTTGGGATTTAGTGTCTTGCCCAAGGAACAATGGCCACAGACCTACAGCCAATGTTCCTTGGGCAGACCAAGGAACATTGGCCACAGACCCACAAAACATTGTCCGACCTGCTTCACCTTCTGAGCCACAGTCGCCCCATACATAAGCTAAGAATAACAAACAATAAACAATCCATATAGACCAATTAAACTGTGGATACAACTACTATATAGTAGTGCTATGTTTACATGAAATGTAAAGATAAATTGAGACTACACAAATTGAGGTTGACACAAATTGAGGTCTAAGACGGAGGCCTAAAGGTTCGTTTTCAGATCACGGTGGAAGATTTGGGTTTGGAAGTGAATGGGGTGGTGACATGTGAGTATTTTAGCTGGTTAAAGACCAAACGAGCTGCTGCAATTTGGATCAATCATAGTACTGTGGGCCCAAACCAGATTAATTCATTATCATCTCCTTGGTCAGTAAAAACCCTGTGAGAATGCTAAAAACTTGGATGTTATTTTAGACGCCGAGCTTAACTTTCAGAAGCACATCACTAACATCTATCCAAGACTGCCTTTTATCATCTAAGGAGCATCTAAAGTTAGATACTTCCTGTCACAATCAGATGTTGAAAAGCTGGTTTGTTCTTAATGCACTCTTTGCTAGACTGACAAAGCAGGCGTTACATAAAGTAGCTTGTTCAGGATTCTGCTGCCAGAGTTTTAACTAACATTAAAAGTTTGATGACAATGACTCTTATCTGCTCTCCACTGGCTCACTGACTTAGGTTAAGATTGTAGGAGTAGGAGTGAGTCAGACACCTGTGTTGTTAAATATTCAGACGATACAGCGATACAACACACAGCCAATATTATATTTTACCATCAGGGGACGGTACACTGTATCTTCCATTCCGTGCACATATATGATGCCATTTGGAACTATGACTGGTAGCCTTTTGTTGGCGTTCTTGGTATCCTGATGATGGCTTGGCACAAAAATAACGCATCCATTCATCCATCATCTCACCCCTTCACATCCGGGTGTATGAGAAACTGCAAACTTGCTCATTGTGCACAAGTAGACCATGGCCTATTCGTGCATGAGTGGAGCGAGACAATACACATGACATTAGTTATAAAGGTTTCTCATTGACATTTACGTCACCTAAACCAGCCAATCGGAGTACCCCGAGGGACCGACCACCAACCACCGACCACCGATCGCCTTACTTGCCCCTCACACAAGTAAAGATAATGTCTAGGGTTTGCAATAGCTGTTTCAAAATCTGCAGGACTTATGGCTGCAGTCAACGTCTTGTATAAATAATGTCTGGCGACGCATTAACAACAAAATGACGTGGTTTTGGAGCCCAATGCACTCCTTTGCTAAAGTACTGTTTGTGCAACGGCCAGTAAAAGAAGTAGATAAGGCAAAGAGAGAAGGCGAGGAAGGGAGAGCTCTGAGAATCTGCAAGGAAGGAAGGAAGGGAGAAACGGTTCACACACTGACACACACACCGTCTCCCAGGGCTATTCTAGGATCTTTAATTACAGAAAGTATGAGTGTGCACATTCGAGGAGGTTTTATTTGAAACTCATGGTGTGCAGTGTAATGTTGGTGTGACGTGCTCCACGGACCGTGCCAATAATAAACAACTCGGAATGTTCCTGTGCGTATCCGTATGTATGTACTGTATGTAAAGTATCTGAAACCATAAACAGTGTGTTGTTTGTCTAATGCTACCAGCCTATGAAACACAGACAGATTCTCGGTCTACAAAATCCACTTTACCCACGCCGTGACAATGTCTCTCCCTCAACTCTCTCAATGCAGTTCCCTTTCCTCTTGCTTCCTCCGTCTCTCTTCTTTGCCCGACTACACTGCCGTCAATGCTAATGGCAGGTGTACTCCCCTTGAATAACAAAACAGCCCACAAAAAAAGCTGTCAGTCTTTCTAATCATCCCAGTCACCATTTCCTTCCTCATTTCCCCCTCAATCAACATCTCCCATCCTCCTGTCTTCCATCTACTTCCTTTACACAGATCTCCAGGTGGCCTGCTCCCCACCACTGCCTCAAACTCTTGTTCTATTCCTGCTATTCCATCTGTACCTCCTCGATGGATTTATTTTTTTTCTTGTCCACGATGGTCTGTTTATCATTATGTCAGATGATGATAAGGTTGCCCCTGGGCTCTCAAGGAAGATCACAATTCACAATGACTGGCCAAAAAGATTGGTATGTGGTCTGTCACAGAAATGCACTTCTAATGCACTTCTCCATGAACATCTCTGCTTTACTACAGTAAGTATATTTTCCAGTTACCATTGAAAGAACGCAGATGACAAGACGATAACAACTCTATATACAGTACTAAGATACAAATTCCCACAAAGGTTGTCCACAAAGGCAACAGACCTCCCAAAACAAACTGGTCAGGTTGTTACTGGGCCTCACTCCTTGAACCCACCTCACCCCTGCCCACTTTGACAGACACGGTTGGCTTAGGGTTGATGACAGAGTACAGCAACTTGCAATGGGTCCTTGTCTACAAGATTGACTCCCTTCAGCCTTCAAAACCACTCTGAAAGGGCACCTATAGACAGCTGCATAACGAAACTGGCCTGTAAAAATATGTATATAACTCCCCACTTTGTACATTTCTCTTTTCCCTTTTATCTCCACTATGATTGCTGCTTCTGGCTTTACAGAAGTAAATTTAGTAAATAGTAAATGTCTTGATGAAGTTGTTCAGTTACTTTGCAGTTGTACTTGAATTGTACTGTAATTCACCCATTCATTCATTCATTCTGTCACTCAAACTTTACGTCAAGCTCATTTGCTAAAGTAGTAGCAAGGTCTCTATATATCGCTTGTATCAATCTTAAAATAAATGAGAAAAGTTGTAACTCACGCTGTGGCATCAGTGCACACCAATAAGGAGATGGGCTGAAGGTCATTCTTCACCTGGAGGAGGGGATCAAAGAGCAAGGGAATAATTAATCACACCTCAAAACATAATTATGGTACTACTGTGCTAAAGTTGAACAGGAAAGATATGATAAACAGATGTGATATGACAAACCGATTGTGACCTTAGATACTTTCAATATTTTATATTAATATTTTCAATATCAAGGTTTCTTTTTCTAAAACCTTATTACCAGAGCTCTTGATGCAATCGCTTTAAATTACAGCTAAATATAGCTTTAATTGTTGGGCGAATTCCTTCTGCTGCTTGGAAGTCTTCTACACAGACTGAGAACAGTGAAGCGAGATGAAATGCAACATTCAGACCTTGATGACTGCTAAATTACATGCTCCATAATCATTTCACCAGTTGGATATACATTTGGGTCTGGTCATAATTTAAACATTTTTATTTCATCCTTTAAATATGAAAGTACAGATTGTGTTGCTGTTTACGCCTCCAGGGCAAAATAAACCATTTTAATGAGCTAATATTTACATCACTGACTGTATCATTTGCTGTGTGAGCCACATTCTCACGCAACCATAAAAAGTGGTAAACCGCACGGTTGCATACACATACTGTCGACCAACATTTTGCGATACTGTGACAGTGTTCCGGTAGTACGCCCATGAGCTCAAGTACCGTAAATAAACTTCCGTCTTAGAAATAAGTGTCTCCAACAGATTTCCTCGACAGTTAGCCGCACGCAGGAGTTTGCGTCTGAGTGAAGCAGTGCAACGTGTGATATAGAGAATAGACTTAATTATGCTCCAGCATGTCCAATCATTTTCACATGGACCCACAAAGGAGGGATCAGTATAATTAATCCTAAAAGTCAGCGGACACATTCGTGTTTCCTAAAAGCACAGGAAACAGACATGGCGAAATGACATTATCTCTTTTTTGCACGCGTGAACAACACACTGGAACTCTGGAATTTCTGCAAATTTGTCATGAAAAAAAAGGGAACAATTAAATGTCCCCCTTTTTTGATCTCTGCTGTGTATTTGTCAGGGTAGACGTGAAAGCATTGGTTTGTAACAGAGAGATAAGCCTCAGTGTCCCCAACTGGGGACACTGAGCTGGGGTCTTCAACAAGGGGGTCTGGGACCACAAGGGGGTCCTCAGAGTTACTACTACAGTGGGATGCGTCAAGAGCCACCGTTAGACCCACACGCAGTCAGACTACCACTCGAATTGCAATGCTCCCATGCTTGCAGTCAGGGAACCACTTCAACAACCATAGCATCCTTATTCTGAGAAAAAAGTTAGCCAAAAATAAGCTTGGAGTTCAGCTGACAAAAAGGTTTTAGATAGACAGATAAATAGCTTCATTGATCAGCAAAGCAGTTAAGAGTAGCAGAATTAAATGTACAGAGAAGTAAAGCGCCGTTGTACAGTATACACCAATAGAAGGTAAGAAAAACAATAAGAAGCACTGGCAAATTTCCAATACAAAAAAGTATAGAGTAGTGTATACATACTGCATACAACTGCAATACAACTATCCTGCATAGGTTTGATGTAGACTGCATAGGGCAAAAAGACCAAACGAACAGAGCCAGCGCCAACCATGGTCAACCATGGTCAAATGTAGCCATCTAAATATATGCAATATAAATCTATTTCTTTATCTAGTCTCTATGTGTATGTAGTCCATGTACAGTACGTCTGTAATCCATGTAACACAACGTTTGACCCCAGTAAGGGAATGCAGTGCCTGGCCTCAAGTCAGTGGGATACACAGTTATCTAGAACTAACACAAAAGCCTCTGCCCAAGCACAAATGAGCCAATCATTGTGGCCTGTTCTGACGTCAATATTGGTAGAGGGAGCAAAAGTCCGCAAGTTAATGTACTTGAAAATCCTCATAGGCTGATTTTAGATGGCCTCATGAGAACCGTGTTTGTTAACTCACACATATGGATACACAATGAATTAATAAACTTGAAAAAAAAAGATAAAAATCTAATGTTACTGTAGCTGAATTCATTATATTTTTGTGAGAAACAAACTGTATCATATATGAGTCACTGACTGTCGTAAACAATACAGAGACACCGCCCTGTCAATATCACTGAGAGAGTTTATTTTTGATTTTTGGACCACAATTCTTATCGGAGCCGATATTAAGTTGACTTGACCCCACATTATTCTCCCCATGAGAAATTACTTCTGTGAACCGGGAGCTAAGAGAGTGATGCCAGGACTTTGGTTCTCTATGATGTCCAGACATTTGTGCAGACTCACAGGACAGAGACATAATAACTAGGTGGGGCATGCATTTTGCGTTCCAAGTAGGCCAGTGGCCAATGGGCACCACTCTACTGTATTCATTTTGTAGTGGGGGTCCCTGCTTTCATCTCCCTTTGATCTGAGGGGTCCGTTGGCCTAAAAACAAACAAACCCTGTTGTAGCGTATGGCAGGTCCATCTAGTATCTATCAATGGGCAGGGCTGTCTCCTTACCATTGATTAAAAGCAGTCAGGCTGGCACCATGCCAGGGTGAGGTGTCCAGGCTACTAGAGCTATAGAAAGGCCAGCACCGCGACTACTCTGTGCATTTCTGCTCCTCATCCAAGTCAACATTACCCTTTTGCCTTGTACCTGTTTAGGCATGTCACAATAATTACATAATTGTCTAATTGCAATTATTTCAAATAATGGCAACTCATTTTTCCATGTTGACAAATATCTTCTGTGTGCAATGTTTTGATTAACACATGAAGATAAAGGTTAGGTTACACATGTATTTAAATTTGTTACGGTGACAGCCCCAATTATGTTGCCGTGTTTATTACTATTATTTATGTATTGTATTTGAGTGTCAGTCCGTCCATCACATTGCGTCAGTGAAGAATCACTGGCTCAGTATTTCTGGATGTGGATCAAGAGGCTTTAATTTAGACATACTATTGCACCATTAGTGTGTAAGCTTCAGTAGTTTGTCCACTCACAGTTATCTGTCTTCTACTGAGTTCAATCAAAGTTGTATGATACAAGATACAAGAAAGTCTTTGGACCAGAACCCTAACTGAGGATGTCTGAACGAATGTCCAACTTTTCCCTTGGCTTTTACCTATGACAATTATGCCTTTTTTACTGTATGTGTCATTTTTTTCTTTTAAAAGCAACAAACTGTACTATGAACTGATCAAACATCAGCCAATTCTTGAGTTGAAAATGAAAACCACAGCACTAGCTCAAATGCTGATAGATGCTTATAACGTGTTTTTGTTTGTGTGTGTAAATGATTCAGCATTCACTTTGACATAACATCCACAGTAATTAGGCCACTTTCATATTTTTCTCAGCATGAAGTCTGTGTGAAATGATGTTGCTAGGCTTATAATTTAATGCAATCCCGGGACCCATGGGGTTGTCTCTGATATGAGTCCCCGTGAAGCTGTATACATCCCAAACAAGATTTGGCATTTTTAGTAAAATGCAGGGTTTAAAAATGTGTTTGATCTCACAGTATGTACTTCTATCGGCTATTCAAATAGTGGATGTGGATTTAGGTTGTTAAACTCTTGTTGTTATATGTGTGCAAGTGTTTGCGTGTGAGTCTGTGTGTGTGCACGCTCATGTGCATGTGTGCCAATAAGTAAATGTATGAAATAATTAAGTTTTTATGAGCCAATGAAAATTGATGTCTTGTGAAAATTATTCTTCTGCCCCTAATACATACAACCAGCGTCATATGCTCATGAAATGAATGGTTGTGGGTCATCCCAATTAGCACTGAAACCAGATTTACTCCCATTGGCCAACGACAGGGCGCTATAGCATAACTCCTGCCTTGTTTGGCCAACATTCATGGCACTTGATTCCACACGTTTCTTGACTCATGGGAAATGCATCTGCCACCAATGCCCATTAAGCTCTGCCCTAAGATTTTCCACCATCTTGAGCAAACCAAAAAAAGTTTTTCTGATTATTATTATTATTTCTTTTTTTGTAATTTACGTGACATGCTCTAGGCTACACACAATCTGTGGACCATTTTCTGAAATGAAAACATTTATAGCAAACACACTGTAGTGATGCATAAGGACATCCCCAACATCTTCTATGTTCTTCTGTTTCTCAAGTTCAATCTTCCAGTTTCTATGGCTTATTGTGCATAATTGCTTATTGTCTTCCTGCTTGGCCTCAGCTTATCGCTGCTTGGAGTTATACATTTCGTCTGTTTTTTGTACTCCTGGACAGTTTGTTCCTCTTTTTTCACAACACTGCTCTAGTACTCCTGAGCCACTGCCAATCTCACAGCAGTGACACATCTAAACACAAAAGAGGAACAAAATAACTATAATTCATTTTGATTTCAAGGTCATCCAGACCTTCTAACAATTATTTTGCTCCCACATGTACTTTAATTTCAGCTCCTTCAGACAGAATACAGCAGAAACCAGGGGCGGATGTAACATTTCCCAATTGGTGAGGCAGGAGAAAATGGTATCATCGAGGAAGCTGCGCCCATACCATTTTTGGTTACACTACAGGAATTTTATTAAGCATCAATAATAACATCAGTTGTTGTTGAAGTCGCAACAGACACACAGCATGCATAAAGCTAAAGGTCTGACTTCGAGAGTTTTCTGTTTTCAATGATGAAATGTTGGTTTAGTGGTGACTATAGTTAGTTAGTAGCAGTAGTAGTGTTTCAAATCATTTTAAATACAGGCACTTTACAGGGACATATTTTGGGGTGTTTTGCATGCCATCATGTTTGGTGAGGCAAACTGGGCATTTAGGAGGGCATTGCCCCCCCATGCCCATGACTAGATCCGCCCCTGGCGGAAACAAGTACAATATCCCCATGTTGCCTCATTTGTGTCCTCACATGAAGGTGCGCTGTAGCCAGGCGGAAAGTATCCTCCACCGAAAATTATGCCAATGAGGAAGATATGTATTATTCATTTGGCTATTTTTAGATTTGAATAGGCCAAGTTATTTGTCACATCAGTGGCTGTGCCATGTACAATGTACAATGTTTGATCTCAAAGCCTAAAAGGCAAACAAAAACATTATGTTCCAATGTTCAACACATACACACACAAAACAAAAACAATCCAATCGCCAGTCAACAATTCTTTTTTAACATATTTTTATCCCCACAATTTTGCGATCGATTTTTATCACCCAGTGCCAATTCCTAATGTAATCCTGGGCTCTACACACCCTCCGCCAACCTGGGGAGGCAGCAGACTAGGCTCATGTTTCCTTCGAGGCATGAGGAGTCGTGCCACCTTCTTTTCACCTGACAGGTGGGAGTTTCCCTGGTTGAACATAGTGCGTGGAAGGAACATCTCCTACAACTTTAAGTTGTAACTGTGACAGTCTGAGGCAGACCTAAGGGTGGGGCGGGGACCAACAGTGATCCTGGCGGGGTTCCAGGTGGTCCCCAGGCTAAATGATGGAAAGTTGGTTAACTCTTTGAGAGTGTAAAAATGAAACCAGATGGACCCGTGTGGGTCCATTTGGTTTCATGTTTACGCTCTCAAGAGTTAAAATATTCATCATTTGAATTAGCCCAAGTCTACACAACTAGAGAATGTAGAATTTTGATCTGTAAGTTTGACTGTTTTGTTTTGTCTAAAATCCAGCCTGGAGTTGTTGACAAAAGCAAAGGAAATCTTTAGTTTTGGGGTCTATGGGGTAAAAATGTCATCAAATAGTGGTCCGTGGCTCAAATTCTGAATAAATAGTATTCAGGTTGAAAACCACTGACATACATGATAACACATTTTGGTTCTATCATAAGGTAGAAGCACAACATGATGAAGCTCATGCAACCCATCAGTAACATGAGAGTCTGGAAGGGGATACAGGTGCATCACTCATCTACGGTGTTCTTCAACTCCCATTTCATGTCTACAAATAGATGACGGTAAAGGAAAAGCAATAATGTAAGTGTCAAGGAGGAGAGAAATGTAGGTTACGGCCTCACCCCCAAGATCTACAAGCTCTAAGGTGTTGCGCTGCAGGTTGTAAGCTTGTAGATACCGGCTATTTTCGGGCGCACAAAACACTCGCGGAAGTATATAAATCAGGCATAAGGAGGTGCCTACCAGGGTGTAAAGGGGGTCACCACACTACAATGTAACCGCATTCATCATCATAAATCTCCACCAGATGTGCAAGCGGGGTCGCTCTGACCTGTGAGTTATAATGAGCAAGTCCTTGGCCGTCTCGGTACGTGTGTCCGCGGAGGCCAGAGACCCTGCGGAGAGAATCACCTCGGCAATGACTGTACAGAGGGCGGTGGAGATGAAAACAGTCATCAGTAACCATGAAAAAAAAGAAAGCCATGACACCAGGGAGGGAATCCCCATTCATCACAGGTTGGCTAACAACACACCACTCATCTAGGGCCTGTTGAGGAGAGAAGCCTGCCCCGCCCAGAACCCCACCGTTCCTCCGTACGATCTGGGTCACCTAGTCCTGTTTCCAGCTTCCCCTGGCGATAGACACAGACATTTCTCTCCAACACTGTGGTAAATGGATTCACACGCACACCTTACAGAGTCACTAACACACTCCCCCTGACCTTTTCCACACTTCCAAACTTTCATTTTTCTCTTCTGTCGTTTTATTATTATTAAGGGACCCAGCAGTCCACGAAGGGTCGATGGTCCCTTTTTGTTTTTGTCTTTTCTCTTTTTCTTCTGACGAAAATAGCAGTTTTGGCTGAATCGTGCAGTCGTGCAAAGCCCATGACCATTGTCCAAATGGTGGCGCTATAGCACTCAACTGAAAATGCAAACTTTGAATGCTCACAGCTCATGAATCGCTTGAGTGTTGGCAATGGGACTTAAATACAGTACATGTATTTCTCAAGTTCAGCCTTCCATGTTTCTATGTCTTATTTGTGGATATTGTTCAGATTGCTTATTGCCTTAGCTGCTTGCTTGGTCCTGTCATCAATCTTTTCCAGTGAAGAGATATAATGAAATATTTAGAAAAATGGGAGGGGTGTACTCACTTTTGTGAGTACTGTATTATCATTATCATCTGTATTAGCATTATTATTTTGGTGCTTTTCAGGATTTTTTTCAAGGCCCATATTATTTATTTCACTGTAAAATCACCCTTCTGTCCTAAATCACTGTCTGCGTATGCATGTGCATACAGTACATGTGCATCTAATTCTCCCATTTCTCCCCAGTCAGAACCACCTCATTCTGAAGGCAGTGCACGTGCAAAATAGGCCAACACACACACAAATGAAGAATTCCATCTACATACAGTAGAAAAAAAAACTGTAAAATGGTCTCATAAGTAGAACAAAGACTTGTTCAAATAAAACATTTGGAATAAATTATGCTCTAGGAAAAAAAAAGTTTGCTTTTCTATCTAGAATAATGTGAATGCCGGATCCTTTACAAGCCACTTGCAGTGCATGCAATGAGCCCTGCAGCAGTCATGCGTTTCACCCAATTTAGTGAATTTGACAGTAATAAAGCGCTGTGCTCTGTGGAACACAGAGGTTGTTGCGGCGCTGCATCCATCCACCTTCTGAGAACAGGTCAGCAGAGAAAACAGTCAGACGTATCCGGCAATTCATTAGCTGCGCTGTAGGTCAGTGCCCCTTCCAACAGTGTGACTTTTACTTTAATCTGCTTTGGTGTGGCCACACTCTCACTGTGTCGGAAAATCGTCAATTAAAAAACCGAGACCCCAAGGTCACCGAACCCACTCCCCTTCACACAGCAGGGGGGGTAAAGAGGAGACTACTTTATAAGCCCAACAAATCCATCCTTTGCTCCGTGTCATCCAGAGGGAGAGAGATTTCACTGCAATTTGCCCAAGGGGGGGAGGGTGCGGGGCAGGGGGGGTATTAAACAAATAACTAATCTGAGCCAGAGAAAAAGTGACCTCTGATCTGATAAGTATCTTCAAATCCTGTTAGGCAGCCTCACTGATCCACGTTCACGCTCCTCCACTCTGCCTCCCTAGAACCGGCCGGCTGCAGCTTCTCACTCAGCAGACATGGAATATACATACTGTATACATTACATTACATAAATGTACAGAAAAGATGTACATAACGCGTGCACATAAGTGCCACACATGCTCTGACACTGACACACACACACACACACACACACACACACACACACCTGCGGTTCTCTCTTATTTGCTGTTCCTGGTACCACATCTCCTCTGTGATTGCCGACGACCCCCAGTCGCGCACACACGCACTTGCACATGCACACGCACACGCACACGCACACACAGCAGCCAGGGATTTATGATCCACAGCGGGGTGGACTGGGAGATGGAATCTAAAAAAAAACCCTGATTCATATTTCGTTGCGCGCCGGTGTCAACGACAGCCGTTCTACAAGCTCACGACGTGTTGCGGCACCCCTGGTGGAAGTATAAATCAGATATGATCCGTCCACACGGGGCATTGACCTTCCTGATCCTGAATAACTGAGAGTGTTGTATTTGTCCGTGTCCGCGACTAGATTAGAGAAAAATAGTCTGGACTCTGGAGGATGAGACAGGCTGTCTGCTAAACGTAAGCATAAGGATTTTCAGTAACTATAATAAACTAAACTTAGGGTTAGCACTCATCATATTGTTTATAATTATGCATAATAACAATGTTTAACTGTTATAAGATGCTGTTCCCGCTGAACTTATAAAGATCACCAGCACTTAAAACACTTTATAATAATAAGGGAGTGCCATGATTTTTGTATTTTTTTCAGTTTGGTACATATTTAAGAGGTGACAGCACTTAATTTGATCTTGATGTCTTCCCATGGTATTTAGGGCTTCTTCCTGGGGACTGAAATCTTCCCATTCAAACGTGCCAATGAAAAAAAACTAAAGTAAAACAAAACAGTGACATCACATTATCAGCCCTCCCCTAACTCCTCCCCTTTATCATACAACTAAAGCTGTGGGTGTGGCTTCAGTTCAGGTGTATCACCACCCACCACCAGTCACCACCCACCAGGCAAACTTACTTAATGAACTGGTGGAGTTGCCCACATAAAAAGTAACAAATTCCTCCTCATAAAAAAAATATGGCCTTCCATCTTTGATTTAATTTACTCATTCACTCCTGTTTTAGACATTAATTTGTCTAAAAAAGGGGTTTTCAACAGGTGGTCCGGGGTCCTTGAAATAGTTCCAGGTGGTCCCCAGCTAAGTTGGTTAACCAGATGCAACTCATCTTGATCTGTATGTTTGCCTGTTTTGTTTCCCAAATCCAGATTGAAATTGTGGACAAAAGCAAAAAAAAAAAAAAAAAAAAAAAAATCTTTAGTTTGTATAAATAAATAAAATGTCATGAAACGGTGATCTGTGGCTCAAATTCTGAATAATTCCCTGGTATGGAAAAAGGTTGAAAACCACTGGTCTACAACACTGACTGATTCCTAGTGAAGTGTGCAGGCAGCTTCATGCTAATGAGCTGCCTCTGCTCAGTTTGAAGAGGACAGACAGACAGACAGAGCCGTTTTAACAGAACAAGGCAGCCCTCCCGGTCCAGAGAGGCTGGCGGCGGTGTTGGCTCATGTGGCGCCAGGAGCATGCACTACTGTATGGACACTGAGAACAGAGAGAGAGAGAGAGAGAGAGACGCACCCCTCAGGAGGAGAGACCCCACCAACCATCTGCCACCCTCGCTCCCCCAATACCCCTGTGTGCCGCTGAGACGAGATGTGATGAGGGGGCTCTCCATCAGGGCCGGATCTAAAACATGCATCCTGCCCACCCAATGAAAGGTTATGGGGAGCAGGGCTGGATGTACGCGCGGGGCTGGGGGGGTGCATGGCATTTAAACAACCCAAATTTCAAGGATATTTCAAATTAAAATGTGTATACTTACAATGATTTGAAACACTAAAGTGCTACTTACTACAATTGTGGCACCACTAAACCAACACCATTTCATCATAGAAAACAATAACTGATGTTATTATTGATGCTTACTTGCCTAATATAAGTCCTGTACAAGATATAAATCTTGTGGATCACAGAAATAAAAATTTAAATTAAAATGATATCATGCCATTTTCTCCTGCCGCCCCAATAGGGAAATGTTACATCCGGGCCTGCTCTCCATTCATTGCATCTGCCCTCCCCTCTCCCTGCGCAAAAAACAACAACGTTCATTTCTATTTGCAAAAAATGTTATCTAGGAGACGCGCCGGCACACAGAAACCTTATCGTAAGGACACGCTGCCTGCCAGAGACTGTGCCGTGCTGCAGATCTGTGGCGATGCCGCCTCTAGCTCCATTACAGTCCAGACCACTCAGGACTATCTCCATACACCATCAGAGCTGCACTCGTCTCCTACGCTCAAAAACCCTATCGAGAGCCACTCACTCCACTTGGACCGTTTCCCCGCTAGGACATTCCATCCACACAGGCCAGGAGGAAAAGAAGGGCCGGTTTAGAGAAGCCCCGGTTGTGCTAGGAGTTACCAGTTGACTTGAGACACTGCGGACATGTATAGAACTGAACTCTGAGACCAAAACGAGACCGACGACGAGACAACCACGATACTTGGGGGTTGAGTTTGAGACGAGACTAGCACCTATGGGGTCGAGACCGAGGCCAAGACCAAGAGGGGTTGAGACCGAGGCCGTGACCAAGACCTAGAGAGTTTGAGGCCAAGACAGAGACCAGACCACTGCGAGGCAAGACCAAGTCAAATCCAAGACATTATTTTTTTTTGCTCCATCCATGCCTAAATTCTCTCTGTAGGTGTGGACTGCTAGCGATATGCACGTCATCCATCCAGCATTGCGCAACTCATAATGGATATAGAACATTTTCTTTGCACTGTCTCATCTCGAGTGGTCTCGGTGGCAAAAGAGACATTTGCTCAGAGATCGCAATAAGAGCAAGACAAATTGAGGGCGAGATCAAGACAAGACAAGACATTTTGAGGGCAAAAACAAGACAATGAAAATTTGTCGACACTGGTCTCGAGACGAGACAATGTTTCAAGAACTACAACACCACAAAACACCCCTCAAAAACTAAAAGAGACAGACCGAGGGTAGCAGACAGACATGAAGGAAGACAAAAAGAGAAAAGACGAGTAAGTAGATATTCTCGGTACGGTCTAAAAATAACTAGTAAGGGGTAAAAAGAGACAGGGGGTGGTGTGTGTGTGGGATGTGTGTGGGGGGGTGGGGGGCTCACACTTCAAATCCTGAGGTGTTTCGCGGTTATCAGCCCTCGGGCCTTGACCCGATATCTTGTGTCCGGGAGATGTATGGTGTGACACTCGGCTGACATGTACTGCAACATGACATGGATTCTACCTGGAGTCAAAGCATGTGTGTCTCCCGAGTGGAACATGCTCGACATGCGTCGGAGGTTTTTTACAGACAGACAGCGCGGTCTCTGGGGTTCCAAGGACGAAAGTCAATCTAGTCGAGAGACTACGCGGTGACACCCAGCTATACGTGCAGAACGTGATTTATGCCGAACTCCATTTGAAATCCCATAAAAGTCTAATAAAACACAACAGGCGGTGGAACTCGTGCTGTGGAATGATGAAGCCAATGATTCTGCAGTCAGGGAAAACACGGCAAGGAAATACCAATGTTAGGGTGGGTGGGGCCAAATCTCAACATATACACCGTCACAGACAAGTGTTCATTTAAATCTTGAGCATACAAAATTACCCAGTTATGAACAATTTATGGAGTGTGTGTGTGTGTGTGTGTGTGTGTGTGTGTGTGTGTGTGTGTGTGTGTGTGCGCGCGCGCGCAGTGAATGAATGTCACATCGCAGTCCGTGCTGTGAAACATGTCCAGATGTACCTTGGGATTTTGTGACAACCACACATTATAACTGCAATATCGGTATAAATAATAACTCATTTTCACGCCTAGGACACAAAAACTTTGATGTGAGTTTAGAGTATGGCCAGAGAAACGGCTTTCAGGTGTCTGAAGTGTGTTAATGAAAACAGCAAAACGGCAAGATGAGGCAAAGCAACAGGAACAGAAGCTTAGAAGAAGCTTAGAACAGAAAAGGTCATCCCGTTAATGTGTTGAATACAAGGAAATGGGAAAGGGGCCTTTAATTGGCAAAGCCTTCCGTCTTTTTCTGACCGATTACGCCAGGGGTGTCAAACTCATTTTGGGGTGGGGGCCGCATTGGACTTAATGTGACTTCATGGGGGCCGGAGCACCGCGGTGCCAGTCGCACCGCGGTGCCAGTCGCACCGCGGTGCCAGTCGCGCCGCGGTGCCAGTCGCGCCGCGGTGCCAGTCACAGACCAGTCACAGACTGCAAGCATGCACACGCATGTTTATGTACACAGCCGTAATTGCTCCGCTACAGTATATCACACAATCAAGTTTATTATTAAGAGTAGCTATTAATAGTTATTAATGACTTTCATTATTGGTTTTATACTTGTAGCCTAGATTAAGACATTTGCTATGAGAGATGCTATTTTTATTTACAGTGCGCCAATTAACCATTCAAAAATACAAAAAATTAAATTTCAAATAGTGTCTTAGCTGAAATTTGGAAATGGCTACACAACCCATGGAATTATGCAGACCTGCTTTTTATTGAAGTGATGGATCATTGAACATTAAAAAATAATGATGAATAACAATAACTAATGCTTCTAAAATACAGTATATTTTTTAAACTCTGAATTGGATTATTATTATTACCCGTATTTATATTTAAATAGCCAAGCTGTGATCTGAATGATCCCTCAGTTATAGACCCTTTAGTGAAGTAACCTGACTCCGCCAGATGGGGCAGCAGAGAGAGGAGGAGGGAATACTCCTCTCTCTGCTGCCCCATCTGGCGGAGTCAGGTTACTGCTGAAATATAGTTCTCACTTTGCAGCGCCAGTACACCCCCCCCCCCTCCTTCCCTCCCCCCTCCACTCTCTGCGAGTCAACATTCCAATCAATTAAGTACTCTCAGCTGTGAAGCTACCGGACTAGTGCTCAGAGAAGAGAACTCAGAAGCATTTCTTTAAACGACCATAACTTTTGATAGGAACGTGCTAGAGACTTACTTTTTTTTTTGATAGACTCAGACATTTTTGCTCTACAAGCCTGGGGCCTGATTAAATCATTGCGCGGGCCGCATCCGGCCCGTGGGCCGTATGTTTGACATCAGTGGATTACGCAAAGAGCTGATTCCGAGGCATTCGGCGGAACGCAACGCAAGACAACAAGCCGGTCTGACATGTGACATTTATTGTAACTGCATCCAGGGGCTGATCTAGGCATGGGCATGGGGGGGCAATGCCCCCCTAAATGCCCAGTATGCCCCACCAAACACCCCGCCCCTGACTGCATCTGCAGTAACTGTTAACCTACAGGAAAAAAACCACCTGCTTATAGTACATTTCCCCCCTGGAAAAGGGCAATGTGAAGTCAGGGGGGAAAGTTATGCGATCATTGCCCCTGTTCCAGAAGTGGATTCCCCATTTATTTTTCTCATAGAATTTTTAGAAAATAATTTATATAAAGACGATTACGCCGCTTACAAAGTCAACTGGGGTCGTGATGAATCATGATGACACACACAAACAATGTTTGTTGTCATGATTTGTCACGACCCGAATTGGCTTTGGCCACGGTGCTATCGTGTTTTTATTAACCATTTTCGAAAAGTCTATGAGGAAATGGGGAATCCACTTCTGGAAGTTGGAACAGGGGCGGTGACATCACTGCGCAGGTATATAGATTTGGGGTATATTTTTCCCATTTAGGTTCTGGGCTTACCTAAAGTTACCCAAGTTACTGTTCCTATGCATTTGGCATGCTGCCTTGTCTCAAGTACAAATTGTTTATTGCAGTATCCTTACCACTTTGATGCGTTTGCGATGGTAGGGCTGGATGACGGGCAGCCCCAAGGGGGTCACCCACTCCACGGTACTGCCTGTCTTGGAGATTAGCCTTGCGCTGTCTGTTAGCCAGTCCTGCAACACAGGGAAGACCACAACGGCCGAAAGTCAAGGAATGAAAGTAAGGCCCAAAGTAGTGCTTGTGTAATCTACTTCACATGCATTATTAAGTATGACAAGATCAGAGCAATGCATTTCAAAATGTCAGGAATAATGGCTGGCTGACGAAGTTGTTCTGCTGTGAACAACTTCATTAATCAACCCTGTAAAAGAGTTGCTCTGAACAACAAGTATAGGATGCCCCGACTTTCCCTCGGCCTAGAGACATGTGATGCATTCATCCATCCTGTGCCTATATTTAACCTGTTCCACTATTCTACAGGAAGCAGATGGCGCAGGCTTAGCGTGGAACAGGTGAGGAGTTGTTGCCTTACGCCGAAAAATGCGAAAATCAACAGTGTTGTTTGTCTGCATGAGCAAAGTCCCTGATGCATTGAATCTGGGAGGCCTATTAGTGTCCCAGCAGCATTCATGTGCAGGCGTGCACCTGCGTGCGCACCCGCCACACACGCACGCACGCACACGCACACACACACACACACACACACACACACACACACACACACACACACACACACACACACACACACACACACACACACACACACACACACACACACACACACACACACACACACACACACACACACACGCACGCACACACACACACACACACACCTGTAAGAAAGGCAAACATGCCCCAGTACAGAAGCCTGCAGGTAGCAGCTTGTCCTAGAATCGTTTTTTCTACACTCCATTTGACCATCCCTATACTTTGTTTTTCCCTTAGATGGAAGCTAAACCTTAGGCCACGTTTGCGCCAATTTTGTGAGTTTGCTGCCATCTAAAGGTTAAAAATCCTGCAAAGGGGCGAGGGTGAGCAGCTGCACCTAATACTAATACCTAACACTTCATTGTCCTATTGTCACTGGATTTCATGGCAGACATTTTGATAGGTAAACACAGCTGAAGGCAAACACCATGAATTTTGGATGCTTTTCATTTGCTGGAGAATAGCGGGTTATGCTGGTACAGTCGGTCGGTCGGTCACACGCGTGTGCGCCTGCCGTTCACTTCCATTCCAAGCCCAGCAAACGGTGGGGAGCTTCTATTGTGGCGAAGCAAAATCCGGCTCACGCCCGCACGCAGAAACGGACAAATGGAACATCCAGCCTTAAAGGGGAACTCCACCCATTTTCAACTTTTTAATATGTCATTATTATACCTTAGAGATGTTGTGTGGACATGATAAAAAAGTTCCTTCAATTCCGTATTTCCTAAAAATGGAGGTCTGAAAAAAATCATTGTGAAATACATTGTGAAATACATAGTGAAATACATCTGATGACATCATCAAGATGTATTTCACCATGTTAATGATTTTCTTTCAGACCCCTTTTTCCTGAGAGGGTACAAATGTATCCTCACATTTGTAAAATGGGTGGAATTCCCCTTTAAGCTGCGCTTCCCCAAACAAACAGCACTGCGTGAACGAAGCAAGCAAATGAAGCAAGCGTTGAAGTGAAAATAAGCTACCGGTGATGATTGGCGAACGGATCGATCTGACTGATTGACAGACAGAACTGAGGGACGTGCGGAGTTACGCAAGTCATCCATCAATTTTAATGAATAGAGAGATTTTTTTGACAGTGTGGTAAATGTCCAGTACAAAGAGACGAGAGGAACGCTGCGAGATGATAAATGTGGCAGTGCATCAACTGCTCATCTCTCACCCCACAATCTGTAGCAGGACATGACCCATTTTAAAGCCACGTGCACGCTCTCCCACACGCACACACGCTGCATGTTAAGGTAGAAGAGGGGGCTGCCTGGGCTGTCCCGACACATTCCCCAGAGACACGCCGTGAGCACTGTGTGTGTGTGTGTGTGTGTGTGTGTGTGTGTGTGTGTGTGTGTGTGTGTGTGTGTGTGTGTGTGTGTACGTACTGGGGGAGGATCTTCTATCAACCCAGACCACTCTCTTCCTGTGGAGATAATGTACGGTTCTCTCCACAGGTGCACATCCTGAACAAATCACACCTATAAATGGATTCCGTGAGATGGAGCTTCCCGGGAAACGGTTAAGTAAACTAGTCATTAATAAGAATGAGGAAAAACACAAATGGAAAATCGCTAGTGCTGATTTAACGCTGGCGTTGGACAAATGGATGAATGAGCGCTGGAGATTTCACTGTGTTTAAATAACACACCCTATAATTATTCTTCTGTTATTGGGTCAGCAGAGGGCTTTATCTGGTTGTACTTGGTAAACAAAACAGGGGTGCGTCATCATGTAAGCAGTGGTCGTCGAATGGGATCTGCTTTTACGATCTGAGCAACACAGGCTTTAGGATATGAAATGTGTCAAACGATGGGCAGGCAGACGAAGGAGGAGGAGAAGGTGTTGAAGGTGCTTTGTGCAAGATTGGTTCTTACTCCTAAAACAGGGGGGTTTCAACCTTTTTCATACCAGGGCCCACTATTTATTCTGCATTTTAGTCACAGGCCGCCATTTGATGTTGAGTTTAGGAAAAACTAAGGATTTTCAAGTTTGTGTCCACAATTCACGAGAGACAAACATCGGTCAAAATAACAATTCTTCTACATTTTCTAAATGTGTACATTTTTTTTTTTAATTAAGTAATTCAGATCTCAAGAGTTACATATCTATAAAGGGTCTATTTGGTTACCAACTGTCCATCATTTAGCCTGGGGACAAACTGGAATCCTCTCAGGGACCGCTGGTGGTCCCGGACCGCCTGTTGAAAACCCCTGTCCTAAAATACAAACATCCACAGGCAAGTATATCCGGGAGGGCCGACATCAATCTCCGACAGCAACTTAAGTCGTAATGGTTTTATAACCGATCTTCTCAAATCTTTGCTCCTGGGGGATCCCTAGAACAACATGTTTTTAGATGAGGTTCTGCAGCTAATTCTGGGGGTCCTTCCTATGAAATATGTTAAGCATCCCTGACACAGAAAGACATTTTTCCAGAAAAACTAGAATCTCACGCCCCAGGGACTAGAATTTAGTGTCACAAACTAGAATCTATTGTCATGGACTAGAATCTAGTGTCAGGAACTAGAATCTAGTGTCAGAAACTGGAATCTAACTTCAGAAACTACAACCTACTGAGAGGAACTAGAATTTACCGTGGGGGACTAGAATCTAGCATCAGAAACTAGAATCTAGTCAGGACACAATGGGTTAAATGAGTGGACATCACGGTATGTTCTCCCACCTGGATCTCTCTGGTCCCTTGAAACATCTCCTTTAGGCCACTGAACACCTGACGCACCAGGTAATGGGATGCTTCCCACACGCACTCCTGAAAGAGGAGAACACAAGCAGCACAGAATGTTATAATTAGGGATGCAGTGAGAGGGGAAATTCTTGGCTGAAAACTGAATAGCCAAATTTGACTCTCCCTCTCTCCCTCTCCCTCTCTCTCTCTCCCTCTCCCTCCCTCCCTCCCTCCCTCCCTCCCTCCCTCCCTCTTAAAACATTACAAAAATCTCTCTGATATTTCCAAGCCACAGAAAACATTTTTTGGCCAAATTTTTTCGGCTGCAAATATCCGGAGCATCACAAATTATATTGGGCTTTAGGGAGGACAGCGATACTGAGAACATTACACACAAAATACCACTGAAATGTGAATCTAAAATTGAAATCTCATTGTTATTTCACTAATATTATCTTACATGATTTCCCTTGTATTTTACCGTTTCTTTAAACAAACATCCACAAAAAAGTGCAAAATAAACGATACTTACACTGAAAAAGTTATCCTTAACATCCTAATTTAGATTGTTCAACAAACTATGCCTCACCTTGTGCTGCTCTGTTGGTGGACCACTGTGATAAATGCCCTTGCACTCACTGGAGGAGGAGGTAAGTGGGCAATAGACCTCGGCACCGAAGACCTCATATTTCATCTAGAGTCCGCCGGGACTCGCTGACTGTACGCGCTATATCATGAGCCTCTGAAACAATGCGGGGAGAACCCCGTATAGAGGAGACCCTATTCAAAACGCAACCCCGTCGTCATCATTATCCTAGACTGATGCTGCGCTAAAAATAATATATATATTATAAAAAAAACAGAGAGGGGAGAGTCGCTTCGCGAGCTCGAACCGACCCAGCAAGCTGCCGAATACCAACCAGTGATTGAAAGTAACTGAGTACATTGTTGTATTGTACTTAAAGGACAATGTAAATGTAGGTTACTATAATACAGGGGTGGGCAATTATTTTTTTTATGAGATGCATACAGACTAAAGGCTAAAGGCTAAACTAAAGTCTGTGTAATATTAATTTAATTTCAATATAAAAGTAAGACCAACCATTTTGACACCAGTGCCCTCAAATTATTCAGTATTTGAGCCACCAACCTTTTGTTCACAATTCCAGGCTAGATTTCACAAAGGAAACAGTCAAACATACAGATCATCATGACCATTAATCTTCTACATTCTCAAGTTATGTAGACTTGGGAGAATTCAGATGATGAATATTCTAACTCTTGAGAGTGTAAAAATGTAAAAAGAGTTACATATGATTTACATCTGGTTAACAAACTTCCCATATTTAACTGGAACTCTCTCAAGGACCACTGGTGGTCCCCGGACCACTAGTTGAAAACAACGGTAGCCTTTCACGGGCCGGTCAGAGTCAGCCAAAGGGCCGCATTTGGCCTCCGGGCCAGTATTAGTGGCATTACTGGCATGACTTTAGCTATTGAAAAATATCAAATCTACAAGCTCACAGCTTGTGCATCAGATATTTTGGGAAAATGGTGAGAATGTGGCGCAAATCATTTTTCAGGTCAAAATGGGTAAAGTAAAAACAGACTGAGCACTTTGTTCCGCCACTGGCGTGCGTTCCGTACCAACCTTGGGGAAGTTGTCGATCTCCTGCAGCCTCTTCTCGATCTGCAGCCTCCCGCCGTAGCGCGTCACCCCGTACACCACCGTCATCACCGTCTGCTTCACCACCTTCCTGCTGATGAAGCCCTCCAGCACCTGGGCGATCTTCACCCCCTGCTCCGCGTCGCGCGCCCGGAACTCCTCCACCTGACCACATCGGGACGACACACCGCTGTTATCCCAGAGCGACTTCAGAGCAAGCAAACACAGCAGATGGCCATTTACACACAATAAAACATACAATCCACTTCCTCCTCTTCATCCTCTTCCATCCCCCCCTCTGCCCTCCTCTCTGCCTGCCATTGGTTCAGTCACAATCCGGCTCGAAGGACCATTGAAAGAATTTGTGTTTCAAGTTTGTCATCGAGAATCGCAAGGAATCTATATAATGAAACTAAGCGTATTAACTTTAGAGTGCTATGTCTACATAAAATGCAATCTAAACGACTTAAAGGGACATTTCACTGTTTTTGAAAAAAACAAAAACAAAAAAACATTTAGAAGATTTAGAACACTTTCATGTTGTTATGTGTGTAATATGTGGTTTTAGATATTTTAGAGTTTAGCAGTGAGCCCAGTGTCTGTGACGTCATCAACACTACTTCCTGAACTACTTGTCGCCCTCCTCCCTATCCACAGGGAGTTGGAAATGTAGTCCAGGAAGTAAGTCGATGACATCAGAGACACTGGGCTCACTGCTAAAACTAAAATATCTAAAACCACATATTACACAGTACACACTGGGTAATATGTGGTTCTAAATCTTCTAAAAGTTATTAACATAATATATTTTCTGATATGTCCCTTTGAAATGTCGGCAAATGACGGCAACTAAAAGTGCTACACAACAAACCATACAGAGGGCAAAACCCCAGGATACGGTCCAACTACAACCACGCTACCCAGTCCACCCACAAAACACGTGCACACACGCACACGTACACACAGTAATGAAAAAGAAATCAATCGATTCACTATTAACTTCAAGCTGTTTCTGCTTAAAAATAAAGCTGAAGCAGATTTTGTGCAGGCCTTTGATGGAACCGACGTGTCCTTGTGGAAGTGTTCCCTTCTGGAACCTGCTCTGTTTAGTCTTTAGATGTGTCAGATTAAAGTGGACATTTTATGCAGTTTTCCCCCAAAAATATATATTGTATATATTAAATTGTAATTATTACAAAAACAGACACACACAGATAACTTTTTTCAGCTGCAAAGATAAAAGACCTCTTCAGGCTGCTGTGGCAGCTGTTGAGGTAATTTTCTTTTCCCCCCGCCCTTAGCTTATCCGAAAAAAAATAAAGCTTTTCTCGCGGTGTACCTGACTGCGGTGAAACTTCACTGTGCCTTCATTGAACATTCTGTGTGCAAAAAGCCCACATACTGTATATGATGATGATGATATGGGACCTTTAAAGTCTAGCCCCCTTAGCGCCCAAGGAATGCGAGACAGGAAAAAACAATTCCAGATCCCACCGTGGGGATCCGAGGAGTTGTCTTGAATATTAACCAAATGAGTCAATGCCACATGGCATGAAATATAAAGCAGCCACTGCTCAAATGTGCAGTATGGCAGAAGTGCACGAGAAGTGGATGTAGGCCAAGTGGAAGCAAGACCTGTGTGTGTGTGTGTGTGTGTGTGTGTGTGTGTGTGGGGGGGGGGGACCTGTTGAGCGACTCCACTGTACACGTCCTGGGGCAAGTCACATGGCATGAGGTTGACGGAGGTGGCACCGATGACATCTCTGCCCAGTGCTGCGTAGTGCTGGAGACCGTTACACGAACCGTCCTGAAGGAGGGAGAGAGAGAGAGTGCATGATGAGATGGAGGGGAGCAGTAAGGCTGCATTCATTCACACAGGCATTTTCGAAAGGAAAAAGGAGAATTCGTTTTCAGCGACACCAGGAAAGATGCGTCCAGCGGCTTTTGTAGCTTCTGCAAAAAGCTACAAATTAAAGAGGCTGAGTTGTGTTCAACTTCCAGATGCAAGGCTTTCATAGCAACAACCGGTGGCTGCATTGACGCAGGCCGTTTGATGACGTCGCTCACGACTGTGGGAGGAACAGATTTTTTAAGTGACAACACTGCAAATTGTGCTGTGATCTTTGCATCTGTCTGTGGGAGAGCAGCATAAGGTTGAGGGGGGGGGGGGGGGGGTGGCAGAGGGAGAGAGAGCTACAATTGCAGCGTATTTTTGTCATTTCTGAGCCACGGTTGGCTGCGTTTTGAACTGCCTCCCTCCCTGTCATGCTGTCTGCTGCAGTGCTGTCCGTGATGACGTCACTCCGCCTTCAAAGTGCCGAACTAAGAGTATGAGTGTATGTGGGCAAGGTTTTACACATACAGAGCAGGCAGAGTAGGTCTGAGGGGTTACAAAAACAAAATATAGAAAAATACAGGGGCTTCATTTCCGTCCGCGTTGCGTGAAAACGTAAAGCCTGGACTAATTTGTTAGCCACGGTGGCCTAGAGGTGGGAGTCAACCTTTCGGGGGGGAGTGGCTCCAAATGATGTGATGTAGCACAGCAGTGGAGGGGCGGGGGAGGGGCTGGGGATGACAACACATTGGTGAGATAAAATCAGATCAGCTCATATCTGCTGTCCAAATTCGGATGGCACCCCGCCCCCACTAGGCCAAAATCATTTCAGGTTAGGCCAGGCTACTATTAAATTAACGTTTAATTAAAATAAAGTGAGTGGGACAAGCAAACAGTATTGTACTTGGTGACAGGTATGTGTGAGAAACATCAGATACAGTACCTGGTGGACAGGTCTAATGGGAGAAACATCAGATACAGTACCTGGTGGACAGGTAGGTGTGAGATGTACTGCGTTGGATCAGGAGATCTCAGAACGTTGGCAATCTCCATGCAGCAGCCCAGGGCCTGCCACGGCTCATCTGCATTCATCCACCACTTCTTGCCCTGGCACAAAAGCACAAACACCAGCATGAGACAAATTATGCTTATCCTGCATACAAACATCAGCAGGAGACATACTTCCCTGCAAAGAGGGGAAAATCCAAGCTAAAGGAACTCATCTTATCTTAGGTTAGAGCCCTAATCTGTCCTCTCTCACTGTAAGAGTTCATAAAGTCAAGGTATTATTACCAGCCAGGCTAATAATAACTGGAATTGTGGAGTGTGGTTGACTTTATCTATTGGAATGTTGTTCTATTTGAGTTGTGTTGGGTAACGTATAGCGTACAGTTAGATGAGGGCGAATATCACGAATGCCCAGGAAAAGAGTTACGGAATGCTGGTAAATCAACCAGTAGTCCGGGGACCACCAGTGGTCCTTGAGAGGGTTCCAGGTGGTCCCAGGCTAAATGATGGAGTTGGTTAACCAGAAGTAACTCTTTGAGAGCGTAAACATGAAACCAAATGGACCCTTGCGGGTCCATTTGGTTTCAAGTTTACGCTCTCAAGAGTTAAAATATTCATCTTATGAATTAGCCCCAGTCTACACAACTAGAGAATGTAGAAGATTAATGGTCATTTTTGAGCTGTATGTTTGCCTGGTTTGTTCCCCCAAATCCAGCCTGGAATTGTGGACAAAAAGCAAAAGAAATCTTTAGTTTTGGCTTCTGTGGGTGCTAAAATGTCATCAAATGGTGGTCCGTAGCTCAAATCCTGAATAAATAGTGGGCCCTGGTATGAAAAAGGTTGAAAACCACTGAGTCAACAGGTTAAAAGAGGCAGAACTAACATTGAGCGGGTTGTCGGCGGAGTCCAGTATGTCGTCGATAATAGAGTTGGCGTAGTCCAGCCTGCCCTGCAGGGAACTCCTCTTCTTCAGGCCCGTCAGGTTGACCAGGTGGATCTTCAACCAGTCCAGGCCCTTGGGCCCCAGGGGCTTCCCCTCGGCGAACACCAGGAGGGCCCGCGTCACGTCGCTCCCCAGGTGGTTGAAGTAGGGCGGGCAGGGGTAGGTGCGTCCTCGGAAGTCCATGCTGTGCGGAAACCAGAACACCTTGTCCCTCATGTGGTTGGCGATGGAGAGCTTGTAGAGGGCGTCCATGCGCAGGCTGTGCATCTCGCTGCTCTTCTTCCTGGCGTGGATGGCCTCCCTCTTCAGGTGGGCCTTCTCGGCGGCGGTGTACGAGGCGTCGTTGTAGCGGAAGTGCGGGATCTTGGGGGGCTCCGGCGGCGGCGGAGGGATGTCCAGCTTCTCGCTGCCGCCGGCGTTGAAGATGGAGACGATGATGTCCAGCAGTGGCTGGTTGACCCGCCAGGCGCAGTTGCTCAGCTGGTTGATGGAGTCGAGCACGGCGTGGAGGTTCTCGCACTTCTCCAGCAGCAGCTCGTGCTGGATAGCCCCGTCGATGGTCCGCATCAGCTTGGTCGGTGACAGCAGGTACGCCCCGAACTTGGAGGAGGTCCAGGGCAGGGGAGGGCACAGCATGGGCATCACGTAGGACTCGAAGGTCAACGAGGTGGACTCCATGGCCCGCTCCTGCATCTGGGCCACGATGGGGTGGGGCTTGATGAAGCCGATCTGGAGGGAGGGGGGAAACGCCACAGTAATCATGAAATCGGATTAGCAGGAAGAGAGACGGAGAGCGAGTAGGCATACTGAGCACGTCTCTTTAAATAAAGATGAATGACACAATTACACTGTAATGAAAGAGGCATCCGTATTTTGCTTTGACGGCAAAAAGGTTAATCATGACTTGGGGTGTGCGGCGTACGGCTGATTTAGTTCCTGACTGATTGCAGGGTAGTTATGATGATGTAAATACAAGCCCAGATGTCTGTTCTGTGGCAGCTTTAATTATGGCTGACACAGAAAAGAGACAAACGCCTTCCACCGCCACTGTCTTCTAAGTCTCACGGTGCCTAACCACAATCTTATGTAACATCAAGAAGACCCCTCGGTATCATGTCCTAGCACTCATCCATCATCTAGGCCGAACATTTCAGTGTGGCTTCGTATGAGTCAGACCGGCGTGCTGGGCTGGGCTGGGCTGTAAAAAAATCATTAGGATGCACACACACCCCCTGACAGGGGCCGACCTCGCTCATCCACCGCACACGAATGACACACAGCAGGGGGGAGGGAGATAGCGGAAGGAAGATGGAGTGAAACAACAGAGGCCAAGTTATAGGGCGAGAGAAAGAGAGTTCAGAGGGGGACTTTGACTCATAAAAGTGTGCTCTCCTGTCAAAGCCCATTAAATCCACATGGCTGGATCTGGCCAACTCTAGGAATAGACTGCAGAGCCTCCCCAGGGCTGAACAGTAGTGGTCTCCTCCCTGGTCCCGGTCTGAAGGCACTAAATCAGCCCAGCCAATTAAGGAGGGGCACTAAAAAGGGATTAACCTGGAGCCTATTCATCTTACTCCATGTGCCCTCACACATAGGGAGGGAAAAGGCTTAATAATTCATAAATGCGGAGGCATTGTACTTTATCGCCGTTTTGATTAAGAATGACAGCAAATTGTACTGCTCCTCATGCCATGTTTTTGAGGGCAAAACTCTGCGATAATTGTTGCAGTGGATCTCATTCTCATTTTCTGAGCCACGCTTGGCTGCATTTTGAACTGCCTCCCTGTCTGTCATGCTCAGGGGCGGATGCAACATTTCTCAATTGGGGGGGCAGGAGAAAATGGTACGGGGGTGGCTTCATCGCCTGTGTCGCTTCGTGCCACAGCCATTTTCAGTTACACGACTTTTATTAGGCAAGTATAAGCATCAATAATAACATCAGTTGTTGTTGAAGTTGCAACAGACATCCAGCATGCATAAAGCTAAAACTCAGAGAGTTTTCTGTTTTCAATGATGAAATGCTGTTGGTTTAGTGGTGCCATAATTGTAGTTAGTTAGTAGCAGTAGTAGTGTTTCAAATCGTTCAAATATTAAAGTGTTTTGCATGCCATCATGTCATCTTGGTGGGGCATTTTGGGGGGGCATTGCCCCCCCCACGCCCATGCCTAGATCTGCCCCTGTCTGTCATGCTGTCTGGATGCTGCAGTGCTGTCCGTAATGATTTCACTCGGGCATGAATGTGCTCAACTTCTGTCTGCGTATTAAAGTTCTACAGCCATAGAGGCAGTGTGGGGCTTCTAATAAAATCAGAGCGGTT
Source organism: Benthosema pterotum (assembly GCA_039105355.1). Classification (NCBI taxonomy): domain Eukaryota; kingdom Metazoa; phylum Chordata; class Actinopteri; order Myctophiformes; family Myctophidae; genus Benthosema; species Benthosema pterotum. The sequence goes on along the minus strand of CM076979.1, from coordinate 27,432,868 downwards.
AGGAAAACAAAACAAAAAAAAAACAGACACCTGCTAAATGTCAGCTGAACTGGGGCGGCTAATTAAAAAGTTTAGTAGATTAGTGACTAAAAGGGGATTAACCTGGAGCCTATTCAACGTGCTCCTACATTGGAGGAAAATGGCCATATACAGTACAGTAATGCACCTCCTGTGCATTACATACGAGAATGGATAGGAGACTAATGCCGAGCTATAAAAGAACGGCTCTACAAGACCGCGATGTAGCGCTGAATGACAGACCGACCTGTCAAGTGAAGGTTATCTATGATAAGATTATTTTCTACGATAGCAGCACTTTCAAGATTCCTCTACACTTGGTTGAGATTGACACTTCAAAATTAGATTTTTGTAAAGATGAGTTTGACTTTGACCCATAGGGCCGCTGTTGCATAAAGTACAACAATTCTTCTGATACAAAGGGCCTGTGAATCTATTCTGATTCAATTTTTATCTTTTTCAATGCTTCAATGAAGGCTGAATCTCCCTGAAGATCCTATTAAAACTGGACCACCTCACCAATTAGATCTCTGCAAAAAGAATCTTTTCTCCCTCTTTTTTCATCTGGGTTAAACCCCAAGATACTGTACCTGTTGTTAGGATATCAAAGGAGATCTTTTGTGACCGTGATCTGAATGCCATAGCCTTTGGCATCATTGTGGAATGGGAAATTACAATTGTCCCATTCGGTTGCGGGATATAGAAAAATGGCCACTGTATTTTGACCACCTGTAAATTCTTCTGAAAAAAGACGGACGGACCAAAACCTCAACATCTTGTGGGAACACAATATTTAGATGAATTCTAAATTTAGGCACCACACCAAGCAGCAGCTGCTGTGCATCCAGTGTTGCATCGAGCTAAACCACAAAAAACACATTTGCAACCGGAAAAAAAAACACATTTTTTCCAGAGTGACTATGGTGCAAACTCATTTATACTCTCTCTGTGTCTCTTCGTCTCACTCTCACTGGCGGGAAACCCTATAGCTCTTGGATGAGATCAAATATAGGCTGTTCCCTGTACTACCAACCTGTCTCACGCTGCGGAAGGTGTACATGTGGTAGAGGATGGGGATGAGCTTGCTGTCCTGGCCCGGGTTCAGAATGTCGCCGTTGATCTTGAGGTTCTTGACCATCAGGTCCAACAGACAGATGCCCAACTCCAAGGTGAGGAGAGTGGGCCACGGCGTCTGATTCCTGCAGAGCGTAGGACCTGAACTGTGCTTCATCTCCAGCTGACACCAATGCTCCCTGGGCAAGACGTCAAGCACCTAGAAGGATAGGAAAGGATGTTCAACTTGGTACCATTAAAACGACATGCAAGGACTTTGATTTATCTACTCCAGCCAATCTCCATGTCATGAAATAACTGATCCAAGACATAATTTTCCCCATCCATCGGAAAGACAAATTCAGTCACAGGACAGGAATGTTTTAACACACCGAGTGCCAACTAAAATGAGGAAAACACTAGAAAAACACCAATGTTCCAATAATCACCGCGATCATTACCGAATAATCACAAATGACCTCGGAACATCGTCGATTTGTTAAAAAAAACACGGACAGCGCCAAGGCTTCCAAACAAAGAGCCTGCATAAGCTGCATTTAATTAACACAGAAGCTAATGGCTTTGGAGGAAAAGAAGCAGTGCCGGTGAGGCCTTAGCGACAGGGAACAGCGGGAGAATGGATGGTATTTCTAAGTTAAAAATATAACAAGGCCTACCTTCGTATCTTTAGCGAGCAGGCCTGTGTAATCCCTGTAGACGGTGCCCAGTTTATCAACCATATTATTGTGGTACATATTCCGGACAGTGTATTTGCTGTAGATCTGGTGGCCAATATCCGAGGCAACAATTGTCAGCGCCTCTCCAGTGGATGGAAGTTTGGCCAGACTCTGGAAAAAGGAGATGTGAAAAGGTGAAGGCCCTACTCTGACATTTACATCATAGTTCTGTTAGGGTTCCTGCAACAACATGCATTTTCTTTTCTTCTGCCTTTCCATATGTGCTTATTCTGGACAGCATTACCTGTATCATGATATCAACGTATTCCCCGTCTTTCAGCACAGAGAGGTAGGGGTAGACGTCGACCTTGCGGAAGTTGGTTGTCCGCAGGTTGTTGTGGAGGAGCATCTTCCTTTCCCTCAGCGCCTGGAGGAGCTCCTTACGCCACCGACTCCGCTGCTCTGTCAATAGCGCCCTCTGATAAAGGCAAAACGGTTGTTGATGTATGTAAAAAAAATATAGAGCAGCATATAGCAGTACTATACAGTTGTACACTTTATCGTAAATACACTACGCATTCATCTTGGGTTCACATACTGCACCAAGCGAAACAATGAACAAGAGTCCCCGTGTGCAGTGAAAGACGCGACGCAAAACGTAGACAGCGGACAGGGACGTGCATAATTACGCTTTTCATTTATACACAAATCACTACCATGTGCCTGTGCATTTTATTTGTTGCTATCAGGCCTGTTTGGCCCAGATACCAGGAGATAACAGCGGGGAGGAGACCAGGACATCCATCTGGGAGGAGCAGAACTAGGCCACAGACTGATTCATTCTCAAATCAACAGAGGAGAAGAGACAACACTGTCTGCACACAGCATCTCGGGGCACTGGATTGGTTATGCAGGGGTGTGCATGTGTGTGTGTGTGTGGGCATGGGTGTGAAAGCTCCTGTCCTTTTTGTGTGAAGGCTGTCTCTCGGTTTGACACCACCTCCCAGTCTGTCTGATAGAGAGCAGATATCCAGCTTGGCTTGGGGGGATTAGAAGAGGTGACTCTGCATTCTACCCGGGGCTTCTGCAAAAGCATTATCATTCGGGCTGGGCCGTCTGCAAATGTTTCCTGGCCACGGGGGGAACCTGAGCCATCTCCCTGCCGCCCGCCCCAGTGTCTCCCATAGCCTATCTGCATCAGCAGGGGAACCAGGCTGGAACTGTAAATGCCACAGAGCTGGCGAGAGGAGGCACCCTGGGAATATAATGTTCCCGTCACTGGAACCTGCATGGCCTCAATGCATAATGTTTCAAAGTTAAAAAAAAGAGAGACAGAGGAACTACGCTCATTGTAGGTAATGGATGCACGTTGACAATACAATAACTGCTCTGCACTGTAGGGTTACATTCCATTACATTCGAATATATTCATTATAGAGGCGTGATTCTTTACCATCTTGGCCATGTCTTCGGTGACAGGCTTAAGGGCCTCCACTGAGTCAATGGTGATGGTGCAGGCCTGTTCTACGCTGAGCTGTTGGCTGTAGCGCTCCTGGAGATCCTGCTGGGTGAAGGCCAGTTTGGGGTACCTGTGGTCACTCCTCTGAAACACAAAGAAAATACTGGACTTATCGTCTCAATCCAAGTAGTCACAAGCTCATATACTTCAGGAGATCTGAGCTCTACTTTGCTTTTACGAAGGACTGTGTCTGTGTCTATGTGAGGGGGGCAAGAACTTGGTAAGTAAAACAGTGACTGTGCACTTAGGCTTGAGAGGTTGAGGCAGAGACAGTGTGATTGTCGGGCAGAGATCATAGAGAAACTACTGCAGTTGCAAATGGCAAATTATTTGCTGCTTAATAAGGGTGCAGCAGGGCAGCTCACTTGACTAAACAGCATTATTGGCAGCATTATGATAGTCCCACAATCCAAGTTTACATTAGGACTTTGACACTGATGTTATTACAGGAGAAAGGGTTAATTGTTCAAGCCCAGTAAATTCAATGTGCCAATATTTTAAAATTAACAACATTGAGAGACACTGTGATCCAAACTTATGTTACATAAACAGATAGGAAAATAGTTCAACAGGACACATCTGTAGTGGGAACTAAAATGGGATCGTTCTGCTATGGGACAGTCAGCTCTAACCTAGTTGTCTAACAACCCAAAGATATACTGTACTTTTCTAACTTTCTGATGAGTACACAACAAAATTAACTAATAGCGTGGCCTGCCTGTTTAAAATGCAAGGCAACAGGTTCTGATGTTAGAGAGATGCTTGCTGATGGGGATGCGAAAGACTCTGTCGGTGTTACCTTCATACCACACAGGAATTTAATAAGGTACACCACAGTGTCCTCAGTGGGCCATTGGAACCGCTGTGGCGCTCTGTTTTAATTCTAATTCTACTGTATTGCTTTCACAGCACACTGTGATTGGAAAATCGATGTAATTTAAAGTTGGTAAATATTGAGAAGTATTAAATTAGTAATAATAATAATAATAATAATAATAATAATAATAATAATAAATGTACTTCATATAGCACCTTTTTATACATTGCTACAAGGTGCTTAACAACAGCAACAATTACAGCCAAAGAAAATAACACACAACAACCGTATCAGTGGGAATAAAAGTGCTACATTCTGCTGCTAGGGGTTTAAAAGGCCCTTTTAGCCTTAGCTTTGATTTAAATGTTGTGAAGGAACTAGTAAGCCTGACCCCCGGGGTCCAGTGGGAGGTGGTTCCAGAAAAAGCAGCTACACTCTATACTCTATAGCATGCATACCCAGCTGTTCATCGCATTTTTCCTCATTCACTTATATTTCACAATACATTTTAAGTGAAGTGATGAGAACATGTCATGCGACAACACACTGTAACTTCCCACCTAGTGTGCACTTATACACACCTACTACAGTATTACAAACACACAAGCTTCACTTGCTCTGAGAGGTCCAAGCGCGGCTATCAGCAGATAAGAACAATTAGAGCACTAGTAAGCAGGACATGTGGGAAATCCAATGCTGACAAATTTATGGCCCTAATTAACGGCCCGTCGATATGCAAATGTTCTTGCATCACATTTGCCCAAGCCTAATTAAAAAGAAATACGTTTTAGGCACAAAGAAGGCATGGCTGGCAGCTGCAGTAATTAACCACCCATTGAAGCTGGCAGTACATGGCAGGGTTCTCTTTGTCCAGAGCAGAATTCAAGAAGCTGAGCAGCGACTAGTCATGGCGGACATATGCTCCTTGGACCCATGCAGAACAGGGTTTGAAGACTCCCGTTGTCACGTATGTCCTCTCTTTGCCCTTGGTTTCCTCTCTCTCTGTCCTATCTGTCCTATCTGAATATAATAAACATATTCAGTGCCACATTCTGCAATGCTTTACTTCATTACTTGAAGATGGTACTGGCCAGGTAAGCCATGCACATATTATTATGATTACCATCAACAGGAAACACATCGAGGAGACCTTGTATAATTGAGAGATAATACGATTCAGTGACACCTCAAGGGAAATCCAGGTATCATAAACAGATAAAACACAAAATAAGTGAAACAATGAGGTCCCGGCCCTACAGTACACAGTATATCGGCACTGGAACACTGGATGAGTCTATCAATAAATATACTGTGTGTGTGTTTAGTGTGCATGGACTTTTGAGAACCCATGCCTAGTTAGTAGGCTACACGAACACCACAGTCCCAGACAAGCACGGTTCATTTGAGTCAAAGGATCCAACGTGGTGCCAGAATGTCTAGTGCCTTCTCCATCGTGGTAATATTTGTTCTGTTGCGAGGATTACATTCAAATACGGAGTGCTGCCACTGAAATACAGCAACAGCAAAGTCAATGGGTTTGACACTAAGCCCGCAAACAGACTTCTCCTCCTAGCCTCCGAGTCTCTTTTACTGCTTCAAACAGAGAGTGAATGCTTTTAGTGAATTAATGCTGGCCACTGGGGAGGCCAACAATGTGGCTGTCCAAATCAAGGGGCTCAGAAACACAATGTCGCCATCACTCCCATTGGTTTCTCCAGTGCAGGGTAAACTACATTATTAACCTGCGACGAGTCAGAAACACGCTAGTACATTGAAATGTTGATGTAGCAATCAATCAATAGAACAGTGGTTTTCAACCTCTTTGATACCAGGGCCCACCATTTATTCAGCATTTGAGCCACGGACAACCATTTGAGGACATTTTAGCCCCACAAACCCCAAAACGAAAGATTTCTTTTGCTTTTGTCCACAATACCAGGCTGGATTTGGGAAACAAAACATACAGACCAAAATGACCATTAATCTTCTACATTATCTAGTTGTGTAGACTTGGGCTAATTAAGATGATCAATAATTTAACTCTTGAGAGCGTAAACATGAAACCAAATGGACCCGTTCTCAAGAGTTACATCTGGTTAACCAGCTTAGCTGGGGACCACCTGGAATGCCCTCAAGGACCACTGGTGGTCCCCGGACCACCTGTTGAAAACCACTGAATAGAACATCAGAATCACATGCTGTACATATTGAGTAGGCCCGGGACTTTAGCGCGTTAATTGAGACTAATTAATTACAGAAAATATAGCGCGTTATAAAAAATAACGCATTTATTCGCACCTTTTCTTTGTCCACCATTGGAACGGAACGTTTGTCACTGATGGCCCATTCACACCATTGAAGTGGAACGTTTCTCTTTGTATCACCGTTTCACACCTACCCAATATGCTAACGTACACGGAAGCGGCAGTCCACCCGGAGTCACGACATTGAGGAGTCAGAAACTGAGCGCTTGAGCGCTGTTCAAATGGCCTGAATAGGGACAAACTGCAGTTGAAGTCAATGTAGAAGAATCGCCATTGGTCTACTAGCTCTATGGAGTAAACGTAACTCAGTCTATACTCTAAAGCTCCGTCCGCCTCGTCGTCCTTTTCCCCCGCAGCAAAAACAAAACAAAACAACTCGCAACATGAACGACAAACCAGATGAGCAAGCATTACTCGGCCCCGTTGATGGCAAATTTAGATTTAAGCAAAGAACGGATGGAAGCGTGGACAAAAAGGCAGTTTATGCAACAAAGAATGTGCATACCATCGCAGCAGTTCGAGCCTCAAATCACATCCAACATGTTGGAGCTAGTGTTACTGTCCCCGTTTCGTAGAAATCTATGTAGAAGAGCCACCATTGGACTAACCCCGTGAAGAGAAGGGAGCTTGGGTAAGCCTTTCTGCATTCTGGCTAGTACCAGAGCGACGTTGAGGTGTCCGACATTCAATGGCTTGAATAGGGACAAACTGGAGTTGGCGACCGGCGCCGTGTGTGTGTGTGTGTGTGTGTGTGTGTGTGTGTGTGTGTGTGTGTGTGTGTGTGTGTGTGTGTGTGTGTGTGTGTGTGTGTGTGTGCGCGCGCTCAGATGATCAACTGACGTGGGCTTTGGGCAAACGGTTTGATCATAGTATAGTAGCCTAGTTCAGAGTAGTTCACTTCACTGTGTTTATCTGACACTAAATTGCATGATAATAATGACTGCTAAATGTACGCAAATGTATGCTCCAGAACAATCAGCGCTGTGTGTGTGGCACTGCCTTTCTTACCAGCTAGTCTTCCAAATACCAGTATTTTTATTTTGCCCCAGAGTCAATTATTGTACTGGACTGACTGAGAAATGCTAACGTTTGTACTTGAATTTGGTAAATAAGAAGAAGGAAAAAAAGAAAAGAGGAAAGCTTTGGAATTGGGGAATCTTTTTGAATCGAGAATTTAAAAAAAAAAATCTAGAAATCTAGTTTTTGGATCGAATCGTGACCCAGAAAATTGATACTGAATTGTATCGTGGGACACCCACAGATTCACAGGCCTAGTATTCAGTTCATTGCTTCACTCATTCAGTTCATTGCTTCACTCATAATATAATAATAATAAGGGTAATAATAATAATAATAATAATAATAATAATAATAAATTCAGTTCAAAAATGTGCTTTCTCACTTTTCTCAGGTAAATAATAATATGCGATTAAAATGAGATTAATTGAGATTAATTAATTATTGAGCCTCTAATTAATTAGATCAAAATTTTTAATCGAGTCCCAGCCGTAGTATTGAGAAAAAGAAAAACACCATACATCAGACTGAGTATAGTACAAACATATTCAAATTAGTCTGTGTTACTGCTCCCTGGAGCCTGGGCAGCCAAAACCCAATCTATACGTTGTCATACACTGTTGCACACATCCAATGAGTCAACCAGTCAGCAGTCTAGTCACACAGAACGTCAGTCAGCCACTCACAAAGACATCACACAGCAGACTACAATGATGATATCTCATCTGACCCGTTTTACATCCGTTAGGAAGAGAAAAACAAAACAAAAAAACTTCAATGTTAAATGCATACACTTCAAGCCTGTTAATGGAACACTTGCGCCCACAGATCGTCAAGAAAGACCCCACAATACATCAGACGGGAAAAAAATGAGATCAAAATAATTATGGTGTGAGAGGAATGACAGGAAATGGTCCCCAGTGCAAAGAAAGCTGTGAATGCGTCATTGTCATATGAGTTATCATGTGAGGATCACAGGGGGGTGGAGGAGAACAGGGGAGGGGAGGAAGATACACGTTTGAGAAGCCTGGAAACATGGCAGCCATGGTTCATTTCACTATAAATATTCCAGTAGCTACCTGACTGTGAAGGAACGAATAAAATCTTCCATAGGCATGCCGGCGTCCGTCTGCGGACAGCTTTTTCAACTCTTGGGTGCACAGTGCCCTCTTGAAAAGCAAGCTTAACTTATTCATCTCTATTTATAGACGTACATTAACAATTCCTAAAAAAAAAAAAAAAAAAAAAAAAGAAAAGAAAAGAAAAGAGAAAGCCCTATTGCCCAACTCCAACTCAGGACTCTAGCAGAACTACAAATGCTTTTATAAAAAGTAATACATTATAACACACTCTACTGAGTGCTGGTGATATCCTTTGAAAGAAAACAATGCCGATTACTGTATACTAGCCGGTGTAACACTGTTTGTAACCAACCCGATATACAGTAACAGTCAAAAACTTATACAGTATAGACATACAGTATAAAACAGTGGCCAAAGAGTAGACCATAGAGTAGACCACAGCCAAAGAGTAGACCATAGATAAAGGAGTCTGAAATAGACGTCTAACAGGGGAAATGTAGAAGGTCAGTTCTTGGTTTCTGGGGACCAGTCTAGCATTAAAGGACCAGTGAATTGAAAAATACATTTTTCACACTTTTAGACCACATCTGCGGTCATTATAAAGGCCATACCCAAGAATGCATGCCAAAAAGTTTTTTTTTTTTTTTTTAATAAAATAAAAATAAAAATCAATGCTTAATTACTTCCTGAAAAACAAAAATGTTCTCTGTGTTGACGTGTCGAGGCCTACATCAATAAAAGTCAATAGAAATTAAGCAGACCTGGTTTTATTCCCATTCCCATTCCATTCCTGAATCGTCCTCCTCAATCAAAGCTGGCTTGATTACAGTAGAAGGTTTAGAACACTTGCCTCACGGTCCTTGTATGTGTTATAAGTGGGCTTTATATGTTTTATATTTTAGCAGTGAGTTCAGGGTTTGCTGTCATCAACACTTCCTGGACTACATTTCCCACAATTCTTTGGTGCACGCACCCCCTCGTGGATAGGGGGGAGGGGTGTCTTACTAAGACGTCAGGCAGTCCCGAAAGAAGCGCCGTACACTGACATACAGTACAGTACACTGCAGGAGACACTGGGATCACTGCTCAAATCTAAAATATCCAAAGACACACATCACACACATAAAGACCACCGGCCAACGGCAGTACAGAAGGTGGTACCTCTGTGTAGAAGTCCTGGACGAGCGGCAAGGTGCAGGGGGTGATGGCACTGGCGCTGGGCTGGTAGTCGGGCTGGACTATGCGGACGGCCTTCAGCACCTTGTCTCTCTCGTCCTGCTGGAACACACACTGGCTGAACAGATCGTCCACAGACAAGCCGTCCTCCTCCATCCTGCTCAGGCACCTGGACGCAGACACACACGGACAGACACGCTCAGTGATGATGTGTCAGACGGACAGCATGGGCCGTGAACGGAGTGCACCGCTTGAGTGGCGATTAACACGTCGGGGGCAACTCAGATTAGTAATTACACATAGATAGGGGATTGGCCGTAGACAATAGATCAGGGGTTTTCAACCTTTTTGATGCCAGGGCCCACCATTTATTCAGAATTTGAGCCACGGACCACCACTTGAGGACATTTTAGCCTCACAGACCCAAAAACTAAATATTTCTTTTGCTTTTGTTACATCTTCTAGTTGTGTTGACTTGGGCTAATTCACATGGTGGATATTTTAACTCTTGAGAGCGTAAAAATGAAACCAAATGGACCCGCAAGGGTCCATTTGGTTTCATTTTTACGTTCTCAAGAGTTACATCTGGTTAACCAACTTAGCTGGGGACCACCTAGAACCATCTGAGGGACCACTGGTGGTCACCGGACCACCTGTTGAAAATCCCTGCAATAGATGAATATGAGATTCGCGTGCACTTGGAGGTTGGCCAAGCAGCATATGCAACTCCATATACTGGGATTTATACTTTTATATTTCTTGGGATCTCTGCTGATCTGTTCGACATCCCACTTATGGCATCATGCAATCAGTCTATGGTGAGTGATTTGGAAACCCTCTGGCCATCCTGGTATCAATAAGTGCACATGTACACATTCTACTGTATATTGGGGGGAAGTACAATAGGCCAGGAGCACATACACCAAGGCCCACCCCCACTCGATCCTGATTGGACTTTTATGGTTGGCTTTTCTGCCAACCACCATAAGACGACTAATTTTTTTTAGGATATTTCCATTGAAAAAAAAAAACATGCATTTCTTCAGACTCAGAGGTAAGTCAGTGCTTGACATTAAGGCCACCAAACGTATGGAACTCAGAATCACAGATGAGTTCATTCATTGATTTTAAATAATAGTTCATTTGAATGGCAAATGACACTCATTACGATGGAACAGAATTTAGAGTCTCTCCTTCATAGAAGAGGTTAGAGCTCACAGCCCTCTGACCTCAGTGTGTGGGAGGGCTAAAGTACCATATCAATTACCGGGACTCCATTTAGACCTGGCTTTTGAAATAAAAGGACGCTCTCTGCCAGATCATTGTGCATGGCCTCCAGAGCCTGATTGACAGCCGCAGAATAGCAATATGGGTATTTTGCATTGACGATCTGTTCCACACAGACACTCAGGAGGTATCAGGCGGTTGCAGTGACAGATGGGCAGTGTGAGCACCACAGGCGAGATCAGTCAAATGATTATTCAAGTGGAATCACCTGGAGAAAGATAGGTATCTCAATGCATAGGCTGGTTAATGTTAGACAAAGCTAACGTACATACAGTATATGGAATATAAATGTGTTTGAAATAACACTGTTTCACAAGTCATTTTGATGCACAACCCATCACATGTTCTAATCTATGAATTAAAAGTCCAAAGAGGGATGTATTTGTCCCTCACTTATACTGGTAGAAGCACCAGAATATGACATGGTCTGCAAGACGGTTCAACATCATTAAAATGATAACGCACGCACGCACGCACGCACACACACGTGCGTGCACACACACACACACACACACACACACACACACACACACACACACACACACACGCACACGCACACGCACACAAAGATAGGAATAGTATAACAAAAAACACAGTAGCAACATGGATATATGCAATTGGCAAGGGCAGAATAATTGAATAAACATCAAATGTCATTACGCGCCGGTGTACAGTACATCAAGTACTTTTCCTAAGTGCATCTGTGCACTTGTGCATTAAGACAAAACTGGTATTAAATCACTAGACTTTTCTATGTGCAAACATAGCCATGATGACAAAATAAAAAGAAAAACTAAACAACACAACTTGTGGTTATACATTTACAGATAAATGCGATTCATGTGCTATCAGTTTTGTGTACACTAACCAATGGTATTTTTGCATACTAAGAGGGTACTATCTTCTTCTTCTTGATTTGCATAGTAGGTTTGATAAGAAGAATGGGAAATATACAGACAAGCAGTGAATAAAGTAAATGCTTATGAATATAAATCACTTGAGACTGAAGGGATTACATGAACTACTTTCAAGAATACATGAAGACGATGCTGTAGCACTGCTACCCAGTGCGTGTAGGTACCTATCCCCTTCACCCAGTCAGCCTGAATCGAGTTCTTATTATTTGCCAACTGTTTTTGCCTGCCACATGTTGAATATCTACTCTATTAACAGTTTATGGAATGGTAAAGCAATGGTGTGGTGTCCTGGACTCCTTAAAGCATGTAGTCATTAAAGTGAGAGCCTTCATAAGCACTGGTAAGGGAGCACGGAATGTACACGATGTGATAGCAATGCTGCTCTCTCTAGGTCAACTGCAGAACTGTACATCCATTTATTATCACCTGCCCTTTACACATAAGACAATGATTAAACGACCAATAAGTATCACCATCCGGCGGATATCCGTGCACACTGAATCACGCATCCCTCACTTGATGCTATCTGGAGCACTTGCATGCACTGTACAAAATAATGAATGCAACAACGACAGATGTTATCACGTTGACTACTAAAACATCGACTATCTTTAGGAGAAATTCAAATTTGACCTTTTAAAATGAATTCCTTGGCTCCTCTTGTAATGGTAAAATGTGCAATTTCAGTTTGAGCAAATGAGTGTGTGCCCTGAACAAAGACAGGATTAGGTCTGGCGCTGGCAGTGAGGTCCGGAGGAACAAAGAGGCCAGAGAAGTTGGGAGATAGTGGCTAATCAGTGCACTGAGTGCTACGGCGGGGCCTAGCAGAACACTGAGCACTGCTGAGGAGAGAGAGCACTCCACTGGGATGTACAGAACATTAGAACAAGAGAGTGCTATGCTGCCAAACAGCGGCATTGGTAATATTAGCATTTAAAAACTCCGTTGGCGTACACCAAATCTTGATTGTTTCTGGAAACTAACATTTTTTCAAGTGGTTAAGGAAGAAAATGCAAGTAGATCAATCAAGAGTAATAGCAAACGCACAGAGACAGCATTGAGTTTCCACTGATAAGGAACACAGAGGGAGGACATGTCCTGCTTGGGATCAGAGACCAGGCCAAGTGAACACCACCACAAAACAACAATGTCATAAGCATCAGCTTACGATTATGGATGAACCCACTGGCTACCTGCCAGCTACTCCTGCTGCCTGCTATGACACTTGTCCTTCGATTATCCCATGCAGCATACTGTAGGATGACACTACTGTGGGCCAGGAATGGTGTGTGTGTCCGCGTGCGTGCGTGCGTGTGTGTGAGTGCGCGCGTGCATACAAACTCTAATGGGTCTAACTCAACCTGGGTCCCTTCGACATTACTTGATGCCATTTCCACAACGTGGAAGCATTTTGATAATAACAGGCATAGACATAATGAAAAACAAACATCAACACAGTCATGCCGGGGGTACGGGCCATACAGTATCAATCATAATCAATCATTCGGATGGACTTTGGCATGGGCATGCAGATTCCGTTGGCTCGCATTGAGCAGGGAGACTCATTATGATGAATGCAGTCCTCCTACCCTTGAGTTGTGAACTACTTAGAGATGTCTGAAGAGCTCACAATGCAACACAGTGCGACCAAGTTGTGAATTTGTAGATCGGCCGTTTTCGGCTGCACACAATGTGCAAAGTACAGCAACCCGAATCTCGTTTTGTATGAAGTTGAGGACATACTAATTAACGTGATTATGACCACTGGGGATCTCTGTACTAACTGAACTACATTGGACTTGACTGGTACAGACCACGTTTCATGCTGCCTCGAGATTTAGTCCAGCCTCTACCAGCTCCAAGGGAGTGAAGGGACACTGCCAACTGGAAAGTATGTAAACCCAGCCTAACATCACTGCTAGCTGGCATCACTGCACAAACAACAATTTATCCGATACAGGTTATAATAGAATAAGATAATAGGCTTTTAGGTGATCAGACAGAGGCTCTAAGAAAGTCGTTACTGGAGGTACGCAAGGCCTGATGGATCAGGGTAAAGGCACTAATACGCAGTGGAAAGCAATCCAGTCACTCATACATGATTTCTTGGGTCATAGGCCAATTTTAAATAGCAATACTTATTCTCATTGCAAATAATGCAAACTTAAAGTAACTGTGGCTCCTCTGTTCATGGGTGCTAAATGCCATGTGATAAATCGATGGCAGTACAAATGGTGACAAAATCGATGCAGCAATCCAACTCAAATCAATAAATGCAACAAATCATTGGTGATTTGTCATGTTAGCGCGGTCAAGGCACTGCATGGCTGCCAACGTGTTGACGAAGATAAAGGCTGAATGAATGCAGCTTTGAAAGGAATTTGTGCTCGCCGACGATCCAGGGAAAACGGTTAAATATGCCCAGCTTCTCAAGTTGAAACCCTGACTCTAAAAGCTAGAAAGAAAAAAAAAACGCAAGATCTCAACGCTCACATCAACACGTCTCCACAGCTTCAGCTATTTCAAGTGGCCTTGAGAAAACCAAGGACGTGAAATGACAGCCCTGTGCAGATATGGAGCACTGAGCAGTAACAACTGGAGAAGAGTTTGTTCCACTACTGTATGTTGCCAAGGAGACAAACATCAGCCGTGTAGGAAGTAAGAGGCCTGTTGTCGGGAAGGTTGACTATATATTATCTGGAAGGATGACCCCCAGCCACTCGTTTCGCCCATCGCATACTGTACGTCATGCCCCACCTTATCGCATGTCCCTGACACTGAGGCCATAAGGGCACGCACTTCGCTGTCTCATAAGACTTACATTATGAGTGTTCATGTCACAAATCACCTCCACAAGCCAGCTCATGTGTCAAGCCCACGAAGCGCTGAGATCGATTTACAGCAGGGGTTTTCAACCTTTTCGATACCACGGCACACCATTTATTCAGAATTAGAGCCACGGACCACCATTTGAGGACAGTTTAGCCCCACAGGCCCCAAAATAACTAAAGATTTATTTTGCTTTTTGTCCACAACTGGATACAGACTGGATTTGGGCAACAAAACAGGCAAAACATACAGACCATTCATCTTTTAGTTGTGTAGACTTATGTATGGGCTAATTAAGATGAATATTTTAACTCTTGAGAGTGTAAAAATGAAACCAAATGGACCCGCAAGGGTCCATTTGGTTTCATCTTTACGTTCTCAAGAGTTACATCTGGTTAACCCGCTTAGCTGGGGACCACCTGGAACCCTCCCAAGGACCCCTGGTGGTCCCCGGACCACGGGTTGAAAACCCCTGATTTACAGTATCAGATTTGACCAGGAGTCCGGTGCAAGTTGGGCTGAACTAGTAGCTAGAGATTCTAACATAATTCCGACAGAGAATTAATTAGCCTGACATCTGGCAACACTCGAACATGCTCTGCTCCTGTGCTTGCGGACGGTTATGGTTAGGTTAGGGATCGATGTTATGAAGGTTGACGGTCTCATTTAATCTTTATTTATACTCAGAAATACAGTTGAGGGGACAAGCCCTCATTTTCAAAGTTTCTAATGACTGTCGGTCAAACATATGGTGGAACTTAGTAGTTTCACGACTGGAGGAATCATTCCAACAGCAGCATTGTCAATTTTCTTTCTTCTGTTAAGTTAACTTGATAAATGTAATAATTATACCGTGTAGCTGTAATTGACTTATTAGCTAGGTCACCCATTTATGCTTATTATTATTTCTGGGAAGTAGAAACCTGATATATATAGTAAAATTGTCTTTGTTGCAAAAAGTGTGCGAGTGTGCAAAAACCAGGTAGACTCATACGAGTTCATTAGTTACATTTGTACACTCTAGGAGACACAGAGCCATAAGGGTCCATTTGGTTTTTGACCATTAATAGTTTGCCTGAGGACCACCCGGAACCACCTCAAGGACTCTGGGCCCCATGTTGAGAAGCACTGGGTTAGACCACTGTAGGCCATTCAGTCATGTCAGAATAGTTGTTCAAACTTAATTTTAGCCAACAGTGCCACCTG
Source organism: Benthosema pterotum (assembly GCA_039105355.1). Classification (NCBI taxonomy): domain Eukaryota; kingdom Metazoa; phylum Chordata; class Actinopteri; order Myctophiformes; family Myctophidae; genus Benthosema; species Benthosema pterotum. The sequence goes on along the minus strand of CM076979.1, from coordinate 27,417,006 downwards.
CCGGTACTGTTCAGTATTGCAGAACATGTCATAACGGGCAAAAGTTGTTTCTGTGGATATGTGTCTAGGCATACTCAACCTTTTCAGGATGCAACCCCCATAAAATACTCATCCTTGACCCGGGGACCACCAGTTTAAGCATTCCGTTTTCCGTTAACACAAATGAATTTTGTGAAAATGGTCAAACTACAAGGCCTCACAAGAAGTCTTTCTTAACTTATTTGATAATTTGTCCACCAGTTTATATAATTATATAACAATGTTACTTTTGATGCAGCTACAGAAATTTACCTTTTTTGTTTTTCTTTTCTTTCCTATTCACAGCTTTATGTAAATATATAAACACTGGTTTGGCAGATCCCCCCATAGTGAGTGTTATTGGCTGAGTACATGGGGAGGATAAAAGTGAGGGCAAAAAAAGTGAAGACGGCAAACGGCCAGAATAACTTTTGTGATGATCTGATGTGTGTGGGTTTTTTTTGTATCAAAAATGTCTTAAATCGTTAAATTATCACTTAATTGTCATCTGGGACATGAGGGGACCACGGTGGATGTCAGACGTTGAAAACCACTGGTTTCATCATCACCATATTACGGCATATTAGCCTACCTGCTGATGGTGTTTGGGGGGCAGCTACGGGAGCGGCCCATGCACTCCAACGCAGCACTGTAGGACGTCGCATCAGGCTTCAAACCAGCTTCTTCCAGCAGGATAAACATGCGCCCGATCTGATTCAATGTGCCCTACATAAAGACAGACAGAAGGTAAAGATAGAATTGTATTAATTGAATACATCATTAAACCAAAATGAACAACAGCACAAGTAAGAACAATACACTTGCTCTGAAAGGATTTACACAAGAACAAATTCATGCATTCGATCCATCAATATGACAAAAATAACACCAAAAATCGCTATCACAAGTGAAAACACTTCATGTACAATTTAGGCATCCAGAGCGACTTACATTACGCATGAACAAAAGAAAAGCAAAGACATTTTCCTCATAGTCTTTTCAAAAAGTATTTATTTAAAGACAATTATGCCATGGGCAAAGCCAAATTAAATCATGACACATGAGACACAGCGTTTTGGGCCGATCAGATAATTACTATGTAGAAAAATGAAACAAAAAGTGTTGTACACTGCCTTCATTGTCTTCTTTCCAATTAGATGATCGGCCCAAAACATTGTGCCATTTGTTGCCATGATCTGAGTTGGCTTTGACTGCGCATAATCATCTTTAAAGGGGAATAACATGAAATATATAAAAAAAATGTGTTTTTGGTGCTCCCATGTGTGTTTTCTATGCCAACAAATAAGTTTGAACAGGCTTTCGTGTCATATAGGTGCTTTACTGGAAATTGCTCTCAGGAAGAGCTTGTTTGATTTTGGCCTCATAATGATGTCATCAATGCACCCTATTTTGTATAATTCTTCCTCTTCCTCAGTCTTGAGTTCCAAATCCAAGCTGGCATGGAATGGGAATGATATATATATTTTGCCACAGCACAGTTAATCAAAGTTTCTGTGTTAATATTAGTTTAATAAATTTAAGACAATAGTTACTTTTGTCAATCTCAACTTATTTTACAGACTTTTGGAGATGTTTGGTCTTTATGTGCAAGGGTGCCAATACTTTCAGCCACGACGGTATGACAAGGACTGGTTATATCTGAGGCAACTGAGGCTCAAACCATTAGAAATAAGCTTGAGGGACATATAATATGATATTAAGAAGTATTAAAAACTATTTTAGGGATGTACGTCATTTTCGCTTTAAATAAATTATAAAAATAATAAGTATTATTTTTGAAAAGTCTATGAGAAAAGTGAATGGACCATCATGTTCTGGGCTAACTCACGTCTATTGCGCCCCTCAAACATAACCACATTCAGCTAAACTTACCCTTTTGGCCCACACTCTCATCAGGACGTTATAGATCTCTGTGTTGAGGTGCTTGCGTCTCTTGCTCCTGTGCAGGGACTGCAGGAAGCGATGGGCCTGTTCCACCTGTCCATTAAACGCACACGTCTCCAGATAGGAGAGGTAGCTCAGCTGGATGGACCTATCCTGCTGACTGTTCTCCTCTGGGTTCGTAGAGGAGGGTGTCAGATGGCTAATTTGAGCAGTGACCTTCCTCACAAGTTCCTCTACATCGGCCAGCTCCTTGGGGTCAGAGAGAGGCTGGCTCTGTCCACTGGAGGCCTTCCCTTTGCGCTTAGAGGCCTGACTGGCTGTTGCTGAATGTGGGGATGTAGATACCTCGGGAGTTGGAGAAACCGCTGCTGAATGCTGGAAAGCCAAGGCCTTATGAGGTTTAGAAGCTGCTGCTGAGTGCTTTGAAGCCGTGGCCTTATGAGGTGGAGCTGCTGCTGAATGAGGGGATGCAGACGCCTTAGGAGATGATGCTGACGCCGGAGAAGCAGAGGACACAGAGGTGGATATGGTCTTAAGCGATGTACCAGGGAGCTTCAGGCTACTGTTGCTATGTTTAGACTTTGTTGGAGGTTGGTCTTTAACGTTCTTCTTTAGTTTCTGGAGTTTCTGAAGTTTCTTCATTTTTTGCGTCTCCTCCCGTTTCCGTTTTTCCATCCAGCGGCTGTGCTGCGATTCAGACATTTTTGACTTACTTGAACTTTGAGGATCAGACTGTCCTGATTTAGGAATGGTTGCTTGGTCTTTAGGGACTCTTTTAGGGCCTTTTCCCGATGTAAGCCCTCGTGCAGATGAAGGGGTTTGGAGAAATTGTACCTTTGCATGTTGGACATCTAGAATTCCATCAGATTGGAGTTGCTGTATCCTTGCCTCAAGCACTAAGAGGAATGAACAGAAATAGCAATATTATGTCACAGACAGGGCCTAAAACGTTTAGAGAGAATAAAATCTTTCTCTGGAACTAATACTACTAATAAAGCACAGAAAGAATGCCTTTATACTATGATGATAAGACCAAATGTTTTGCCTGGTGAGGTCTAGCAAAAAAAGTAGCTTGATTGATGGAGACTTGTCTAGATTTATTACCAAGATAGTTGGGATTAAGGAAAGGACAACTACCATATTGTCCCGAATAGACAACTTTGGTTATAAGACGACGGCCAACAATTTTCATTTGTATAAAAACAACATTGAATGTCAAATAATACAGTGCCCAAATATAGGACGACTCCATTTATTAAGATATTCCCATTGAAAAAAAAAAAACATTATATTCAGGCCAATAGGGTATGTATTTTGTTAAACAAAAGAATGTTGTAGACTAAAATGATACAAAACCATGACAAATTTGGCCAACATACCTTCCAAAAGCTGAGACTGTTCAAATATGCGTTTCTTCCCTTCCACGGTCTTTGGGAATAATGGTGAAAAATGTCTTTGCTGTAAACACCAGGGAGTTTCTGAAAGATAGTAGATACTGTTGAGTTGTGCCTGACTTAAAGGGGAATTCCAGACCAAAACACACAACCATTAATTGACCCCTGTTGCCATAGTAACCTCCCTGGTAGAGTGCATTTTCACTGTAGTTGTCCATGTAGTCCAAACAGGACCCACCTGCCCCAGCTCTACAGGCTCCAATGTTAACCAATTCCCCTAGATTTCTAGTTTCTGAATAGCATAATATTCAAAGATTTGCACCACGTTTTCACGATTTTTCAAAAATAGCAGAGATACAAGCTCATAGCACGCCGCTCGGTGGTGCGCTATGAGCTTGTAGATCTGCTATTTTTCAATAGTTAAAACATAATGCTTAGAACACCAAAACGCGTTCAGTACACTAAGGGTTAAGGGGCTGTGCACACAAAGCACTATGTCTAACTATGCATGTCGATATGTTTAATCACTGTCATTGTGGTGTGGAAGATTGTTATAACATAATGGGTGAGCACATAATAAGTGCTTGTGGGGGTGGCCACCAAGTGACAGCTATCTACAGTATATTGCTTAAGTCTTCCAAATGTGAAAGCTGAAGAATAAGTAAAATACTAGTATGAAGTAGAGTAGATTTGTCGAATACAATATATTTTCACAGTTTCTACTAATCTTGTGGCTACTAAGCCATTATGGTCTTAAACAGCATATAACAAAACTGCAGACAATTTATTGCCAGAAAGTAGCTCATAACATGTCTGCGGTGGATTTTTATGAAACAAACACATTGCAGATAGAAAGAGGATGATTCAAGCTTCCCCTTAGCCGCAATGCAACTCTATTTTTTATAATGGGATGAATATAAAAAAAAAGAAAAACAAACAAAAAAAAACAGACTGATCTGCTTGTATCAAACGATGTTAAACTCACCAACATTGCAGCTGTATGGAATGGTTGAATTATCCTCTTTCTATCTGCAGTGTTTGATTGATAAAGAGAGAAACTGGATAATTCAACCTTTCCATACAGCTGCAATGTTGGTGAGCTTAATTGCAAATTATTATGTATTTATTATTATTTTTTGTTATTGGTGAGTCAATGGAGGGTTTTGCAGTCTAGACTCATCCCATTACAGTGTGAGTGGCAAATTGCAGCTAATAATGCCCATTGTGTATGCTCAAATCATGCCTACTTACTTTGACATTCCCTATACTGTAATTGCTGTAGCATATTACCACAGCATGCTATGCAACCGTACACCAAAGGTTAACCCATTGGCATTGTAACAGCAGTGCACAAAATATTGTCCAGACTGTGGCGTACTATAAAGATTCGAGGAAGGCAAAGACAACATGATCTGGTCCATAGCTCTAAGTAATGAATTTGCATTAGAGAGCTCCAGACCAGAGCTAGAAGACAACCTTTAAGAGCAAGCAATCACATCATGCAAGGTTTGCTGAGGGACAGACTAAATGGCGTTGGTTATTACCTGATATGCGCCTTATAAAGTCGCTCCGGGAAGCCAGACAGTGCTGACAATGGTCCACTCGAGGTCCGCGAAGAACACATCTTTCGAATAAACTGCAGCGACTCAAACTCTTTGAAAAGGCACATATTCTGAGAAGTGACATGTTGACATAATAATAATAACCGCGTTACTTCTCTCGTAACACTTTGTGGGCTGCCATTTTGAAAAAGACCACGCTAATCGAAAACGACGTTATGATCCAATAGCTTGTCAGCCGTGGCTACAAGATCACAGAATAATGGATTGTGTCACTGACAACTTTACCTCTATTGAGCTGCGCAGTCCCGTCCCTTTCACGGCGTCCCCCGTGGTCCAGAAATGATTCCCAATTCATTGTACTCGTCGACTTTTCGAAAATGATTTATATAAAGACGATTGCGCCGAGGTATATATATATATATATATATATATATATATATATATATATATATATATATATATATATATATATATATATATATATATATATATATATATATATATATATATATATATATATATATATATATATATATATATATATTTTTTACAATATCTTATTTGCAAGAAGAAAAGCCGCAGCACTTTGAAAATCATTGCGCCTGACAACCGACAGGGCGCCGCCGAGGTGCAGTTTAAGGCACATATGTCAAAGTCAAGGCCCGCGGGCCGGATCTGGCCCGCGAGATGATTTAATCCGGCCCCAGGCTTGTAGAGCAAAAATGTCTGAGTCTAACAAAAAAAAAAGTAAGTCTCTAGCACGTTCCTATCAAAAGTTATGGTCGTTTAAAGAAATGCTTTTGAGCTCTCTTCTGAACGGCATGGAATGCATGTTGTCCAGCAGGGGGAGTCGTTTTACCAGGCTAGGCTGCTGGCGCTGCAAAGTGAGAACTATACTTCAGCAGTACCTACAAGGGTGTATAACCGAGAACTATACTTCAGCAGTACAAGGGTGTGTAACCGAGAACTATATTTCAGCAGTACAAGGGTGTGTAACCGAGAACTATATTTCAGCAGTACAAGGGTGTATAACCGAGAACTATACTTCAGCAGTACAAGGGTGTGTAACCGAGAACTATACTTCAGCAGTACAAGGGTGTGTAACCGAGAACTATACTTAGTTAACTTTACATACTTACTTAAATTTAGTATTTAAATGCTATTTTCGTATGGTTTATTGACGCTCTGTAAATAAAAATAGCATCTTTCATAGCAAATGTCTTAATCTAGGCTACAAGTATGAAACCAATAATATATATTAATATCTATTCTTAATAATAAATATGACTTGTGTGATATACTGTAGTGTAGAAGTAACGGCTGTGTACATAAACATGCCTGTGCCGTGCATGCTTGCGGTCTGCGACTGGTTGCACCGCGGCGCTCCGCCCCCATGAAGTAACCTGAAGTCCAATGCGGCCCCCACCCCAAATGACTTTGACACCACTGGTTTAAGGGGACAAAACACAGAAATCTCTGGACAAAAATGATTTTTATTAAACAACGCGGCACGCTACAATCCTAATTTTAGGCGCAATAAGTGTCTAACATCCGTACCAACACGTGTGTGAGTACTTTACATGTCATGTTTCAGGGCTACGAAAATCCAAGCTATACAGCAGTGTTCATTGAAGCTACGGTAAAGACAGGGCAAACATCTGCCAAGCAAACTTTCAAGTTGACCACGATGACCCCAGGTCAGTGCAGCTGCATGAGGAAAGGCGACGAGAAAGGCGTGCAGCGTTTTGGGCAAGGTATGTTACGAAATGGGGCCCATAAAGTACATACATCAACATTGTACTTAAGTACTTTTGTTTAGTTGCTTGCTTTCATCACTGTGGATGTCATTGTCTAGTACCTCAGGGTATCCAAAAGAGAGCACCAGGGTCAGACAGATTTCAGCTAGGCTACTTGTGAAATGTTGTTATTGTGCCTTTTGGCCAAGAGATGGCGTAGCATCTCCACCCATCCTCACTATCTGTGGGTCTATCTGTATCTGTGAGTATGCAACTCTCATGGTGTGTGTGTGTGTGTGTGTGTGTGTGTGTGTGTGTGTGTGTGTGTGTGTGTGTGTGTGTGTGTGTGTGTGTGTGTGTGTGTGTGTGTGTGCGCGTGCGCGCGCGCCACACAGGATTAGATGTTTAGATGCTCCACATTTAAACACCGTTCTTCAGAATGACAACTAATTACTAGATTGTTTTTTCAGAACTATGTTATCAAAATATCGTCTTAATGCTGTATACCAAAATACATTGCAAATTTTCTCCAGTGGGTGTTGGTGGTTGGTTGGTGTGTTGGTGTTAAAGTGTGTGTTGGTTAGTGCTTGGAGGACTCAGAGATTCAGTCAGGTAGGCCTACATACAGTAAGTATGACAATGCTGTCATTGTGAGAGTCAGTAAAAACAAGTCAGATCTTAATGTTTCCTCTGATGCATTAAGTTTAAAAGAGCTCCAGTAGAGTTACATTAGCAGGCCTCTATACTTTCAATTCTTCAGCCTGGTGGGATATTTGAGTGTCGTGGCACGGGGATGACCTTGGCTCACTGTACGAGGGGGTTGAGTCAGAAGGAATCGGTTATGAGTCCCTCGAGATCTGGGCGTTAAAGCTCATGGCTTGTCCAGACTCAAGGCTGTCTGGGTAGAACGCTACTACACCCTCTCAGTCTGCATGTCACTGAAACGCTTTAGTTCCGCACTCCGTCTAGATACATCTCCTGAGTTCACAATTAATTCATATATGAGGGCTGGCTGACTTCAGAATAGGGACCCGATGAGACAGCCACCCGGCCCAATTGCTTGCCAGATTGTTAGTGGGGGGAAAATAGTGTGCCATAAAGTCGATTGTATGCGTCCTTTCAGTCTGCCAGCCAAAGTGTTGAGTTCCCCCGGTCTCTCTGAGAGGAACCCGATGACAGGCCCTGACTGAGGAAGCTGACACTTTCTAGTCATGGTTATTTTATATGTCTGATACAACCCGCGGGGTTTTAATCCAATAAAAGCACGCTCACCGGCTTTATTTAAAACCTCCGAAGAAAGAAAAATATGACTAAATTTAAACCTGAGCCATGGAAAGAAAAAAAAATCCACACATCTTTGTCTGAAGAACACCCACCTGTTGGATGCTTGGAAGTGAACGTGGGGCTTGGTGTAAGCTACTTGTGAAGCACAGTGTGCCGTGAAGAAAAAAAAATCACAGAGAACACGGTGACAAAAGACAGAGACCGTCTAGCCTCTCTGGCGTGGGGAATTACTCCGCACACAGCAGAGCTCAAGGGGCAGGGTGGATAGGCTTTGGCACGGCTCAGACTTTGCATGAGGCGGCCCTCGACTTTGGTCTTTTCCAATCACCGACGGCCAAAGACAACCTCATGATGTTGACTGGGACAGTGGCCAAACGTGTAGGCCTGCCTCATTTTGACCAACCTCTGTGGAGGGGGCGGCTGGCCCTGGTTCATCCATTTCCCTCTGCCTCCACTCGTACCCAACCCCCTCTCTTCTGCTTGTATATACACAACACGTCTTTGAATTGATCATCACACTCTCTATATCGTGTTACATAATCCTGGAAAGATAAACAGATTTTGGGGAGCTCAGGACGTGACCTCTAACACCAAACGCAGGCCAGAATTTCCACTCGCATATAAGGTATCTCGTGTCTAATGGCTGAGGGCATGTTTCCTTATACTTGTGCCAAAATGTTCATTTTGTTTCACATTTAGCCCCACTCACAAGAGCAGGGTTTGAGGACGGCAATTAATGCACATCGTTTCAAACCGATCTGGTCTAGTTGAGGAGCAACTGGACCAAAGCCTGCTGCCTTGTAATACCCATCAATGCCCCCCCCCCCCCATACCCATCAAGTTATTGCACTTGTACTTAAAACTCCTATGTAATTTTATGGTCAAAATAATAATAACATCGTTTTTTATTGTTTTTTGTTTTTTCATGAAGTCTTCCTTTAATTAAATCCTCTCCAAAAATCTTGTATTTTGACTAGAGCTGTCAATCGATTAAAATATTTAATCGCGATTAATCGCATGATTGCCCATAGTTAATCTTTGATTAATCGCAATTTAATCGCATATTTTCATGAGTTCTAAATATACCTTAAATGAGTGTTTTTCAAGAATATTCATATCAAGGTCAATTATTTATTCTGCATTTGAGCCACAGACCACCATTTGATGACATTTATTTAGACTTCCAGACCTAAATTAAAGAATTTGTCAACGATATCATTCGGAACGAACATGCACATTTTGTAGAAAGTTCTCTACATTCTCTAATTGTGTAGACTTATTTTAAAATAACTTAACTGATGCAGATATTTAAAAATTATTCACCTGCATTTGGCGAAATTGAACCAAATGGACCCACTCGGCCTTTGGTTTTACTGTGAGTTAATCTCGCACTAAAAAAATTAATCGAGTTAACTCATGGCTGAGTTAACTCGCGATTAACTAGTTAACTCGGACAGCCTTAATTTTGACGCCTCTAGGGGCTGCAGGAGGCCTCCAAAGAAATCCCTATAAGCTTTGTCATTGGTTAACAAATAGTCCCGGCGGGACTATTTGTTAGCCAATCACAAAGAGTGTCGCTGAGCTGCCTCTGATTAAGGAAAAAAGGAGGACTGGTGGAGTCAAATGTGGGTGTGGTGGAGGACTATGATTTTTAAAGGGCCACTGTGGCTCATATGGTTGTCATATAGTTATTAGATATTTTTCAGGAAGTGTTCTAATAATGAAACGGACTAAGATAAAGAAAAAGAAGGAAAATATGCCATTAAAATTCTAAAATGTATTGCTTATACAGTATATAGTGTAAACTCATACACCCCTTCTTTTCTACCCTGGTCCTCTCCTGGCCTTGTGTGCGACCCTGATGCAGGCATGCAGGGAATGCTCCGCACGGGTTCGGCCGGCCGGTCAGCACCACATACCTGTGGCCGTGGCACGGCAGGGCCTTGGGGGGTAATGTGGCGCGTGTGCCACTCGGTAGCCCCGTCTAATGTCCAGCCAGTTGATGGGTTCAGACATGCACACTAATCCACTCAGTGATGAGTAGTAGGCCATACAGTCTGATGTCTCTGCTGCCGTGCTGCCAAGACTCAGATGCAGCAGATTCGGATTCAGATACAAAAGCGGGAGAACTCTTTGTACTAAAGACAAGGTACGGACAGGCACGGGTTTAAAGTAAAGTACTATCTTTTGCATCCCTTTGATTATTATCCGTCCCTGTTGGATTAAGCGCTTTTGTTTGGTTCAAATTATTTTGAAAAATATTTTAGAAAACGGTCACCTATTATGCAAGCCTGAATGTTACATTGAAAGCAGTCGCCTATGCACTCCCATGATATTTGTAGTAGGTACGCACGCACGCACACACGGCCGTGAAACCTTGCATACGCACTCACCCCGTCGTCTGCTGCTCCCAGGTCCCGTCTATTCACCATTACATTTTGGACTGTTTTTGTAACAAAACAAGACCTAATCCTAAATTCAGGGAGCTGTGTATGCCCCCCGAACAAATGGGAGACAAATGAGAAGGATTAGCGAGGGCCCGTGAAAGAGTGAAGGGTTTGCCATTGATCTACGGTGGTCCTGTTCTCTTTCAGGGCCACTCGGTTTGAAAACCCCACTGAGTAAGAGCATACAGGGCCACTCTACAGCCCCCCACGCCACCGAGAGACACACAACGGCCACAATTAGTCTCAGAGGCTGTAATCGCAATTCAATAAGCGCTTTAAAATTGTGCTTCGGTCCCTCAACGCAGCCCCCCACCCCGGCCCTCCCGTTCCTCCCATTTTCGTCTACATACATCAGATTGGTATTATGAGTGCTGAGGGCTCTCTCTTTTTTTTCTTCTTCTTCTGCTGCTGCTTTCCCACCCACCGCAGCTCTTTTCAGCCGCTGTGAGAGAAAATGACCACACAGGGTTTCAAAGGTTCGAGAGGCTCGGGGCTGTTGTCGCCGAAGCAGCATGACTTGTGCCCCTGTAGGTTTTGACCAAGGCCCCTTAAAATGGGCTTCAATTATTATGTTTTGGTTGTTGTTTTTTTCCCCTCTGTCCCTCGGCTGCGAATGAAACACACTTTTAAGGACACAATTAAGTACACTTCTTTGCATTGGGTGGTGCAATGTAGCGCCTTTATGGGTTAACTACGGTTCTGTGAACATTAGACGAGATTCTTCAACTTAAATTGCAATCGTCATTTCCTATAACTACTGGAAAAAAACATGAAAACATGCAGACTTGAACATAATATGTAATATACCAGGCAACCAACTATCCTTTATTTTGATATTTCTTTTGGTAGCCAAAACATTGCATGACTGATTCTCCTTACGTCACTCTTTTGCACCCACCAGATCAGGCACAGAGACGGTTTCACAAGCAAACACCTGTGGTCATGACATGAACTAGTCATTGCGGAGGAATTGAGGATTGCCCACTTCCATTGTGGTCCCACTATCTTTGGAACATTCCACCGCGATTTTGAGCAGTGTTTGGGGTTTTTCTCTTTGCTGCTTGATCAAAGGCAGCAGCTTTTGATCGGGACTGCCAACGACAACAAGAGGGATCCTCTTGTTTTGCTGGCGAGCGCCCTGACAGGACAGTGGTGGAACAATGATAATTACAGGCTCCCATTTTGTGTCCCTGGAACTGGCATAAACAGACTGCCTCACCTTTAGGCCAAGAAGAAAGGAGAGATTCTTGCACTGCGAGAGAGGGGAAAAAGATGAGAAGGAGAGAAGAGGAGAAGGCGGGCGGAGGACCTGCGACGGGGCAAGGGAAGAGGCAGAAAATGGGATTGCTTTGAGGCGTTCATGTTTCAGAGTGTCTTGTTCGGCTGGACGCGCACCTGCTGAACTGAGCACATGCCTTCAGCGAAAACCACGTGCACACACAATGCACATACATACACAATTACACATGCATATTTGTACATACAGTATATACATAAATAGGTGCAATACACGCGTCATGGTTTGGGCTTGTACATCTGCTATTGTGCCATTTTGAATCTGAAACCCGAAAAATAACGTTTGTACGCAGAGGTTTTCCGCCCGACATAGACAATACATTAATGATCTCGTTTTACTTCTCATAAGGGCGTCCCAAAGTTGCACGGCTGAATAAAATTTGCATGGCAACAAGGCTCCACCCCCGCAGCCCAGACCCCCCACACTGATCTGATGTGTCTGCGTTGCCAGACCCCAGACCTCTGGAGTACAACTACAGTGCGACTTGGAGCCGTTCTGACCAGACATGTACCCCATCACAGCAATCTCACATTATGACAGGCTGAAAGGTTGGCCTTTATCCACCCCAAACAGCCACTATTCATCCCCCGGCCCTCCTTTTCTGTCTGCCTTGAAAAGCCTGAATGGCCTCCCATGCTGCCTGAGGGCCAGTGTGTGTAAATGACCATGATGCCGCGTCGGAGACCTCATAACCACAGAGCTTTCAGCAGACGGGGGAGGTCCTCCTCATCAACCCCGCACCCCGCTGTGAGTTTTGTCAAGATTATGATGAAGAAGGGGGGGATTACGTGGCCGGGCTCTGATGGAGATGTTACCGGGCCTTTATGATCGGGCGCTATGTGCACCACACAGGGGTAGACACACAGCGCTGTTATTGCAATGTTCAAACGTTGCGAACTTGGCATGCGGCGGGCGCTACTAGCACGAGGGAGTCAGTCACAATCTGGTTTATGCACATCTTTATTGAAGTTCACCAAACTGAGCATGGACCAAGGCACTCAAATGATTACCTCCTTGTTGTTGTTGTTGTTGTTGTTGTTGTTTTCCAGAAGGACTGAAAGCTTTGAGAGTTTGGCCTTATACTTGCAACTCACTATCACTGGCCAATAAGTCAACAATGTTGTAAATACATGATCGAAGAGGTATACCGATTTCCCAATGCAGTAACATACGATATGGATATGGTCTTGAATACAGTTTAATTTTCCCTTTTTTCTTTTTTTTTTTTTTTTTTTTTTACAATGGGGCTACAGTACGATCCAACGCAAAAAGTAAACAATAATAATAGACATCAAACAGCTATACAGTACAAAAAAGTTTAAATATATTAAATGTTCTATTTGCAACAGTTTTGTTGTTGTTGAGAAGATGTTAAGACGTGACATAGACATGATGTGTAATAACCAGGCACTACTGTATAGTGTATACGCATGGGAATAACCAATAGTTATAGTTGCTGGTTGCTATGCGATGCATTCTTCAACTATACAGTATTTAAAATGGACAGGATATGGACATTATAATTCTGGACCATTGACGATTTTAGGCGGGTTCCAGGGGTGCACTTGTGGTTTTCGACCATTTTAAAACCAGGGCCCACAATTTATTCTGCATTTTAGCCACAGAGGACCACTATTTGACATGGAGTTTAGTTTCTTGCACCCAAAAATAAGGATTCATGTTTTTGTCGACAACTAGGAAAGAGAACAATTATTCTACATTTTCTAGTTGTGTAGACTCTTGAAAAATATGTAATTCAGATGTTTCAATATAATTTCTCTTGAGAGTGTAAAATCAAACCAAATGGACCCGTAAGGTTCCATTTGGTTTCATTTTAACGCTCTCAAGAGTTACAGATGTAGGGTTCAAGTGCCTCCCCTGCTGTAAGAGCCTAAAATCGCCTATGGTCTGGACCAATAATCAGAGAGCTGGTGAGAATGCTGTCACTACTGACGTCAGAGTGGTTATGCATTGGGCTGGGACGGTAGTAGAAGCATATTGAAAGGACTGACCTATTGTCACAGAACTCATTCCAGAAGATCCGGGACATGTCCCCCAGTATACAAATGTTCTTGTTGCGTTCCTGTACTTGCGCAGCCTGTTAAACCATCCCCGGATGCGGAATTCCCACTTCACGTGTTTTCCCACAGAAAGTGACTCGTGAAAAGTGAATTCCTCGACCGCGGATTGTTTACCGACCACAGATACTTTCTACTGTGACAGGAAGGATGTTTACCGTTTAGTATAACGTCCGTGTTGTCTGTTCAAAGTTCGTTCAGCTGCATGACATTGTTTCTTATCCAGCGCTGACAGCACTACAGTATATCCCAAATGCCGGTAAAGAAACAAAACTTTGGACCTGTATCTTTTATACATATTTTATATATATGGATGACGGATTTCAGATTGACAAGTCACACTTTCAAGTGTCCTCCCAGAAGAAGTCCTTTCTTTATTAAACCTACTATAAGCTACTTGACACACCAATGTGCCAACATCCAGTCTCCCTTCTCTGTTGTCTGTCTTACAGTGCGGTGAGGTCCCACAGATGATGAAGAAGGAGGTCCATTGTCGTCAGTAGAGGCCAGAGGAAGGAGGGGGCGGCGGGAATCATCTTGTAGAGTCATCACATCCAATCAGGTGAGCCGATTCTTCCTATACGCAGACTACGCAGCCTGCGTTGGGCCCCCATTCCCCAAAGGGCCCCCCGCCAGCTCTGAGTAAATAACTAATTGAAAGAACTGTTATTTACGCAAATAACGTAGAGTGGGCGCATGTACGTTTATTGAATCGCGGAGCACGTAAATAACGTACAGCGGGCGAACGTAACCACTCTAGTGCATGCTTGTTCTGTACGTAGAAGGGAAATCTTCTTCCGTAAACAGCGTTACTTGAATCATGCCCGCTGTCGCGGTTTTTTTACACCACGCAGAAACGCCCCCCCTTTTTGCTTAGCATGTTTGGTCAACAACATCATTACTTCAGGATATGAAAAAAGGAGCAGCAGCAGTCAGGTAGGCTGGCAGGCTAACGCTATGAATGACTGCAGTTTTCGGTTGTGCTGTTAAATGCTGGGCTGTCGGTAGTGTGTTGTTGTGTTGTACAAAATGTTTTTTTTGGTGGCAGAGATACAAGCTTGTTGTATTTTGTCAATAATAATATCTCCTATCATGTGGCATGCCCAAAGCTTAGAGTATTGTGGATATAGACAGTCATGTCAACTCCATTCACTTCATGAAGCCAGTCACTTCACAGAGTCTCTGTGACTGATGTTTATGTGGCACTATTATGCTACTACACAGAATGTGTTGGTTACTGTAGCCTACAATACTTTGACGGTGAACAAATATTTTCAACTCTTATTTGTCCCTATTCTAGACCTTCTACATCTCTACATAAGAGACAGTTTCATAGTTTTGTTGTTGGTCAGGATTGAAATAGCAATAAATACATTCATTTGAAAAGGAAACGAGAGAGAGAGAGAGAGAGAGAGAGAGAGAGAGAGAGAGAGAGAGAGAGAGAGAGAGAGAGAGAGAGAGAGAGAGAGAGAGACTCTCCATAGGTTTATAACAATTAAGTTATCTATAATTTATTTCTCTGCAAAAAATGGCCAAAATAACAAAAAAAGCAGGGCCCCTAGTAAAAAACCTGCTTAGGGCCCCTTGGAGGCCAGAATCGGCACTGGTCATCACATCCAATCAGGTGAGCTTAAACTTCAATTACAGGCCTGCTATAACAGAATTATAGCAGTCTAGTACAGAAGCATTGGAGGATAATATAGATGTACAGAAAGGGATAGCGTTAACAGGGCCTCGAAACAGAAAACAATAACTTAAACGTAATATTAGACTACCCCTACTGGGCTGTGACCTCATAAAACGAGTATTTCAAACCTCAGTGAATGTGACGCGAATATGAGACAGGAGGAGGATGAAATGTTTACAACGATAGTCGCCATGGCCGGATCGACACTCGCGTCGAGTGTAGAGCCTGCGCGGCCCAACCGTACGGGTCCAAGTTCATGGCCAGTCAGCTAGGAAGGGAGCATGGGCAGGAAGTGAGTGGACGGGTGTTTCTTCCGGGCTTTGTGGCCTCGCCGTGGCTTCCCTCGGCCGTTCAGCGAGACGAACATCTGCCTCCCGCCGTGCTTCCATCGCAGGGAGGCGTACGTGTTGTAGCCGTTCTCCTCGATGCGTTCTTTGAACTTGCAGTTGGGGTTGTACTTCACCTGTGGAGGTGAAAGGGAGACAACGGATGCACAAAGGTCAGAGTTCTATAGTCCCCCCACGCCAAAGCGCCACGCCAGGCTCTGCGAAAACATATAACACAACAACACTTGCCGGCTTTCCGTTGTGACGGAAAGCCGGCAAGTGTTGTTGTGTTATATGTTTTCGCAGAGCCTGAATCAGCTCAATAGAGCATGTAATCAACATCTCCTTCAGCGTGATGTTTTTAAATCCATACGACCAACCTTTTTCACAGATGCACGCCAATCTGTGGCTGTAATCAGATCCAACAAATCCACTTTCTTATGGGTGGTTACCACCTCTTATCAGTTAAGTCAGAGTGTGTCTGGAAAGATAAAGGTTTTGACAAGAGGTCCGGGTGCCTTCCCTATAAGTGCTACCACGGATTGCTATTGTGCTGCCCCCCCGCACAGATAGCATCGCGATAGCGAGAGCGTGGCAAGATCCACCTGCTTGTTTGTCATTAAGGGAGGATTCAGAGCTGAGTAAAGGGATGGGCTGTATCTGTCTTGTTTATGATGTGGCGGGTTGAAGTGACTGCCACTCATCTTATCGCCGCTCACTGACTGATTGCCAGTCCCTGATTTCTACCTGTCCCAGATTGAAAAACATGTGCTAGACACCACACACTTTAAGGCCCTGCGTGTGCGTGGGTGTGCGTGCGTGCGTGTGTCTCTTCAACAAAGAGAGGGAGTTACTTTGGAGAGCTAGAACTATGCGCACAACAACACAACTGGCAGACGGCACGCAAAGGCCTCCAGAGGAGCCCAGCTGGCTCTTTGTCATCGTAGATCAGGCTCCTTGTCTCGGCTATCTATTTTGACAGTGGGACAAGCCTCCTCAGGCATTGCATGCAATCCCAACCTGCAGGTATCATCAGCTTTGGCCCAGGTGTACAGGCATGATTGATACTACCACTCTGACCTTTTTGTAGGGAGACCAGAAGAATTCTCTAGTACCCACACACTTGTTTGACTAGTCTGTAGAAATGAGAGGAAAACCTCAAGAATCCCTTTTTGGGGGATTCCAGCGTCTGGCCTCCACCAACAGGAATGTGGGGAGAAGTGTGGGTAGAGAATTATTTGGGAATCACTGGTCTCTAAATTGCCTCACCCTGGCCAGCCGGGGGCTTCCTGATGGAAGAAGGGTAAAGGAACTGGTTGGAATAATGTGTTCCTTCCATGTGAAAAGAAGCGGTTTGGACGCTTCCATGCATTGCAGGAAGCTTGTTGGTGGAGGGAGTCCCAGGAGAGCTCAGGATTACACTAGATAATTCAGTTGACACTGGGTGAAACATGGGCTACGAAGTGTTGGAATTACTCTGTTACCAGTAAAGGTCCGGAATTCAAAGAACCATAGTATTTGGCTTCAAAATTTCAAAAAGTAGATGCCACACATGTGCATCATCTTCAAATGGACGAAATGTATATAGGGCTGAAGTGGTTAATGCATGTTTTGAAACAGTGAACAAAATCCACAAAGTAACTAGTAACACTAGTACAGCAATTAACACTCACAATCTCAGATACCATATGTAAATACAATGTATATATTTGTGTTTGGTAGCAAAAGCTTTTTCTTTCTTGGGAAAAATGACTATGGGATATAACTATGGGATCGTTGCACAACATTTTGATTTTCACCCACTTTTTTTTAACTGCAATGTTAAAATTGTGATGTTATGTTATATAATGCTGTCAAAAAAAATCAAATTCCTTTCCACTATAAATATTAGGCACTCTCCCACCGCGGTCATCAGAAACAATGTTGCCAGGTATACCCACCGATCCAAAGAGTGTGCCTTTCTTGGACATGGCTAAGTACAGCCCAGTGCTGACAGATTTGATGGCGACAACTCCCACACTGACAGATCGGATTTCCATCAGACCTGAAAAAGAAGAAGAAAAAAAAGGAGGGGTTGGGGGAGGAGGGGGGTGTCTGTGTTAGAAACATCTAGCTGTGGGATTTTCCCCATCAAAAGCCACTCTATCATTAGCGATTAGGATACCAGACGAACCATATGCTCTGGGGAGGGAGGGCTTTTTTATACCGAAGACAAGAGAGAAGGAAAGCACACGCACGCGCGCGCGCACGCACACACACACACACACACACACACACACACACACACACACACACACACACACACACACACAATGGCCCATTTAAGAGATCTCCCTTTGTGAGCTGGCTGTCAGTAGCCGATTTCTAAACAATTAAAAACAGTGAGAACAAGTGGTCAGATTTTGTTCATGTTCAAGGAAGGGTGGTACCAAAAAGCAATGCATAGTGGATGAAAAGTCAGCCCTCGGTAACATACATCACATTATGTAACAAACATTATGGGCGCGATTTTCCTTCCACCCCTTGTCCCTAACGTTATGCGATACCCGCAGCGAATTCCCTTATTGCTATTTTGGTCACCTTTTCTCTTCCCTTAGCCACTATTCTTTATGCCGACACCGTTATTTGTGGCTGGAGGTGTGGTCATGGGCGTGTTTGTTGCGCAGTCCCTTAAGTTGCTAATTTTCGTCAAATAGATTTGGGAACTAGATAAGGCCAGCTCAGACCACCCGTTAACCGATACGCGAAGGCAGAGCCACATGCGCACAGTGCGTGCGTCTGTGCGCCTTTGGAGATGTCCACGACTCCACGTGGAAAGGCGCCAGTTCAATTCATCTCCTTATTTATGGATTGCGCTATAAACAGCTGCAGATTGCCTGCTGTCAGTCACTTCCTTGTGTTCAGGTAATGTACAGTATATAATATAATTAAATACATTAATTAACTTGTGACGCAATGCTGTAAATTGCAAAAAAAACTCTGGAATTCGCGGCAAAAAATACCTTTTTTGATCATTGATTTCTCGGCCAATTCTGGACCATTTTTTACATTTCAAAGTGCAGCGTGACGGGAAAAGCCTCCTCTCTCAGATGCTGTATTAGTATATGTG
The DNA here is from genome assembly GCA_039105355.1 of Benthosema pterotum. Lineage (NCBI taxonomy): Eukaryota > Metazoa > Chordata > Actinopteri > Myctophiformes > Myctophidae > Benthosema > Benthosema pterotum. Next base: position 27,398,163 of record CM076979.1, on the reverse strand, counting down.
GGTAGGTCTTCTCTATGATCCCGCATCGAGCAAAATGTAAGTGTCGGGGATTTGGTGGACCGTTTCCACCAAAATCCCGACACTTACATTTTGCTAGATCCCGCATCGTAGAGAAGACCTACCCACATATACTATACAGCATCTGAGAGAGGAGGCTTTTCCCGTCACGCTGCACTTTGAAATGTAAAAAATGGTCCAGAATTGGCCGAGAAATCAATGATAAAAAAAAAAACGTTTTTTTTGCCGCGAATTGCCTTTTACTTTATAACTTTTTGCAATTTACTTTATAACATTTCGCAGACTTGGGATAAATGCACGCCACATACAGCAAAAAAACATGGAACATGTTTTTTCAACATAACATGTTGAATGGTAAGAAATGATTGAGAATTGTTTTGAAAATGAGAGCATGATCTTTGAGAATAGGCGTCTGTCCTAAGCCCGCAGCCAGGCTGCATGCTTCGGAGGGTCAGACATAGCAGTAGGGATAAGGGAAATAGATAAGGGATGAATTAAAGGGAATGGCAAGACCAACACGGATTGGATGAAAGCTAAAAACGCCCAAACCACACCTATGCATAATTTAACGGGTATAGGAGGTGTTTAAGGGAGATGGCATGGTTACGAAATTAGCGACTTTAGTGTGGGAACGCCTCTTCCCCAATGCTATGTGCGTTAATTGCGCATAAGGGCTAATGTAACCAAAATCGGGCCCTATATCTTCTTTGCATACACACACGCCCAACCTGCTGTCCTATTTTCAAACAAGTCATTCTCTGCCCCCTGATGGAGAAGTCCCCAAAACAAACTTCACGCACTGATTTGCATCTGATCTGTAACCAACCTGTTGTGACAGCAACACTGATTCTGATCAGAGCTGGCTCTCGGAGTGGCAGAGGTGGACTGAACAACACCCAAACGTGCGCCCTGCCCACCCAATCATGAGTTATGGGGAATGGGGAATATTTATTGTTTAGCCAATATGAAACATACCACAGAATAGCTGTAGCATTACAGTAGTAAGGGCAGGCTGAAATAGACCCTGATTCTGTTTCTGATATACTGTACCGGTAGACCCTGCAACATACGATCAATGAACGTACAGTATTTTTTTTTTTAAGAAGTAAGAAGTGATGAGACGCATTGGGAGCTTGTAGAGTGGCTGTGTATTGGCTATTCAGTATATACGGTAAGACTTGAGATGTTAACTCACAGCTTAGAGCTCAGTCACACTTAGAGTTGCAGTCCAATGCTGTCTGGTGTAAGATTTGCTACTAATAACCTCTCTGATACAAATTAGAGAGCAGAATACATTCTGGGTGAGACGAGATTTTGCCACGCTCGCTGGTGTGCATCCAGCCTTAACCGTAGTACGCTCACACACACACACACACACACACACACACACACACACACACACACACACACACACACACCAGCAACAGTGGCTCAGGTGCTAGAGCGGCCGCTTGGGAATTGGAAGATTCCAGGCCCACATGACCTCCCAACAGGCTAATGTTGAAGTGTCCTTGAGCAAGAAACTGAACCCCATGCACTGTCTGCTCCCCGTGAGCAGGTTGGTGCCAGCTTGCTCGCATCATGGTCAGCTTTGCCCCGCCTGCAGTGTGTTCACGAATGACTGAATGTGCTGCACATTTTAAAGTGCTTTGGATAATATAAAAAAGATCCATAAATGACCCTTCATGCAAACCCTGTGGAGTGTTCAGATCAGCCAACGCTGATTGGGAAGCTGGACAAGCAGATTGATTCGCTCCCAATCTTTCGCCGCGATCTGAAAACGCACCTCTTTAGACTCCATGTTAGCCCATAAATCCTTGCAACAGTACTTGCCCTATAAGCCTTGAGCTCCTATTCCCTACAGGCATGTGCATTGCACAAAGTAGCTTAATTAGTGGGCATTTTATAGCATCCAGAAATGTCTGTGTGTCTGTCAGTCTGTCTGTGTGTCATGCTCCATAGTTGAGTCGAGTCCATAGTTGTGGAGAACTCCATGCTGCACCAGTAAGACGTGCAGCATCTTACTGGTTGGCCTATATCAGTGGTTTTCCAACAGAGAGGGTTCCAGGTGGTCCCCAGGCTAAATAATTGGAAGTTGGTTAACCAGAAGTAACTCTTTGAGAGCATAAACATGAAACCAAAAGGACCCTTGCGGGTCAATTTGGTTCCATATTTACACTCTCAAGGGTTATATATTATACTGTATATCCATCATGTGAATTAGCCTAAGTCTACACAACTAGAGAATGTAGAAGATTAATGGTCATATCTATGGTCTGTATGTTTGCCTGTTTTGTTTCCCAAATCCAGCCTGGTATTGTGGACAAAGACAAAAGCAAAAGAAATCTTTAGTTTTCGAGGTCTGTGGGGCTAAAATGTCCTCAGATGGTGGTCCGTGGACCATAGCTCAAATTTTGAATAAATAGTGGCCCTGGCATGAAAAAGGGTAAAAAGAACTGGCCTATATATATTTTTTATTTTTACTTTCTTAGTTTATGTATGATTTGCATGAACTACGTTGTACTTAGCATGTGCATTGCTATGCCTGTCTTCTGTTCATGCTTAATGCAAGTCGACTAATTAATAGTGTCTGCAAAATGCTTAAATTGTACACACACACACAGGCAGACTTGCCGAGAGCCCCACAGTGTCTGCCTGCATCACTGCTGCGTCTATAAACTCCTCTGACTCCAGATGTGACACTCCCGTCCCGGTGAATGATGCGCGAGTGTTGTTTACTGGGGAGGACACACAAAGAAGAAAAAAAAAACGCATCGTCTGAAAGGCCACTTAAGGAGCCCTCTCTAGCGCACTTCACCTCATGAAAGAACTGGCAAGCCTGTGGGCTAATTGTTTCCTCTGGGCACTGATTGCAAACTAGTCCCATGTGGCTCGCTCTTGATCTGGTTTTAGTCTGCGTACGAAGAAGAAGCAGCAGCAGCAGCAGCAGCAGCAGCAGTGCACACGAGCATTGTGATGGTTACGACGGAGGGGGATGTTTTGGAGATGACCTGAGGATCTCACCACAGGGGCCTGAATAGGAGGCTAATTGCTGAAGATGAAGTGCTGTCTTGGATGACTCGTCCCAGTTTTATTTGCCCAGTCTCACCTTCAAAGGCACCCTGATGTGGCCAACGCTATCTGATCCCAGCACAACACGTCTCTTTTTTTCTTCTTCTTCTTTTTTTTTGCACCCATGGAAACCCACACATCGAAGAGAAAACATCTCGAGAAACATCCAATCTTTTTTATTTTTTTCCCCCCTTCCACTTTTTACGGCCTTGGCACCGCAGGGTATTTCTGTAAAAAAATAAATATAAAAAAAAACTATGAAAAGAAAACAAGCTAACAGATGGGTTGTTGGCTTTGGACGGAGCCTGTAAACACGGCAACACATCAAGGTGCTGAAGGACGGGCTGACCCAGCGCCGCTAGAAAAGGTGGCAGAGGCCATAAAGCCAGTAGAGCAGCGCAGCGCTCTCTCCAGCCCCGTGGACCAATACTGTGTACTCAGGGGCGGATTGGCCATCTGGAGTACAGGGAGTTTTCCCGGTGGCCTGCGCCACCTAGTGGCCTGGACAAGATCCAAAATGCACTAGTGGCACTTCCAAAATGCACTAGAATGCGCTAGATGCTCGCCTGGAACATACAGATCAACATGACCATTAATCTTCTACATTCTCTAGTTGTGTAGACTAAGTTGGGCTAATTCACATGATGAATATTTTAACTCTTGAGGGTGTAAAAATGAAACCAAATGGACCTGCAAGGGTCCATTTGGTTTCATTTTTACGCTCTCAAAGAGTTACATCTGGTTAACCAGCTGTCCCCCCCAGGGTGGCCTGGCAATGGCAAAATTGTCCCGGTGGGAAAATATGTGCCAATCCGCCCCTGTGTGTACTGGACTGTATGTGTGCGTGCGTGCGTGTGTGCGTGCGTGCGTGTGTGTGTGTGTGTGTTGGCGGGGGGGTTAGTGTGTGTGTTTCCCAGCATTGGCGCTGGTTAAACCCATCCAGCGTTGAAAAGTATATGCACGCACTGGGGGTTGAACAGGTGCTACTCTCTCTCTCCCTCCCTCTCCCTCTCCCTCTCTCTCTCTCTCTCTCTCTCTGCTTTGCCATTCACCCCGACCCCCCCCCCCCCCCCCCCCCCCCCCCCCCCCCCCCCCCAATTTATTTATGTAAATCCAGAACTTTGTTTGGAAAGAAGGTTAGAGTTGAACTTGGCACGCAGGCTCCATTTAATAAATGTTTTGCGGTATACAGTAAAAGGCATGCCGCGGCAGTCTCTGGGTGCTCAAAGCTCGGCGTGTACAGTGGCTTTTGGTTGCACTCGCTATGACCGCTTACAACGCATAGTGTAATAACTAAAGGAAAGGTGGCCTGCGTGTGCGCTCTATGATGTCATAGAGCAGCCAGTCATCTGTAACTGTACCATGACCTCAGTGGTACAATCGTGGGTCTCCTGTAAAGTAAAAAAAGAAAGAAAGAAAAAGAAAACAAATGTAAACGTCACAATAAGAATATGTTGGCCTACTGGCAGAATGCAGAAACGATCGTTCCAGTGGTTTACCACCACATAATTTCAGATTATCGTAAAGTGAAAAACTGCGGACCATCCATATGTAGGATTAATTTGCTGCAACTCCACCAACTCAGTGGCCTTGTGGTTAGACTCTGACCACAAGGCCACTGAGATCGTTAGAGTGTCCGCCCTGAGTTTGGGAGGTTGAGGTTCAATTCCCAGACGGGTTATACCAAAGACTACCAAAAAAATGGGACCCTGCAATTCACCCTGCCACTAAGGATTTTTTACTTTAATCACACTCACACCTTAAGTTATGTCTTTATTGTTTTCTGTGTTATATTGTGTTTAGTATACCATGTGTTTGACGTTGATTTGTTCTCACCACAGAATGTTCCCTCCTGGGCAGTGGCAAAGAACCAGATATGTGTTTGAGGCAGCCTTAAATGGTGCCTGACTGAAATTAGGTGAACATGATTGGTCAAGTCTATCTGTGTGTTTGTGTAAATACTGTAGTATATAGAATGTATAGATACAACACTTTTGAGGCTTATTGTCCAAATATAGTTAATGTCTCTGGACATTTTTTGTAAGAAACTGGGGATTGAAATATCAATCAGGGTTTGGTATGGTGAGGCAGCTGCCACTGCCAGTTAGTTAGTTCTGGAGTGCCAGCCGAGCTGTGACTTACTGTTTCTTGTATTGTTTGTATTTGTCCTTTTTCTTATTGCACTGTCTATTGTCTTATTGCACTGGGGAACAATACCTGTAAATGTCCTGACATACACTGGAGTGACAAATAAAGAACCTTGAACCTGTGACGACCTCAAGCCACCTGGCCAGTTTCATGAAATAATTTGTTTTTGTTTGCTGCTGCTTGCTGTTCCTGCATCTGTCTCTTCACTCAGACTCAACAATCACTAACACTACGGGTCTGTCACACTAAAGTGTGACAGACCCGATGCCTCCCTGCTTGGCACTCACCATCAAGGGTTGGATCGGGGGTAAATCCCTGCGACATACTGCACTAGCGACATGTCCGGGTGTACTTGTACACTTCTACATCGACAAGAATTACTTACTACTTACTCTTACTGCAAAGGTCTGTCAAACCCCAGGCACGCACGTGTGAGTGTGTCCCAACCTCCTAACCCTAACCCTTTGAACATTGCTAATCGTGCTTGGCGAGTGAGGTCACCTCCACGTGTTGCAGACACAAAGAGATGCGAGGAGAAAAAAAATGGGGTAAAGAAAACCTAGAGAAGCAGACATGGTAAACAAACACAACCCTTGTTGAGTGTCTTTCTTCTCTGACAGGGAGGTGTAAATGTAGACCTCTGTGGCCCCGCAGCTGCAGGAGGGTGTGACTCCAGGGGCGGATCTAGGCATAGGCATGGGGGGGCAATGCCCCCCTAAATGCCCAGTCTGCCCCACCGAACATGATGGCATGCAAAACAACCCAAGATATTTCAGCGCTTACTGTATATTTAATGTTACATCCGCCCCTGTGTGACTATAGTATAAGGTCCGTCCAGGTATCAGGCCAGCTGCATGCAGCGCTAAAACATGCCTCTGATCCCCCCCAAAGCAACATCAACACTTTGATGGCATAGCCCCTGCTTTATAAGCTGTGTTTACAAACTGGGGTATACGCCATATATGGCGGCAGAAGGGGAGCGTGCAAGGGAGTCATAAGCAACTCGCCCTGGGCCTGGAGCTGGCGATTGGAGCACTGCAAGGCTTTATGGGGGATTTGTCCAGGCCAATGAAAACCGTTGGTGCCTGAAAGTGCAGGCCTGCACTAATTACCCTTATTTGCCGCTCCGAGCGCTAAGGCGCAGTAGGTGTTGTCGGAAACATGTTTGTCACAGCTTCTGAGACTTAGCCCCGGAAGGACGAGTGTGTGTGCACCCTGCAGTGACGTTTTTTCTTTCTTCTGACAGGAAGCAGAGCTTGGAGGTTCTCTTCGGGAGTGAATAGTGTGCAGGCACGAGTACATCAGATGTTTTGGCGATAAAACCAGAGAGGCCACACTGACATGGTTTGGACATGTACAGAAGAGGAATAGTGAGCAAAAAACGGTAGACGGTTGTTGAGTTTGGAACTGGCAGGCAGGAGCCCCTAGAGGAAGATTCAAAGAGAACATTTGGGGGCGTAAAGTGAAAGTGAAAGAGGACACGACGCTAGCTGGCGTGAGAGAAGAGGAGGCCGAGGACAGGGTGAGGTTTGAAGGCAGCAAAAGCAGATCTGCGAGGGTCGAGAAAGCTTGGTGGACCTGCTACGTTGGAGGCTTTGTAACGCTGTAGTACGATCAAGCTGTGTTAGGGCGTTCCTTTAGCCCCCCTCCCCCCAACAAAGAATAGGGAGATGAGAAGTTTGCAGCGATGATATGCATCTAGAATGATGATAGCAGATTATAGCGGTGCAGGGCCGAAATGAGGCGCAAATGAGCTTTTCATTGCTGTGTTGCAAATGACTGAGACTCTCTGCTAAGCCGTGCTTTCTGTGTGTGTGTGTGTGTGTGTGTGTGTGTGTGTGTGTGTGTGTGTGTGTGTGTGTGTGTGTGTTTGTGTGCGTGTGCGTGTGTGCGTGCAATGTATCATCTGTTCATCCCACTCTGAGCTCATGAGGTACTTTCTAGCTTCCAACTTGCTATCGGTGAGATCTCTTAACCTTTGACATGTTTTGGCTGCAGCTGTCACTAAGCTCAAGCTTCCATTACAAGCCAAAGCCTGGACTATACATGCTTAGTCAACTGTGGACTTAACCATTTATCTCCACTCTATGGGATTTTTAAAAGCATTGAATTAAGTCCTTTTACCCTTTCTCTCTTTTTTTAACTCTTTTCTCTCTTGTCCTCTCCTTTTTGGAAGGTAGCCCATCGTCAGATCATTCAAGCCTTTTCTGACCTTGAAAAAAAAGGCCGAAAGGAGGAGGGAGGGAGAGAGAGAGAGAGAGAGAGAGAGAGAGAGAGGGAGAGACTCACATCGTTCTCTTTTGTCAGACTCATGGTATGGGGAAGAGGGAGGGAGAGAGTACACAGCATATAGGTGCTGCTTATAAGATGTGGGTGGTAGGATGTTGCAGGATGGCTGGGTGGGAGGGTGGGTGCGTTGCTATAACCCAGGGGTGGGCAATTATTTTTCCCAAGGGGCCAAATGAGATACATAAAATATTGTGTAGGACCAAGACTAAAGGCTGCGTAATATTCATTTAATTTCAAGATAAAAGTAAGAGTAAGACCAACCATTTTGACACCAGAGCCCTCTATTTATTCAGTATTTGAGCCACGGACCACCACTTGATGACACCACAGGCTGGATTTGGGAAACAAAAACAGTTAAACAGCCATTTTTTTACATTCTCTGGCTAATTCAGATGATGAATATTTTAACTATTGAGAGTGTAAACATGAAACCAAATGGACCCGCAAGGGTCCATTTGGTTTCATGTTTACGCTCTCAAAGAGTTACATCTGGTTAACCAACTTTTCATATTTAACCGGAACTCTCTCAAGGTCCATTGGTCCCCGGACTACTGGTAGAAAACCACAGTACCCTTTCACGGGCCGGTCAGAGACAGCCAAAGGGCCGCATTTGGCCCCCGGGCCGCATAATGCCCAGGTATGCTATAACCATTGCTGCTCCGACCCGCAATAAGTCGCTCTTGCTCACCTGAAAGGTGAAGAGAGATATAGATCATAGGTGGAGGGAGGGAGGGATGGGGAACAGGAGCAGAGAGAGAGAGAGAGAGAGAGAGAGAGAGATTTCTGCTCCCTTCCATCCGTTTTCTTTTTCTTCCTTTCCCCGGGTCTGTATAATTTCTTGAGCCCTGGGTCCTGCATGGCCCAGTGCTCCATCCATCGGAGGCTGAGACAGACTGCATGGGAATCACTGGGACGTCCCTCTGCGCCGCTGCCCCTGATTGACATACCTTTTCAATTATTTCACAGTTTGCTTGCCTTTTAAATGGAGAGAGAGCCCTGTTTCTCTCTCTCTCTCTCTCTCTCTCTCTCTCCCTCTCCTTTCTGCCCTCCTTTTCAAGACACAAGCTTTTCATGTCGTGTCTCCGCTGCCGGGGCCTAATGACTGTGACCAGCACCTTTGATCTGCTGTGCGACCCCCCATACCCCCCCCCTCCTGGAACGTCCCGGGGACCGGACTGGACTGAACTGGACCACACCGCTGTGTTCTATGTGCTTGGGGAGCTAACGGAGCACCGTGGGACAAAAGGCTGCGCCGCTCAATGCGGCTTAAAACACCTTGAGAGATTAAGGCGCTATTCTATGGGAGGAGAGGCCTTGACGAGTGGCCTGATACAGACACTTTCCAGTGTCTGACGTACAGTTAAATGCCAAACCGCCTGAACAATGGCTTCAAAGTCGTAATGCTGTTAAAGGGGAATTCCACCCATTTTCAACATTCATATGTCATTGATGTACCTTCAAGGTGTTGGGTGGACATGATAAAAAAGTTCCCCCATTCTGTGTTCCCAAGAAATGGAGGTCTGAAGAAAACCACTAACATGGTGAAACATCTTGTAGACATCATCAAGATGTATTTTCACCATGTTAATGGATTTCTTTAGACGCTTCTTTTTTCTGAGAGCGTACAAATGGAACCAAGGTTCATTTGGGTGCATTTGTCCGCTCAGAAAAAAAATGAAAATGGGTGAAAAATGGGTGGAATTCCCCTTTAAATAACGAGGGGCTGAACAGTCGCTCCACGGTGGAGTAGGAACTCATTAACGAAAGCACGGAAGTACTGTAATATTTCATCACATTTTTGTGCTAAAATTAGCACAAAAATGTGATGAAAATAGTACGGTAAATATGACAAAGCATTCATCACAAACTAATAGATTTTCACACAATTATAATAATAATATATTATTAAGGTCTGGGGCTTCCTGGACCCTCATAAAACCCTGTAAACTCTACACACACTGCCTGCACTGCCACCCTTTAGGTCTCAATATATATGTTCTGACATTCCATGTTGATCTGGCATCATCAAACCATGTTTGCCCAGCAGTCTGCTGGTAGATGGATTTTCAGGCCTTCCCATTTACTATAGTATAAATTGGTTTTCCACATGGGCAAGCTTCATATGTAAAGTCCACTGTCTTTTTGTAATGGAGGGTAGCGCACATAATTGGTCAAACGTAGGTAATGAGATACAGTAGACATCGTTTAATAGGCATGGCAAATACAAAAAAAAATAATCTAAATAAAATAATGATGTGCTTGACTCAGGGTGAAGGCTGTTATCTTCAACCTGATACTGTAACAGCAGTACAGCACGCTGACCCACATAATATGCTTGCGGTCGTGGCACTTTAGGCTGTGGTGACGGATCACGTCTGACCACACTGTAAGTCCTGAGTGTTCCTTTTTGCTCAGAGAGAGAGATCCAAAAGGTTTCATCCATGTCTAGACTCTCAGTTAGATTTACAGTCAGGGATTATTGCACTGGGACCTGAAGAAAGAAATTCTCTCTCTCTCTCTCTCTCTCTCTCTCTCTCTCTCTCTCTCTCTCTCTCTCTCTCTCTCTCTCTCTCTCTCTCTCTCTCTCTCTCTCTCTCTCTCTTTCAGCGGCGGATCTAGGCATGGGCATGGGGGAGCAATGCCCCCCTAAATACCCAGTCTGTCCCGCCAAACACGATGGCTTGCAAACAACAACCCAAGACATTTCAAATTAAAGATCTGAAACACTACTACTGCTACTAACTAACTACAGCTTTGTTACCACTAAACCAACATGATTTCATCATTGAAAACAGAAAACTCTATTGATGCTTTACTTGATTAATAAAAGTCCTGTAACAAAAAATGGCATGGGCTTCATCGGTGATGAAGCCGCCGCAATACCATTTTCTCCTGCCCCCCCCCCCCCCCCCCCCCCCCATTGGGAAATGTTACATCCGCCCATACTTTCTTTACTTTTTCACACACACTCACTCTTATGCTGATTGAATTTTGGTCTGACATCGCATCACATATACAGTAGAATGATCCTGCGTTACTATACTCAACCTAAAGCATTGCTTTATCTAAGTGCACAAGGATTCTTCATGCTTTGTTTCCACTAAAGCTATGATTGATGTGCGTTGTTATTATGTTTGCTAGACACAATATTCCCTCTAGTGATCAACACATGGAAATTCATTCGTTTTTGCCAGATGGACCAAAACAATCATTTTCAATCAACATAGGCTAGACTACAATTTAGCACCCTGTAAAATTCTCTCTAAACAAACACATATGTCATTATTAACACAGTCAAGCTGTCAAATTAAATAACCCATTCTGCTGTTTCCCAATCTGGAAAGCCATCGGCAAAGAAAAAAAAAGAAGAAGAAGAAAAGAAAAAAAAAAAAAAAAAACGGCACCCTCTGAATTTTTAAATTAGCCTATTGGGGCAGGCCGCAATAGTATGTATATAACAGGATGTTGGCCTGTTTAGCCCACATTTAGTCCTCAACTTCCTGTGGTGCGTTTGTGTTTTCATTCCCACTATCAACGATGTGTACATGCTCTGAATGGTCCTGCTGACCTATTTGGTAGCGCATGCAGAATCTGTTCTTAAGAGATTAGCTGTTCCTTACAATGCATAATCAATATGGTCGAACATGGTCGATATACCCTATTGGCCTGAATATAAGACTATGTTTTTTTCCCCAATGGAAATATCCCCAAAATGGAGTCGTCTTATATTCAGGGGCTATACTATTTGACATTCAATGTTCTTTTTTCTGTAAATGGGTCTTGAAAAAATGGGGGTTGTCTTATAAATGAGTCGTCTTATATTCGGGACAATACGGGTATATATAAATAGCAAATAGCATACATTGCAAGCAGGGCTTGACACTAACACTTGCCCGCTTGCCCGGGGCAAGTAAAAAAAATGGTGGGGCAAGTGAAGACTGCTACCTGGTTGCCCGATCGGGCAAGTGTGCAACTTAGTGCACTATAACACAACACAAGATAAATGTGTCTCTGCTTTCTATCCACAATTCCAGGCTGGTTTTGCAAAACAGGCAAATTAATATACACATCAAAATGACCTAATCTTCTACATTCTCCAGTTGTGTAGACCTGGGCTAATTAAGAGGCTTAATTTTAACTCTTGAGAGTGTAAAAATGAAACCAAATGGACCCGCAAGGGTCCATTTGGTTTCATTTTTACGTTCTCAAGAGTTACATCTGATTAACCAACTTAACTGGGGACTACCTGGAGCCCAAGCACCCAAGTAGGAAGTAAACTTAAATGCAAAATTTACAATATATTTTTGCGGGGCAAGTGACCATGACCTGAGGGTCATGGTCACTTGCCCTCAGTGCCTCGGAGACCTTAGTGTCAACCCCTGGCAAGCAATGTAAGCTCTACAGGCCTTATGTACAAATTGCCACAAGATCTTTACTTCATAGATAGAAATACAGATGAAAATCATACCATGTGGGGGTCTGTACCACATAACCCCCCCCCCCCCAAACCATGCCGTGTGATGCCGATACTGCTTAGTAAGTATTTGCATCTGTGATTTTTATTTAATTTAGCACTGCACGAATTTCATCAACCCCCATAACCCCACAGCTTACCATTCATTTTCAATGGAAGCCAGCAATGTGAAGCTACAAAGCAAATCACACATTTTGTTGCAGCTGCTACAAAAGATGGAGAGTTGAACTGGCTGCAACTTCAGATTCAAAGCAACACATTTACGTGAATTTTGTTTGTATAGGAAAGGGGTGGAGCTGCTAAATGAATGAAAAGAAAGTGAAATATCCCTTTATATATCCCATTAAACAACTGAGTATAGCAGAAATATACACAAATATACTGCTAGTAAAAGCAAGTAAAAGAAAACGTGCTGGTAAATTATACCTACACACACACACGTATACAGTATCAGACAGCTGTATAACTTTTCCACTGGGCTTTATTTAACCATAGCAGTTTAGTATTGATTGGTTGTTGACAGATGAAGGAGAGTCTCGTCTAGGAGAGCCAGTGCATTTACTGGAAGGTTTGATAATTCGCGTGGCACGTGATACGTGGGTCAGAGATGACGGTATTTTAATGAGTGTCTGAAGTGAAAGTTGATCTTCCATTAGCTGTGCCGTATGACAGTGTTGCTGAGAAAGAAAAGGGATCACTTACAGGATACACACACTGTCTGCCAGGAGGCCAACCCTTCCACAGCCGTGCACGTGCATGCACACACACACGCACACGCACACGCACACACACACACACACACACACACACACACACACACACACACACACACACACACACACACACACGCACACACACACGCTGGCAGTGTTTCATTTACCTGGGAGATCCTTATGCATTGCAGTGGTGGAAAACGTCATCACAGTTATTTTGCTACTGCAATATAGAACTACTTTGTTACAAGTAAAGTGAAATAAAAAGATTCTAAAAGTACAAAAGTGTCAGTGTCAGTGAATTTGCTTAAAGTACCAAAAGCAGGAACTAGTCTTTATACAGATTGGCTCGTTTCAAGTATGCAAATGTACAACAACAGATCTAGAAGCTTGCAATTTACAAATGGTCAAACTATATACAGGGCTGGCGAGGTTTCTGTGATGTTTGTATTAATAAAGCAAATCTAAAAATTAACTAGGAACTAAAGTTTTTTTCACTATAATGTTAAAGTATATAGACCTCAAAATTATAGTACAGTTAAATAGTTACTTTCCACCAGATCCGTTTTTCAACACTCTGCCACCTGCTTATACAGTCAGAGTATGATGCCAAAAAAGACAATTGACAACAAGAAAGTTATTCTGTTGATATGCAATTTAACTCCTTTGACATGACCCCATGAATGACTGGACAATCAGAATCAGAATCAATCCAATTTTACAACTTGGATTTATAGAAACAAGTAGGTACAGGTAAAGAGGTACTGTGTGGTTCTTAAATACAGTAGTATATACAGGCTTTTGCTACAAACGGTACAACCAAGGTCTCTTAGCTTGTTGACATGGTTTGGACCAGAAGTTGGTGGTACTGTAGTTTAATCTCAGCAGTGACTGTTATAGAGAGCTATAGTTGGGATCAACCAGACAACTTTTCATGTTTTATCTCAGGTTGTGTCTCATTTAAACAGACGTTGTCAGATTTATACTGTATGGGGCAGCGCTGGATGCATAGCTATTTGGTACTGCCCGCTTGAAGACGAGCCCATGTGTGTTTTGCGGTGGGGAAGGCGAGAGAGAGAGAGAGAATTCAGGGGCCGTGTCCTTCTTCCAGGGGATGTTGGGTACACTAAGGCCGATGCCTTCAGCCTTCATAACCACATGTCTTTCTCATTAACGTGTGTCCAATGTCTGAGTGCAAGAGACTGGTCAGGTCATGGAGGTACAGACAGGAAGAGGCTCTGATCAGTCCCACGCAAGACTGGCTGAAACTGGAGGACCAAGAGGAACTGCAATACGCACGCACACACACACACACACACACACACACACACACACACACACACACACACACACACACACACACACACACACACACACGTGCGCACACACGTGCGCACGCACATGCACGGCGAGTCCCCTGTGAACCAGGGCTATAATGGGCTGATTGAGAATTACTGCTGGAGTAGAGTATACTTTATCAAGTGAAACTTTGCCCCCGCAAGACAAATCGGCGGTGAACGGCCCTTGATTATAACGCGGGGAAGGGAATCCTCCAGAGGCCACTGACGGGTCAGCGGAGTTTACGTTGCATCACAGAACGTAAACACAATGTTGATTTCAATATGCAAATCAATACACCATAACGGATTCTATAATTGTGGGTGAAACTGTAAAAGGCGCCCTTTCGGATTTCGTTCCTGTAACTTAACACACCACACCAACCGCAGTGTGGTGGAGGTGGGAAATGGGGGGTGCATGGGGGTGGGGGGGGGGTAGCCGTTTGGATATATTAAAGACAGCATTGACTAGTACACCTGGAGGTTCACCAGAG
>CM076979.1:27346118-27381118 GCA_039105355.1 Benthosema pterotum | reverse complement strand
GGGGGGGCCACGTGGGGGAGGTGTACTGTCCAGTACAGGCCCTGGGTGTCGGTTTAACTCGGAGTGTCAGAATGGAACCCCTTTCGAAATGAACATTTCCCCACAGCAGACAAGCTCCGCCACGGGTCCCGGGCCAAGCCTATTTGAATCTGTGAACAAGCCACATGGAGGTTTCGAAGCACCGAAAGCCGAGCCCCCCCCCACCCCACAGCCCCAGCCACGGTGGGTGACATTCTCTCACACACAATTCCAGAAGGCCAGTTCCCCCCCCACCCCTCTTTCAGGGCTCACACTCGGCCCTGTTACCCCCCCTCTACCCCTTTCATGCGGCACTGCCGCTGCTGCGGGAGAAGCACTCCGGGGATTAGCCCAGCCAGGTCTTTCAAAGGCCATTAGAGCAAATTACAGGTATCCCGTTACCGCCAGCGCTGGGACAGGCCAGGTGAGGGGCGCAGAGGCCAGGCGGGAGAGCAAGGGGTCAGTTTGGGACAAAAAGACAGGGCCACCCCGGGCCCCACTCTATCGCGGTGTCTCCCCGGCTCCACGAACCGCCAGGCCTGCATCTATGAATGGCTCGCTTGATGAGACCTCAGAGACATTGTCTCACCACTGTAACTTTAGCCCCCCTTTTTTTTCTCTTCCTCTTAGCGCCCCAGTCCTCCCTGTCAGCCCCACCACCACCACCACCCCTTTTGGGGTTTCTTGTCTTTCTGCTCACGTGGGCATCGTTCTGCCTAGAATAGATGAATGACTGCAATGCGATCGATATCTAAATCTCGAGAATACAGCACGGGAAACATAAGGCGCGACTTTAGCATACAAATTGCGCCTCATGCTGCCGTCACGTAGAGTTGTGGCAAGTGGTGGGCGGACGGCCAACCGGGCAAACCGGCATGTACGGACGGCGAGAGAGCCAGAACCGGTATCGGTTATCTTCGGCCTGCGGGATGATATTGAATTGGTATTGGAACTGGCCCTCTGGTATATTGCACACACCATGATTAGAAATTAATGCAACTAATTGTTTTACTTCCTCAACTCAGTCTCATTTTACTCTGAAAGCAGTGCTAGGCGAGAATCATAGAACATGAAACTGAGCTTTAATAATGCGTTTTCATTCTTTACCTTCATCTTGCTATTAAGGGACATTGATTTCTGAAAGAAAATGACTTTTTTGCTGTTTGCCTGGGACGTGATCAAAAAAACGTGTGTTGAAACGGTCTCTGGCCCTCAACTTGTACCAATTTTTCTTTTTTGGCCCACTGTGTATTTGAGTTTGACATCCCTACCATAGTTGGTCATGTGGTTGAGTTAATTGGTGGCCACTTACTGATTAGGGGATGGTTTGCCCCACCTGTATAAAAGCAGGATTGCTGCAGGTGAGGCGAGTTCAGTCTGACTTGAGACTAGTGGAAGAGCAACAGGTGTAAACTGTGATCCAGAGGGCTCATTGCAGGGGCATCTAAAGCTTGTAACAGTTCTGTTTGTTATTTTCTTACATTTAAGTTAAGTGTTCATTTAATTTTCCAATTCGTAGCGTTGTCGTGTCGTGTAGTTTTTGGGCGGTATTATTTCTCCGGCTTGCTCTACAAAAGCACTTTAAGGTAAACAAAAAGCCTATACGATGACTTTGTGGACTGGTCTGCTTTATGGAGCCTCCGTTCATGGGCCTACATCATCACACCGCTCTATGACGTCCAGCAGGCCTCTCTGTTTGCCGTCTAGCGTTTGCCCGAATCCATGCGAATGCAGCATGATTGTATAACTGCAAAAATAAAGACAAGCCGAAATACCCCAAGGTAGCACTAATGATATGTGCGCGCGCACACACACACACACACACACACACACACACACACACACACACACACACACACACACACACACACACACACACACACACACACACACACACACACACACACACACAAAGGCATTTGCCTCATGGCTAAACGTGCTCTTTGAATTCCAGTCACAATTTCTGCATTAAAAAAACAGTAATGACAACCACACACACCCATTGATGTGCATTCTATCGGTGTCTCAGCGCGCTGCGGGCATAACCAGACCGATGATGCAGATAAACATGGAGGGATGGCCACAGGGAGTTCCGCATCCTGCCATTTTCTCTGGACTACTCACACACGCCACACACACACACACACACTCATTCTGCCTCCTGGCCAGTATGGTACCACACACACATACTGTACACACACACACACACACACACACACACACACACACACACACACACACACACACACACACACACACACACACACACACACACACACACACCACACACACACACACACACACACACTTTACCCTTGTCCCAACCAGTGGACGGCGGGCAATCTTAGCGGAGGGACTGCGGAAGTGTTTCATTAACCAATTACCGCCCGTAGATAAAGCCTGTGTTTCCCACAGTCCACAGGGCTGGGGGTCAAATGTGACCAATTAGCCTCCATCCCCTCACAGGACAGATTAGACTGTCTGATTTATCTTCACACAGACTGACCCACTCCTTAAAAAAAAACAGAAAACAACAACAACCACTCGTCCAGGGGCAGATCTAGGCATGGGCATAGGCGGGCAATGCCCCCCCAAATGCCCTGTCTGCCCCACCAAACATGATGGCATGTAAAACAACCTAAGATATTTCAAATTAAAGTGCTTATATTTAAAATGATTTGAAACACTACTACTGCTACTAACTAACTAACTACCGTACATCTGTGGCACCACTAAACCAACAGCAGTTTATCATTGAAAACAAAAAACAAAAACAAAAAGTCAGACCTTTAGCTTTATGCATGCTGTGTGTCTTCAACAACAACTTCAACAACAACTGATGTTATTATTGATGCTTTACTTGACTAATAAAAGTCCTGTAACTGAAAATGGTATGGGTGCGGATGTAGCTGCACCCACCTTACCATTTTCTCCTGTCCCCCCAATCGGGAAATGTTCCATCCGCCCTCGCACTCGGCTTAAGAGTTTGCGAGTGAGTGCATGTATGCGTGTGTGCATGCATCAGGGAGGATCTAGTGGGTGGCATAGAAAGAAAAACGTTTGCCAGCTGAACAGGGAAGTGTTTCAACAAGTCTGTTAAAGGCAGTAGAGACTTCAGTGTGTACAAACACGCATTTGTTCAAAATCAGAATCTAACTCCATCTCACCTGCACTCTATTGGCTCATTATGACTCTGCTGGAGACTGCTGTGCTGTGATTGGCTAAAACGCTGACTCACCCCACACAACCCTCCTTCCCCTCACAAATTAGCACCGCCTTCGCTGAGCCCGACAAATGTTTTGTTTTCATGATTCGTTTACGACAACAAAGTTCTGGACCGTCTGCAGGACGAAGCAAGTGTCTGTCTGCAGGGAAACAGCTGCATCATCAAAGTAGAAGCAACGTAGAGGGGAAAGGGGGAAAAAATCTAGCCACTGTATATACTGTATCTATTTTGATTTTTGGCAAAAATTTGCCTCTATTACTTTAAGAAGATTCTCCCCTATGACGCAGATTATACTGTATACAGGACCCCTCTCTCCACAGGTATCATCTGTAATATGATATCAGAAATGAGTATATACAGTAGTGGTTTTCAACCATTTTCATAGAGAGAGAACTGGCAAAACGTTGGTCGAAATAACAATTCTTCCACATTTTCTATTTTTTTAAATTAATTCAATTCAATGAAAAGTAATTCAGATGTTTAAATATATCATAACTTTTGCGCGACCTCTGGGTCTCTTTGGCATCGTGCTGCACACAAAGCTGCGGCCGTGCGTGTGTCTAGTGCAACATCAATCGGCTCATCGCAGCTGGGGACCACCAGGAGGCTACATTAGTAAAGCGAGGGGGTCCCCCTCCGGCCGGCGGCGCTGATGATCAATCCATGAAACCTGCAGCATGCAGGCATTGATTGTGGAGAGGGGGGTGGGGGTCAAGGTAGATTTAGGTAGACATTTGTGGGGCAGCAAGGGCGGATCTAGGCAGAGGGGGGGGGTGCCCCCCTAAATGCCTTGCCTACCCCACCAAACACGATGGCATGCAAAACAACCCAAGACATTTCAAATTAAAGTGCTTATAAAGTGATTTGAAACACTGCTACTACTGCTACTAAGTACCGTTGTGGCACAACTAAACCAACAGCATTTCATCATTGAAAAGAGAAAACTCTCGGAGGCAGACCTTTAGCTTTATGCCTGTTGCAACTTGGCCTACAACTGATGTTATTATTGATGCTTAGTTGCCTAATAAAAGTTCTGTAACCGAAAATGGTATGGATGCAACTTCATCGCCCGTGGCACGAAGCGGCACAGGCGATGAAGTCGCCATTTTCTCCTGCCCCCCAATTGGGAAATATTACATCCGCCCCTGTGGGGCAGGAGGAGAAGAAGTGAGGCTGAAGGATCTGGGGAGGTGAAAGAGGTTAACGAAGCTCGCTGGGCGGCATCCTCTGTGCCTGTGTGGTACTATAGCTAGACACACGAGGGGGGCCTCGAACCCACCCCGCAGGCCGGGAGGAGGGCCTTTTTTTCTTTTAATCAAGGGAAACAAGAAGAGGGATACGACAGAGAGAGAGACGGAGAGGAGGGAAAACGAGGAGGGTGGGATGGGGTATGGGGGCAAACTGCCTCCAAATCATGCATCACATCCGTAACGAGCGCGAGGTAAGCTATCAAAGGCTTCACAGATAGTTACGAGCAGATTCGCCCGCCGAGAGGTTTTTTTTTTGTGACTCACGGCTTCTGCACAGTTTCCTGCGCTTTGGGGACTGGGGGATGGAGGGAGAGGGGGGGGCGTCCATATCAGGCTGAGGTCATCCCCCCGCCACTAAATTATAGTAAGCTGGTGGTGGGGGTTGCATCTGTAGCTGGTTTGGTTTGGGCTGTCCAAGACCAGACCAGACCCGGCTTCTCCTGACTGGAAACAGGACCAGGGGGCAAGAAGGGCCCTTGTTTATAAGTTCCCTACCTTCATCTTCAGCGACGGCCCCATCTGCAAAGAACCCGCCGCTCCCTACCCTATAATTTAGTAGAAGCAGCGTCGGTAATGAACCAGAAGTCTCAGTCGGGTTCAGCCGCCGTGGATCCGACACCTCGGCGCAACTGGCGATACACGCTGCACGTTGCCATTGGTACTGAATTGGCGGTGCAAGGTAATGCATCGACACAATCTAACATCTAAATCAGAGGTTTTCAACCTTTTTCATAGCAGGGCCCACTATTTATTCGGAATTTGAGCCACAGACCACCATTTGAGACCCACAGACCCCAAAACTAGAGATTTATTTTGCTTTTTTCCACAATTCCAGGCTGGATTTTGGAAACAAAACAGTCAAATATAGATATAATACGGTATATAGAAATATAGATTAAAATGACCATTCATCGTCTACATCCTCTAATTATGTACAGTAGGCTTGGGTTAATTCAGATGATGAATATTTTAACTGTTGAGAGTGTAAAACATGTAACCAAATGGACACTCAAGGGTCATTTGCTTTCATTTTTATGCTTTCAAAGAGTTAACATCTGGTTAATCATTTAGCATGGGGACCACCTGGAACTCTCTCAAGGACTACTGGACCACAGGTTGAAAACCACTGATCTAAATTATATTTGATTCACATCTACCACCCCATTGGAAAGACCTGTGTCCTTTTTCGTGCAGTCATGCATTATTGCATAACTGTACTTTTTTTGCAAACTGTTTCATTCAAGTATTCAACCCATCAACCAGAGGCAGATTTCCCAATTGGGGGGACAGGTGAAAATGGTATGGGGGCGGCTTCATCGCACCCATACCATTTTCGTCATCAGTTGTTGTTGAAGTTGCAACAGACACGCAGCAGCATGCATAAAGCTAAAGGTCTGACTCTGTTTTCAATGATGAAATGCTGTTGGTTTAGCGGTGCCACAACTGTAGTTAGTTATTTAGCAGTAGTAGTGGTTCAAATAATTTAAAATATAAGCACTTTAATTTGAAATGTCTTGGGTTGTTTTGCATGCCATCATGTTTGGCAGCTATGCAGAAAGGAGGCTGGTTACTTTGAATGTGCGTGCCGTCGTCGGTGGTGGTGGTGGTGGTGGTGCGTGCATTGCCCTGCGTGCGTGCAGAGAGCGAGCTACAGTACGCACACACATGTGGCTCTGACGTGAGCCATATGAGCGCACATGGTTCCACTGAGTGAGCACCATGACAGAGGGATGGGCATGTACACCCCTGCCCTGCCTGAACCGTATTGACATGATTAGAATGAGGAGCACGTGGAGGGAGGTGACAGAAGGCAGCAAGGCTGCAGGGGGGTAAACCAGGGGTTCCTGTCAGAACTGTCACTGGCTCCACTGGCCAAAGGGCCCTGACCCCAATCCTACCCACTGCAGGGGAGGGGGGAGGGGGGGGGCATGGACAGAACAGACAGTGGTAGGTATTTCTCAGGGGTGTTTTTGCCATTAGGCAGACTAGGCAGTTGCCTGGGGCGCCATGGGGGGGGGGGGGGGGGGGGGGAGGGGGGGGGGGGCACCAGAGTGACCGCCAGACATGGATGCTTTAAAAGGATCCCAGGCTAATAAGCCTCTTGATTATGGATAAGTACATTATACTTGTCCATAAGTACACTATACTTGTATAACTAGAATTAAACATTTAAAACACATAATATGTTCTTAAAAATAAAAATAGTTCATGATTTTATCCCTTGTGGGGTGCCATTTTATTGTGAATGTCATAGGTATGACGTCACAGGAGAAGGGGGGCTCCAAAATCGAAAATCTCACCTGCGGCTTCAAATTGCTTAGAAACGCCACAGGTATTTCGTATAATAGGTCAATATGGAGAGTTTGGAGGCTGATACGAAGACGGAAAGAAATGCTGAAATCAAATAAGCAAGCTGGCACAGACAATAAAAAAAACCCTTCTGTTTTGAAACACATCTGAATATTGCGTCTCGGCTGATCGGGTGGACACGGGCGGCTGCAGAGACCGGGCGCTCAACGTCTCCCCGCACCTCCACTCCGATAACCACCAGACCCAACCACCGACTCGTTTCAAAACAACATTATGCATGCAGAATTTGGGCTGCCTGCCGCAGTGGTCCTGAAATCTCAAAAAGCGTAACGGCCGCTGCCCTGTGGAGCGGTCAAATACGGGTGTGTGCACACACACGCATCTTCAGAGCATCATGTTGATTTTAGTGTTATACTTTGAAGGGATAATTTCACTTTCAAACATGTTTTGGGGGTCATTTTAACGTCTACTCGGGGGACTTTTGGGAGGATCCCAGACAGTTTTCATGTTGCTTGGTTCGATTTTAGATATTTGATATTCATTTCATCAGACACACGACCGTCACGTCCTACACAAACCCGTCGTAACTGAAAGCTTTATTTCAACCACTCTAGGGGGCAAAAAAAACTTTTGCTTGAAATGACTGATAGTGTCTGGACCACAGCTTGAGAAACAGCGGGCAAACAATCTGCTATCCTCAAGGTATATACCGACTCAACTCTAACACACCCAATGTTTTGTGACCACCCTCTGCGTTCCAATGAAGAGGATGGCCTTACATCCCATATTGTCTTTCCTCATACACGGCCGAATGTGTGTGTGTGTGTGTGTGTGTGTGAGTGTGCGCAGACCGCACACCTATGCAGATCGCACACAAACACGCACACACACGCACACGCACACACACACACACACACACACACACACACACACACACACACACGCACACGCACACACACACACACTTTTTATGCTATCACACAGCTGAATCGAGTGCAAGGTGAGGTCTGGTTCACATTAGGCATTAAGGGGGAGAGGAAATGCACATCTTTTTCAGTTTAAGAGTCCGCTTCATGCTCCTGCAATGGCACAAGTATAAACACAGGCACAGGCATTGTAAAACACACCCGCACACACTCGCCCCAGCGCTGCTCACAAAGAGCCCTGACACGATACCTCACATCCTGCCCGCGTTCGTTTGGGCGAAATGCTCTCGCAGATACAAAGCAGGTATGGGGCGTACGTGTGCGTCATGCCGTTCAGAGAGAAGCGGCGGCATGGCCTCAACCTGTTGGTATGCAGCGGACCTGCATGGGAGTTGCTGTTTTTAACATTCCACATTTGCATTCATTATCCCTCTTCTCCTCTCAGGAAATGCAATTGCAATAAGGTTATTCCCTCCAGACAGGAGGGCCCTGCATGACCACCCAAGTCATTAAGCTACGAATAATGTTTTCCTTATAGTCGTCTTCAGCTCATGGCCAAGGGAAAATATCAAAACTGTAAATCTCGACGTATCCTTTCAAATCTGTGTGACTTAACCCTGGTTAAGTCAGACCGCTCCTGCTCAGACCATTATGCTCCATGCGAGCGCAAGGACGCCGGTTTGAATCTGAATGCGTCTGCCCATTGATTTCCTGTCTGTAATGAATCCATTACGCATGCCAGAAAAACGTAAACTGAAGAAAATTGTTCGAAAATCGATCCTCTTATGCACGGCCAGTGTGAGCCAATATGGCCCATTAGGTTGGCCACCTGCAAGACCTCACAAAAGAGGACACTTTTGGACCCTTTATTATTTATTTATTTATTTATGTGGGTTTTTTGTTTGTTTTTTGCACCTGATTCTCACCACCACCAGCATTGTTTCCACAGAGAACATACTTTTATTTTATTTTATTTCATTATTACAGCACACACGTTGTTTATAAGTTCTGACCCCTTTGAATGAGTCAGAATCAATGTGGATATAAGAAGGTGGCAAACTTTTGAAGGGAAACCAAGACAGTAGTATAAAAATATTTTATAATATTAAAAAAATGCTTAACCTCTTTTTTGTGGGTTTTTATAGTCTTTTAGAAATTGATATGATACATAGAATGTCGGAATAGTATTGTCACGGGGCAACGCAACACTAGACACTATAGAAGACTCCACACAGTAGAAATGAACATTACAAACATACTCTGGCACAGCAGCTTCATTAATTTACTGCCATTAAGCTACCTGGGAGGTGTGGCTATGTGTAGCTTTATATACACTTTTATTTGTGTTGGCTGATTCTATTGTAATTTGTGATTTATTTGATGCATTGGAGAACATTGAGTTCTATGAAGGAAAATGTGTACAGTAGTTGTATAGTAGTTCTATCTCATGGGTCATGTTTACCTTGTTTGAATAGATTGTTCAATTACTAATCATTGTGATCTAACCTGGTATGAGGCAGGATGGAATAGTTGAGTGAGAGGGAGATTGCTCAGTTGGCTTGAGACAGCTAAGAGACAGCACCAAGGGAGAACTGCCAGGGTCTTCAAGGAAGGTATAACCTGTTTTCAGTTTCTTTAGTTATTGGTTTGTTGTTTTGTTTTAGTTTAGGTACCAAGTTAATAATTCTTACTTTCGTTTTTTTGGGCCAAATTATGTTTTCCTCAGACCTGGACTGTGACAGTCAAACATTATGAGCTGTCCATCAGTTTTGGAGCTAAATAAATGTGACAAAATATCTACATTCTTGGAGCCTTGACCGCTCGGACAGCTGTTACAACAAGTAACCTATAGGCTATGTTCCTTGATGGGCTATGTTCAGCGCCCTAGATAGGCTATGTTCCTCCTTGATGTTGAATAGTTTTTCATTTTGCCATATTTGGTTTATTTCTC
Source organism: Benthosema pterotum (assembly GCA_039105355.1). Lineage (NCBI taxonomy): Eukaryota > Metazoa > Chordata > Actinopteri > Myctophiformes > Myctophidae > Benthosema > Benthosema pterotum. Next base: position 27,371,437 of record CM076979.1, on the reverse strand, counting down.
TACCCTATTCTACTACCGTCTAGCGAGTGTGTGAGAGCAGCACAACCCAAATAACTATGAGTCCCACTGGCGTCCAAAACCTAGAGGTGTTGCCAGATTTTGGAAGAGAAACAAGCAACCATGTCTATGAAAACCAGTCCAAAGGCCTGACTAGGCTATTAAAACAAGCCAAAAAAATCGCCTTTAATAAGCGACTTTGGGGGGTTTACATAACCGAGGTAAATTATGGCACCGGGGGCCGGACTATAACATAGCAGTGCAGGCACCTTGGCTGGTTATCCTGACTGTGTTGTGGGTTCGAGTCTCAATCCTAATGACCTTTGCTGCATGTCTTCCCCAATCTCTCTCCCTATTTCTTGTCAACCTGTATAAATATGGCAAAATGCCACCCCACCCCAATTACTACATAAAATAAACAAATATGCCACAGCTAAGGCATCCCAAATGTGGAGTCTATAGGCCAGTTGATGACGTTGGTACTATGGTGCTATATGATTACTGTACTGTACTCTGTATATGGGAATTTGGGATTTTTTCTAGAACAGTGGTTTTCAACCAGTGGTCCCTGAGAGGGTTCCAGGTGGTCCCCAGCTGAGTTGGTTAACCAGATGAAAAGTTGGTTAACCAGATGTAACTCTTTGAGAGCGTAAACATGAAACCAAATGGACCCGCAAGGGTTTCATGTTTACGCTCTCAAGAGTGAAAATATTCATCGTCTGAATTACCCAAGTCTACACAACTAGAGAATGTATAAGATTAACAGTCATTTTGATCTGTATGTTTGCCTGTTTTGTCTCCCAAATCAAGCATTGTATTGTGGACAAAAGCAAAAGCAATCTTTGATTTTGGGGGTCTGTGCAGCTAAAATGTCCTCAAACGGTGGTCCGTGGCTCGAATGCTGGATAAATAGTGGGCTCTGGTATCAAAACGGTTGAAAAACACTGTTCCAGAAGAATGGATCTATGTCTCATTGGTCACTGCAGTTCATTGGACCGTCGTTGTGTCTCCAACGAAGCCGTAAGTCAAGTGGGAGAATGTGGAAGGAACACTGCGTCACTGCCACTCAAGTGACCGCTGCATGGCAAATCAAAGCATATCCGGACTTATCAATTCAATTCAATTTGAGCTTGATTGGCAGGAGAAAACAAACATTTATGGTGTAGCGTGAGGCCTGAACACGGACATGGATAATACAGAGGCAATGCCCTCCCCCAGAGAAGGATGGAGGGTGCTAATCAGTTTTACGACCCTTTGGAATGCAGGATAGGAACTCAAGAAAATGGACACTTCAGTATTCACTTTCTGTGCCCCTACTTCATGAACAATACCACACAGATGAAACTGTGCGCATTTTACATGTCTGGAGCACAAATACAGTATATATATATTTGTATGCTATCTTATGAACCTTAACTATACACTGTACATAGCATGTTGAATTGATATGTAAATAATTTCTTCTCCTAATATTTGCCTGAGCTCTGCATGGCTAATATATGGTGTTTAGTATCTAAATGTTCCCAGAATCGATTTGTTTGCAAATCCATGATCAGATGTTTTGCAATTAGTCACTAAGGGAAGTTAGAGAAAAGTAGAGACATAGCAGGAGGAAAAAGGAGGGGCTGCTGAACCCCCCCTACACACAGACATGGACCCCATGGCCAATGGCCAGTGAACTGGAAGGGAGGAGTCAAACTCCCCCACTGAGTGAGGACAGTGAACAGACCAGATGTGCTCTCTCTCTTGGTTTTGGCGGAGGAACAGACAAGACGTCCTGTCCTCTCCCTGTGCTCTTCTGAAACGGGTTTGACTAGATGTCCCCGTTTCGCCCTCTGTTCTGTTTGGTCGGACTGTGGGGTAGACTTAATGTCCCCCACATAGAGCACTACTGACTTTGTTTGAGGATAAGACACTGAGTCTCCTCATCGCTCATCAGTCCGGGTTTGACTGCATGTCCCCACACCAAAGAACTTCTGAGCAGACCTCAACGCCTCAACCAGCCAACCCTCAGAGACTCAGAACGGTGCTCCTCTCAACGCCACAGCGAAGACAAGACACCCATCGCCTACACGACATCCTTCAAGGAGCCAACTCCAATCCAAGCCGGCGTCACCAAGGACGCAGAGCTGACACTGACCGGGTATAAACTGCCTGGAGGCCTGGACCTCCAACTGTCCACTCTCCTTCCCAAGATGGCCGCCGCCAGCTTCTACAACTACTCCTGGCTATCACCACAGGCCTGCTAATGGCTGCCACCACATGGCTGTCTCCTCCTCCTACACACAGGCAAGCATATCACGTTACATGTGGAAAATGGCAACCCCCAGGTTAGCAGGCAGAGTAGAGAAGTTGTAGATCTGCTGTTTCTCAAACCTTTTATTGTTTTTATTTTCAAGTGTCTCTTTTCTTTGTCTGCACCATTACCTGACAATACACACGACCTTGCTATGATCGACATTTAATCCTGCCGTCCATTTTAGGATGTTTTATACCAATTTATTTTACATTTAATAAATTGATTATTTTCATTAAGAAGTTGTTGTGTTTTCTATCTCATGGTTTACAAATTGTACAGATGGGGTATTTATTGCTAGTCTGTCCAAGAACTCATGTTACATTAACAGTGACGTGAGCAATATAATTTCATTATGTTTCAATATTAATATTTTCATAATTTCATATAAATATGGAAAATTAATATTGAAATATTATGTCCTGTTCATAAACACTACATAATTGGTGCCCCGTGTGAGGCAGACTCTTATTCCAGCTGTACATACTGTGAACAATGAGATATTGAAATCATACATACATTTTATTTTTTAATATAATAATAATAAGGCTAATAATAATAATACGGGTAATAATAGAAATAATAACCACCATGACAACGCTAATAATATAGGCCTAATACGGCTGTTATTTATTTTATTTTATTATTATTTGTATTATTTTTTCCCAGTGATTTAAGTTGATCAATATCTGGTTAGTGGTAGAAGAGTGAAATCTAAAATACCAGTAAAACCGGAATAAAATCGGTCGTTTTTAAAGCAAGCACTATAATAATAACAATAATATAAACTAATTCTCCCGAAGAGGCATGGTGTAGTAACTGTTGAGAATTTATTTAGCTGCTAGATATGAGAGCTACCTAGGATAACATCCGTCTCATAATCTGAAGGGTGTGAGTTTCATCATGACTAGAACTGTCAAAGATCCTTAAATTGACACATTAGATCCATATCTGTGTTGAATTAAGTTGATCTGACATTAGTGCATGTGTGCCCCTCTCCCACAAATGTGAGTTTTTATCCCACTTCCTCTAGAGTATATTAGCTATTGGTCTATGACTAATGAAGTATACCTACGCCAATAGACATCACTGCAAATCTGTTGGTGAATACAAGTAAAACTGTGAAAACCCTGGTTTATAGATAGATGTAAACCCTTTATGTTTTCCAGTGGCAGTATGGTGTAACATAGTATTATTTTATTTTTATTTTATTTGTGAGTACATGTATGACATCATTGCTGGCTGGAAGTTACCTTGGCCTGGCAAAATGTTTAACAAGTTAATGATCTGATCTTGGTAGGGTAGGAAAGGCAGTTGTGTGTGAAATTGACACAGGAACCATTTGAGATTCTGCCAGAGAGCGCAGACAAACGGTCTCCATTTTGTCTTTGTTGCTGCATGCAACATACACGCAACACCCCTTTATCAATCATTTGAGAAAAGGGGGGTTTTGAACCACAGCCTTAGCAGTGTTGGCTCAATCTGGCTCCATGAAGAGTTGAGCCACACCAGTCCTGACCTCCCACTCCTTCCTTATCACCCACATCAGGGCAGAAAGGGGGGTTTGGGCCTGCCTCTTGTGTGTCAGCAGACACATAAACCAGATCAACATTTGTTGAATCCATACCAGTAGTCTGGCATTGCTTTTTAGCAACTATTTGTCCATACTGTAACACCTAATTATCACTGTTGTCACGAATACATTAACTTTACACAAGTTAGAAGTGTGTGTTGACTGGCAACTGTCAACCGTGTCAGTCATCATCTATCATTCCAAAAAAAGGTTGAGTAGTGCAATCTTGGTTCCAGACCAGGAAACAGGCAAAGGGCTTATCAATAGCCAGTCCCATTCTCATTTCTGGGTTGTAGAACGACCCCCACCCCTTCACCTCTTTCATCACCCTGCATCTAGGTGAATGGCAAGGGGGGGTCTGAGCATTAGTTGGCCTGCTGCTCTTGTGTGCCAGTTCTTCCTTCTTACACAGCCAGCCTAGGGCTCACTGTGTAGGCTGCAAAAGTAAAGCGAACTGCCCTCCTTGCATTTCCAAATTTGAATTTCGCTTCAGTGGCAAATGTACCTCTTGTTAACCCTGCTAGCTAGTGCATGCATTCAAGTAAATTAAAGTATGGTCAAAATTTAGATTTTAATTGTTGAGCAATCTATTTTAGAATTAGTGTCATTTAAAAAAAAAAAAAAAAAAAAAAAAAAAAAAAAACTTGACTGACTACCAAAAGTCACAAGTTGTTAACAAGTGGTACACTGTAGGTGTTTGATCCGCCCTGTGAGATAAATTACATTTTTGGAACAAGATTAATAGACAACACTTTGGCAGCCCATTTTACAACTTTGCAGATTTTAGAGATCTGTTGTTAGAGAACTTTTCTAAAATAAGAAGATTTTAGCAACACTGCCAATATGTCTGAGAAGGCACTCAGCTACCTGGATTTATTCAATCAGCTGTTGGTGTTATTCGTGGTTTCCTCGTGTTTGGTTCTCATTGATGTCGCAGGGATCAGGAAATTCCTGTATAATATGGCCTATGCCATAACACATGCTGTAGAAGCTTGGCTAGAACGTTTTGACCCAGACCTGCAGAGTTCTTGGAATGTTGGTTGTGATATGGATGCGTGCCCACAGTTTGTCCCATTGCCGACAGGGAAAGATGACACTGGCAGGTTACAGGGGGGTGTTTTGAAGCAGGAGGCTGGAGTAAAACAACCATGGGGTGATCTGGCTGAATTCTGTAAGCTTCAGGGCTCCATAATCCAGTTGCAGGACAGGGTTGCATCCCTGGAAAAGCATAAATTTACCAGCATGGATGACACTCTACTGAAATGCTTTCAGAACCTTCTAGCAGAGGTCAGAGGTCAACCACCAGCATGCACTGGTGAACTTTGCTGTGGGTCCAGCCTAATCCAGGCTGAACTAGCTGACCAAGCCAAAGCAATCTCGGCAATGAATTCTCATGTTGACAGACTGAGTGTAGAAGTCAATCAGTTACAACACACTATAACTATTAGAGACAACCTTATCACAACACTGCAGGGTAAATTAACCAAGCACGAGTTTGAGGAAATGGAATTGGGTGGTCATCAGGGGTTGCTGGACCATGTTTCCTTTCCAAAAACCTACATCCCTGCCACTGACCCTTTAGAACCAAAGCAACTGCATGTACACCCAAGTGATCAGGCTATGACCCTGCCAATAGATAGAGTGGTAGCACGAGCAGACATAACTGCGTGCACACGACCAGTCCCACCATGTTCTAGCCCACCTTCAGCACCCAGTCAGTTTGAGTTTGACTCACACAAAATGACGCATGAACCCCAAAGGTTCCTTGCTAAAACGCTGGACGATGACGACCTAATGATACTTGCAGAACACATTGACCGTTTTAACCCACCAGTTTCGGGCAGTGCAGACACTCATGCTTATCTAGATAGTATAGAGGACTGCCTACGCTCTCATGAGCCTGTCACTGTAGAAACAAAAGTCAGACTTATTCATCTAACCTCAAACCGTGAGGTGTTTTCCTGTCTCACACGACAGCCGGCACAATTTCTGCAAGATTGGGGTTCGGTTCGACAGGTCATTATTGATGAGTTCAGTGACGACTGTGGTGTTCAACCTGGTCTCGTCTCGGCCATGGGCGTTAAACAGCTCTATGGTGAAGGTGTTGACGTGTTCTATAGACGTCTAATGAAAGCGTTTTTCGGCTATAAGAATACTCCAAACATGGAGGAGGATGTCATGTTCAAACAGCTGTTTGTTAACAACCTATTGCCATCTGTCACCAGGCGTTTCCCTCTCGATGTCAGACTCAGTAGTAACATGGCAACATGCCCTAAAAGCATACGGGAGCTACGGAGTCTGGCACGGGAAGCATTTGCTAGAGACCGTGATGACCCGCCCTTATCGTTCGCTGAACGAAGCCATAAGAGCCCAGAAGTCAGTCACGAAGTTAGGGAATCACGCCGGCAAAGAAAAGCACGGCTCTATGCAGCGAGACAGAAGTCAGGGCCGAGTGATAATGACTGGCGGGCATCGATGCATGACTGAATCAACAACACAGTGGCATCCTCTTGTGTGGATTTTTCAGATTTAACCCCCTGTGGTGGCTGGTGGGTCAATTGAAAAATCCAAAGGGGGGAGTACGGATTTATACACCTTATACACTGGTTGTTGTTGTTGTGTTTACTTTTTCGTTTTAGTTTTTCTTTTAGTCTACCGGTTTTGTTTTGTCCAAACCTAAAATAATAGTATCAACCGTCAAATGTAGTCCCTATAGGATAATTAACATGATCACATGATCTGCATGCCTTGATCATCTTAATTACCATTTGGTGAATTAACAGCATGATAGTTCTACCCAAATTATGTCTGCGGCAAATATTTTGTCGTAGCTACACTCAAACATTTTGCAGTAAACGGTCACCATTTCAGTTGACAAGGGGAGATGTTTGCTATAACAAATACTTTACTGTAGCTCGAGTAATCACATATCTGCCAGTACAACTATATAGAAATGATGATTTCCTTCAGCATGTATATAGAAATTATGCCGTCTGCTACATGTACAGAAGTCTACTATCATGCCTACAAAAATCAGAACAACTACTGTATATAGAAATGATGCCTTTTGCTCCATGCAAAAGTCTACTCTCATGCCTACATTTTTTATTATTATTATTATTATTATTATTATTATAGCCAGCTCAACCAAATATCTAAGCTTTCCACTCAAGTAAAAAAAAAAAAATAATAATAATAATAATAATAATAATAGGTTTGACATCTCTTGTAGCATTATGTATATATTGTACATGTGTGTATATATTTATAAGCATATTATTTTTCTTGCTTCCCCTGTACTAATATGCCATCATCCTAATTTGCTGATAACTATAGGAGTTTTAAAACAATCTTGGCAGTTTTAAAACATCTGTTGTTGTTGTTGTTTTTTTTCTTAAAATGTTATTTTCCTCTTTTTGTTTTCCTTGTGTGTTGAGTTTGTACATATATTAGGTCATCATATATTATTATTATATATATATTCGTTTCCATCATATTGAGAACAGTAAATATATACAACTTGCAGCAGTTTAAGTGCATTTCTAAGGATTCCTTTCCTTTTGTGCTCTGTGTTTTATTCCCTTTTTCTTTCTTGTTTAAACATGTTTTATGGTTGTTCGAAATTTCCCAGAAACAGTTTAGAAGGAAAGGGAGTTGCCATTTTTACATGTGATGTTTATGCTGTGTGTGCCATGTCCATGCTCTCACTTTGTACTTTGTGCCCTCAAGGATCATAGACTCAACGTTTCGTTTCTTCACGACCTTGAGGCCAAGGGGGGATATGTAGCGTGAGGCCTGAACACGGACATGGATAATACAGAGGCAATGCCCTCCCCCAGAGAAGGATGGAGGGTGCTAATCAGTTTTACGACCCTTTGGAATGCAGGATAGGAACTCAAGAAAATGGACACTTCAGTATTCACTTTCTGTGCCCCTACTTCATGAACAATACCACACAGATGAAACTGTGCGCATTTTACATGTCTGGAGCACAAATACAGTATATATATATTTGTATGCTATCTTATGAACCTTAACTATACACTGTACATAGCATGTTGAATTGATATGTAAATAATTTCTTCTCCTAATATTTGCCTGAGCTCTGCATGGCTAATATATGGTGTTTAGTATCTAAATGTTCCCAGAATCGATTTGTTTGCAAATCCATGATCAGATGTTTTGCAATTAGTCACTAAGGGAAGTTAGAGAAAAGTAGAGACATAGCAGGAGGAAAAAGGAGGGGCTGCTGAACCCCCCCTACACACAGACATGGACCCCATGGCCAATGGCCAGTGAACTGGAAGGGAGGAGTCAAACTCCCCCACTGAGTGAGGACAGTGAACAGACCAGATGTGCTCTCTCTCTTGGTTTTGGCGGAGGAACAGACAAGACGTCCTGTCCTCTCCCTGTGCTCTTCTGAAACGGGTTTGACTAGATGTCCCCGTTTCGCCCTCTGTTCTGTTTGGTCGGACTGTGGGGTAGACGAATGTCCCCCGCATAGAGCGCTACTGACTTTGTTTGAGGATAAGACACTGAGTCTCCTCATCGCTCATCAGTCCGGGTTTGACTGCATGTCCCCACACCAAAGAACTTCTGAGCAGACCTCAACGCCTCAACCAGCCAACCCTCAGAGACTCAGAACGGTGCTCCTCTCAACGCCACAGCGAAGACAAGACACCCATCGCCTACACGACATCCTTCAAGGAGCCAACTCCAATCCAAGCCGGCGTCACCAAGGACGCAGAGCTGACACTGACCGGGTATAAACTGCCTGGAGGCCTGGACCTCCAACTGTCCACTCTCCTTCCCAAGATGGCCGCCGCCAGCTTCTACAACTACTCCTGGCTATCACCACAGGCCTGCTAATGGCTGCCACTACCACATGGCTGTCTCCTCCTCCTACACACAGGCAAGCATATCACGTTACATGTGGAAAATGGCAACCCCCAGGTTAGCAGGCAGAGTAGAGAAGTTGTAGATCTGCTGTTTCTCAAACCTTTTATTGTTTTTATTTTCAAGTGTCTCTTTTCTTTGTCTGCACCATTACCTGACAATACACACGACCTTGCTATGATCGACATTTAATCCTGCCGTCCATTTTAGGATGTTTTATACCAATTTATTTTACATTTAATAAATTGATTATTTTCATTAAGAAGTTGTTGTGTTTTCTATCTCATGGTTTACAAATTGTACAGATGGGGTATTTATTGCTAGTCTGTCCAAGAACTCATGTTACATTAACAGTGACGTGAGCAATATAATTTCATTATGTTTCAATATTAATATTTTCATAATTTCATATAAATATGGAAAATTAATATTGAAATATTATGTCCTGTTCATAAACACTACAATGGTCTCTAGCCTGGCCTAACCCGAAATGATTTGGGCCTAGGAGGGGAGGGGTGCCTCGACTTTTTCAACAGCAGATGAGCTGATCTGATTGGATCTCACCATCGTGTCATCATCCCCGGCCCCTCCCCCGCCCTCCACTGCTATGTCACATGATTTGAGTGACACCCACCCTGAAAGGTGGACTCCTCCTCTAGGCCACTGTGGGTAACTAATTAGTCCGCTTTCTGTTTTCCCGCAACATGGACGAAAATGAAAGCCTGGGTGTCGAGGCTACATGGTCACTGATGGGGCTACAGAACGTCCCCTTCTTGTGCCCCATGTAGGAGCTTGGTAAGCTTCCGCTCATGCTTCTCAGAGGAGTCTCAGGGAAGCTTGCCTCCACAATGTCTACACATGCCCCAGAGCTGAAGGACATTTTACAGGACATTTTTAGGTCTATGAGTGTCCTCTACTGTGTTCTCCCGCGGGGAGGTGAGGGCAGGCATAAAGTTGGTGAACTAAGGTTGCCAGCGCTGGATTCCAGCACACGTTTACCCCTCTAGTAGTCACTGGAAAGGGCTTGTTTATTGATTTTCATTTAAAGTCAACATATGAATATATACTTTATTTACTATATTTATATAAAAAAAATGTAGTCATCTCATCATCTATTTACAAGTTGAACGAACTTTGATTGCCTTGTTGTGCTTGGGTGTGGCGAGGTTACACTTCATACACTCATACCAACAGATAAACTTGGAGGTGGAGGATGACTCATATAGGAAGACACCACCCCAGCAGAGATAAGCAATACACTGACAAAGGTGGGATAAAAAAGAAGGTACAAGACAAGATAAACCCTAAATCTATTCTCTATCTCTACCAGCGTCTAGCTGAAGGTGGATTCAGTTAGTGAAGATAATTCAGGTGAATTTGAACCTATACCTACAATTTTGCATTGGTCTGAATATAAGACTGTGTCGTGTTAAAATCAAAGTCGTGTTTATTTGGGGAAATTTAGTATATTAATATATTGGCATGCAAATAGTGATGAGTAATGGAACCAGAAGCTGCCAGTTTGACTATACAATTACAACACCCATAAATGTGAATCACCCTCTTTAACGTATCATAATGTCTGCCCCGTTGTAATGTCTCGCTTGTCTGCTGACGATCCAAACTCAGACAGGGTTATCTGTCTTTTAGGAAGCAGTTGTGCCACATGATGTCCTTATCTAGGGCGTTGAACTGATAGAGACGCTCTCTGGCAATCGGAAAGGTAGCGGTTCGACTACCCCAACTACCCCCCAGCATGCATATGTTTTGAACAGTACCTGCGTACGATTCTTGACCCCTATAACCACCCCTGCAATGTTATCAACGAAGCCATCTGCATCTACAGCATGGCAGCCATCAGCTGGGTGAAGATCAGAAAGAAAAAAAAAATCCCCTCCCGGGGACCCATAAAAGAATACACTGCCTTATATTCTCGCAACTTCAACTTGCACTCAAATGGACCCTTTTGGCCACTCCGTTGGGTTACATTTGTACACTCTCCAAAGGTTGGTTGCATGAGGGCTCCCGGTGATTTTTGACTCACGTTTGTACACCTTAAAAATCGCTGCCTCGACACTGAGCATTTCACTGTGTGCAGGCAGTCGGCCCTCGTCGAATTCAAAGGATGCCAAGTTGTTTCTTTTTTTCCCCTCCTGTCTGCAGCAGGGTTTCTCTCTCTCTCCCGGTCGTCTTTGTTGCCGAGCCAATGACTAAACACCTTCCAAGACATGATGTCTGGCTCGGCCCAAGTGGGGAAGGTTAGAGGCTTTATTGGAAGGGTCAGAGCAGAACCAGCAAAAAAAAAATGTCTGTCGTGGTCGCGGGCAAACCTGAGGGATAACCTAGCAGCAGCAGCAGCAGCTCCGGTTTTCCCCAAAATCAATAGGCTGACTTGCGTACTTCACTGCGTGTGCACGTGTGTGCGTATGTGCGAGTGAGTGAGTGAGTGCCTGGCCTGATTCAAGCTGAGATGTGAGTGGTTGTTGCTCGGTGACAATATTTCCTTTGGCCGGCGTGTCCAAACATGTGGTGCTGCATGAGTAAGGCCGACTGGCTAGCTGTTCCCAACTGATCTAATTAATACTAATTTTACGCCTTTCACAAAAAATGCGCAGTAATAACACCGCTAATGTCCTCTCATTGAGGAAAAAAAGGCCAGCTTTCTCTCCCGATTTCAAAAAGGTTATATACTGCTTGGCCGGCGGGCCATGCATAACACAGGGTTGGCCCCGCCGTAATGAATTGTGACTCATTACAATGGTGTATGAAGCACCTAAATCATTTGAAGGGGCAGCTATTGGGCGGCGCTATAGATACGCTGGAAAATACAAAGCAAGCATAATGGTTATTATTTCTGGCCGCCGATCCCAATATTTGTCCACCACTGTCTATTATGTATTTAATAACTCTTCTATTATGCGTAAGTGTTAAGCTTCCTACGCGTGTTCCGGTGCGTTCGGGCGGCCAGATAGATTTGCTTCGCTTTAACGGTTATAAGAACACGGTGCGAACACCCCTTTTGTCATAATACGGCTCAGAGGAACCGGCGCTGTGAAATCCTCCTTCCTTTTGTCTTTGTCTTTCACACCCACAGGATGTCCAGAGCCGAGGGATGTAATATAAAAGGACCTGGCTCCTGGAGCCGGAGTCAGACTCTATAAACCCGCTGATGAACCCAGTAAAGAGCGGAAAAGGAGCCGGGACCAGACTACTAAACGCTGTTCGCTACTAATTGCTACATTTTGAGGCGACCATTCATGATATCAAACCCTGGTGGCAAAAAAGCAGGGAGACTGGGCTAATTAGACCGACACAGACACACTTGTTCTGAAATGTTCCCAGGCTGTGTGTGTGTGTGTGTGTGTCACGGCATGTGTTTGTGTGCATGTGCGCACGCTTGTGTGTGTTTTGCCGTCTGTGAGCGATGTTTTATTTACCTCTCGGCCCCTTCTCTCTCCGCCATGCCAGGAACAGCATGGGCAAAGGGGATCGATTTTCACCGTTTCCCAGTCGGGGGGCCAGGGGTCGCTGTCCTTATTGGGAGGGATTACGGAAGGCGGGATTCGTGGGATTTTCCCCTCCTGCTGGCACCCCCGCGCATCCCCTGAACCCACCCTCCCACCCCCCCCTTTTTTTGCTAGAGACGAACCCAGAGGAAACCTTGCATAAGGCTTAATGAGCAATGGGAAAGGCTCCAGCACTCCTCTAGCCTTTAATTTCCACCTCAATGCGGAGCGAGAGCACGCCCCGGCCCCTTCTCCGAGCCTCATTAACATGTGTGTCGTTCCCCCCCTCGTCCAAAACACCAAAGGCCTTCCTCTAGCCAGGTGCTTCCCTTTTTAGCCCCGGCGCGGCCTCCATACTGTTGATCCAGTCACCCATCCCCGCCCCAGCTCTATACCAGAATTAATGGTGAGTCATGTTGAGACGGTAGAATGGTAGAACAGACAGAATACATAACTTTCTCACGCCTTCCCACTGGCTATTGGAATAACCACCCTGTAATGTCTTGCCGTTTCACATGCAGGTCAGTATCTTTGTCCTTCTAATCTAGGCGACACTCACACTATTACATCTGATGAATCCATAAGATCTGATGGATTCAACATGAAACGTCAGCATATATAGAGCAGGTTTGGCATGTCACACCATCATCATGACTCCTGTTGGAAATGAATGGAGCTGGTCTTATCGTGCCTGATCTGATAAGATTGTCTTGATTTATCAGATGTAACATTGTGATAACATAAATTTGAGTCGTGAGGTTGAGTTGGCGGCAGCGTCTCATGTATTAAGCCTCCCATTTTGGGGGCTGGCCTAGTCGGGCGGCACGAAGGTCAGGGACAATACAAGTTAGGTAATGCCCACCCCATTTGTGCTATTGTCTTTGATATTGTCTCACATGCTTGGAGTCCCAGTCACGTCTTTTATTGTGTCACATTTGCTCACATTATCTCGCACGCCGGCAAGAGGTACAAACATGACGCACTATAGCTCAGACAATCAGTGAAGATCGCCGGCTCATGTCCAATCAGGGAAGCCACTGCACTCAACGGCTTCACTAATATGCAAGGACACGTCTCATGTGGTGCATCACCTCACCTGGACAATCCATTCTAACAATAATGATGTTTCAGGGGCTGTCTGGTGCCCACATGCCCTACCAGAGTTAGCCTCGGTCTCCAGGCTTACCTCAAAAAGGAAAGCCTGGGCACGAACTAAGGCAGAGGGTCTATCAGCGGAGGGGTCTGTTGGAACTTCTGTTTTATTACCACACACCACTGCACACATGTGTCATATACTGTACAGTAGGTATAGGACACACACTCCTAGTTTGAGGCCAGGTCAGTTGGCACCAGAGCTATGGCCTTTTGCCAAGGCCATGTCTTTTGTGTCACTGACTTCAAAGAGAGGCTTTAAAGATGAGAAAATACCTCTGCTATGATATTGCAGAAACAATAAATTTCTGTTTACATTTTATAAATATTATTTGTAAAAGACCCACTCCCAACTTTTTCACCCAACAGCTCATTTACCAGTCTTTATTATAGTGACAAAAAAGTTAAGTGGTCTGGTATAGCGCCACCAGGTGGCAGAATAAAAACGTTGTAGACCTACTTATATACCTTACTGGCAGTGTGAATGAAACATTTGACGTTGACTGGTTCTTCCTTTTCTGAGATTAGTTATGCAAAGTCTCTCTCTCACACACACACACACACACACACACACACACACACACACACACACACACACACACACACACACACACACACACACACACACACACACACACACACACACACACACACACACACACACGCACAAAACACACATGCAAAAAAGGAGCTAAGAATAAGCTGTAATAAAATTAGTTTGCAGCAGGTTAAGCAAAACAGTAGCCATTTCTCATATCAATTATAAAAAAGCTGAACTGTTTGCAACTTTTCTGTTGCCTTATAATTGTGAAAAACACATGAGAGCAGTCACGCTCCATGCTAATGTGTCAAGCTGTAAGCGGCTGAATTGTTGCTAATACAACAGCTGCATTAGATTACAATCTAATCAGATGAGGTGTTCAGTTCATCCACATAAAAAGGTAGATGCCTCCTTCTGCTGTGCACGGGGTGTGTGTATTTGGAGATAGGCAACATGGAGGCAAGCTGTTGCGGAAGCTTGCCAAGCTGCAGCGTTCGGTAGGCCAATCCCACAGCCAGTGTAAACGTTTGTTTTCTAATGCCAATAAAGCTCACTTTGATTGAAGTCCCGGAAAATACATGCTGTGATTGGCCTGTTGTCACTTGAGTGGCAGCAACGCAGCATGCCTTCACTCTATTCCGCTTGACTTCCACCTGGCTAACACTGGAGACACATGCAGCTCCAACCAAACGCACTGGCCAATGAGGCATACCGGTACGTGTTTTAATATCCACGGTTCAGTTGAGCAGAGTATTTAATTGCACTAGTTTAAAACATGTTGAAACAATGTGTTGTGCTCAAACATGGTAAATCATCGAAACAGAATGGAAAGGTTATTTAAGAGAGGAAGAAATAGCAAAACACCTACTAAGTAAAACAATTAAAACGGCACTGGAGCCTGACTCATCTTTGCTGATGTGTTGGCACCTCAAGCTAATGCTACATCTCACCAACTAACCAACCAACTAAGTCACCAGTCCAGCACCCCAGACTAGTGAGACAATATATTATAGGATTATATGCAGGGAGAACATCCAGTAACATCCAGGTCATTGTTTCCATCACATACCATTTTCTACAACAGAAGAAGCAGGGCCAACTTTGCCTCGCGGGACGACCAGGTTGATGAACATGCACTGCTCCATTAGATAGGGTTAGTATCAGCACTGTTCTGTGCTTGTGGTTATGTTTAGTGTTAGGGTTAGTGTTAGGGTTAGTAAGACTGACCTATACTGCTATGATGAGCATTTGTGCAGCTTTCTTTTCATCAGCCTCGACAGACATCTCAAAGTGTATATAGCCTAATGTGTATTACATGACTTGTTCTAACAATGGTAGACCATTATACTTATTACAGTTGCTTTATCTTTATTAATATAAGGCTAAACATGAAAGAAACGATTCCCAGAAAGAGATTCCAAAGTCGAAGTTAAAATACGCAACCCTTTAAAATGTAGGAGCAAGACTTGAACATCCTCGAAACTTTAACTTGCACATATTTGTATTACTGAGCTATTCCGTTAATTGAGTAATTTCCTAAATAAGTACTTTGACTGGATCACACAATTCGTTAACTTGTCAAATTCTTTCCACCTGTGGGTTTTGTGGACTCAACCCAGTCAAACCTTTTAGGAGGATGTAGTTGTCTGCCTAAAACACTTGTCCTGTCTATTCAGATTTTCAAATTCAAGCCAGTCGTTCTCGCCGCACTGAGTGACAGTTTCCCCCCTGTCTGAAACAAGTTTGAATAATTTCCACAACACAGTCTAGCACGGTGGAAGATTTTCTTCCCATGGGCTCTGTCCAAGGCAAATACACTCATGAACTCATTGCGAGGGAAAACTCTCACATCAAACAGAAAGATGTTGCAAAGCAAGGGAAATTTGGTAAACACCATGAAGCCGAGGCAGAATAGACCGAGACTAGAGGCGAGTGAATTCTCTTATTGGAGTGGTATGTATGGCGAGCTCAGCCATACAGTGTTTC
Source organism: Benthosema pterotum (assembly GCA_039105355.1). Lineage (NCBI taxonomy): Eukaryota > Metazoa > Chordata > Actinopteri > Myctophiformes > Myctophidae > Benthosema > Benthosema pterotum. Next base: position 27,355,490 of record CM076979.1, on the reverse strand, counting down.
CCCTGGGCTGAATGGGCTGTCACTACCTGGAGGTTGGACAAGCGTTTGATGCCCTCAAGCATGCACAACCAGAATCCTAACAGTATGTCCTTAGAGTTTAAAAGTAAGATGTAGAAAATGGCATAACTTGTTATGATTGCATGCCAACACTATTCCACAATTATTGAGGTTGCAATCCATGTGATGTGTGTGCAGTGATGGGCAATATTACTTATAATATATTACTTATTACCCCTTTACTGTAGAAAAGTACTAATATTACATTACTTGGGCCCAAGTAACATACATATGTAACATACAAACAGGTATTACTTTTGTGCCCCCATCCACGAAAAAAGTAAAGTACACAATCTGTCAGTTGCATGAACAATTCTCGAGCGCTCAGTTTCTGTTAAACCCAAGATCATGCAGAGCGTGTACAGTAATGATTCTGAATATGTGACGTGATGACCAGTATAACCCAGACTGTTCTACTCTGTTCTGACATGCATCTCCCAGGTATAATATTATGGCTATTGCAATAGATTGTTTAGTTGTTGCTATGTGTCCTCATGGCTGCTGTGTGTGTCGCTGTGCTGTCTAATTAGCCAGGTATGACCCATGACCGAGGACAGGATATGATGCTGTACCTGCCTCTGGAGCTTTCCTAAACACTTGGGTGTTTTTTCCCCTTCGATCATTTTTGCTGCTTTGCCACGGGGTCAAAGAAAAACACGTCGAGCCCCTCGCCCTCTCTCTGTCCGATCTCTCACAGTACCTTAGGCTATGTCTCTTCTTGTTACAGTTTCAACGGGTTTATTTTTAGCAGCGTCTATGACCCGCTTGGTTTGTAATCATAAGTAGGCCTATACTTAGCGTGTGTGGTAACAGACCGTAGCCAGATGGTTGTCAGGTAGTCTGTCATGTCTGATGGCTATCTGTCCCATTTGATTATCAAACACTTCAAAAGGGCCGGCTGCGTTGTGACAATATCAAGCTTCAGGAATGGACGTACGTACACGCAGGCGTGCATGTACGAGTGTGCTTGTGTGTGTGTGTGAGTGTGTGTTTGTGTGTGTGTGTGTGTGTATTAGCTTGCGAGAGCGCGTGTGCACTCTATACTCTAACATAATGTTCTTGCAGAACAGGATGTTATACTGTATTTCGGAAATGCATATTCCTGCCTGCAGTCCGCTACCGATGAGAGTGTTACCTTTCCGTGTCAGCAGGCAGCTTTAATATCTCCCTCGTTCAAAACGTGCAGCTGTTATCATTCACCTCGAAACTAGCATAATCTCTTACTAATTTGCTCATGAGCAAAACAAGATCAATGGGAGGAAATCCATTGATCTTGTACTCTGGGTCCGTAGCCATGTGTCCTAACTTTGTCTAAACAAGAACCAACATTTATTTACTCGCCAACATTTGTTTACCCTATTCTTGCCATCGCTGTGCGCAAATATGCTCGTCTGCTGCGTGCATGCCTTGTCCCCTGCATGCGCACCCTAGATCTACCCTTTGAACGGACCCCTCTTCACAAGCACCGTCTAAGTCAATCTCTCTCTCTCTCCCCCTCTCTCTCTCTCTTCCCTCAGCTGTTCCATGCCTGCGCTCCGCTGGGATTGATACAATATTTTCCAACCTCAATTAGCAGCAGAGGGCCTGTTGACTAATTCCAACTGTTTTTGCACCTGAGAGGTTGGGAGTCGGGGCTGGAAAAACTGAGCGGGGGCGGCGGGGGTGAGGACTGGGGCTCTCGCAGGGCGTATGCAGGGCTGGGCTGTCGGGGCAATGTTGCCGTGTCGACAGAGTGTAAGGGCAACACAGAGGACAGAGGAGGGGTCGCCCCCAGAGCCTCCTGGACAGCAGCCATGAGAGGCTGCCTGTCTGTCTGTCTGTCTGTCTGTCTGTCTGTCTGTCTGTCTGTCTGTCTGTCTGAGCCGGCCCCGGGGGCTAAAGTCACAGTGGACGGCAGCTCAACAGTCCGGTTTAAACGGGTTAAGCCAGGCTGAGTTGCACTTATAACACCACACCGCCACACTGGGAAGGTGTGGAAATGGTGATACAGGCAAATGATATTGCTATGGCCACGGTCCATCGGGTGGATTTGTGCAGATGTGAATGATAAGCTTGCCTGCATGGCACCTACGGATGGCTGCAATTCATAACTGGCCACGGTAGTTTTCTTCTTACCTCCACTATGATTTGCTGCTTATGACCTTACAGAAGTGAATATTTGTATGTCTTTAATTGTTTGCTGAAATGTACAAGATGGCCTATATCATAAGTGTATTCTTAAATAGTGTGTGGATAGTTATCAACTTGTAAATGGAATGTAGTTGGAATGTAAATCTCCTAAATTCACTCATTCATTCACGCATGCATGAATTTCATTGATTTATTCATTCATTCATTTCATATTTCATTCATGCATGGTTGCGTGTGCACGTGGGTGGGTGAGTGTGTGTATCACATGTACATTGCAAGCACAGTCCCTGGCATACATAATATATCACTGTATATATTTTTACACATAAATGTAATTGACTGTGTTACTGCTGCGGTTTGAACTAGGAATCCTTTTTTTTCTCTCCAAATTACTTCATCTGCAAACAGCCAAACGTAGCTGATCATGAATAAGGCATTGCGCCATGTGTAGATGTGTAGTTATTTACGCCAAATTGTCCTCCACGTAACATGCACAGCACAGGGATGCTGTGCATTATCCGGTTATTGTGGCTGAGTTGTATACATATACATTTACATTCTCGGCTGAATGCAACAAAGGCCCGGCGGCCTGTCACTTTTCCTCCATGGCACTTGTGCTGAAGCCGCAGCCTTGTATCTGTGTCACCGGTCTGGTCATTAAATATGCACTGCTTCCTCCCAGTCTCGCTCCAATCTATAGCAGAGACACAGTATCGATATCAAGGAATCCTCTAGGTCAGGAGGCTTTAAGTCTGATTGAAAACCTCCTTATTAAAGGGGAATTCCACCCATTTTCAAAAAATTCCTGAGAGGGTACAAATGTGACCATTTGGGGTCTGAAAGAAAAAGGGGTCTGAAAGAAAAATCATTAACATGGTGAAAATACATCTTGATGATGTCATCAAGATGTTTCACCATGGTTTTCGTGGTTTTCTTCAGACCTCCATTTCTTGGGAACACAGAATGGGGGATCTTTTTTATCATGTCCACCCAACACCTCTAGGGTATACTAATGACATATTAGAATATTGAAAATGGGTGGACTTCCCCTTTAAGCATCGGTCACCGTGGCTTATATATCTCAGCGTTAATTGCAGGTGCATTTATTTATTCCATTTGTTCAAGAGTTAAAATGAACAATGAGGATCTTCCAGTGTGGCTCAGTCACGGGGTAACAAGATAGCGAGGTTCGGCCACATGATGGACACAGGTTTTCTTAATTCTGAGGCAAAGCCTGGATGACCACTGGTTTGGCAGCGCGCTGGGCTGCGCAGGGTGCAGGTACACACCCTTTCTCTCTCTGTAAGCATACAGAGAATCGTTCTTTCCACCAAAGGAAATGAGAGGATGATGGCTAAAGTGTATGAGGGCATTACATTTAAGGGGACTGTACTTTTTCATAGAGAGCGGTTCCATACAACTAAGTAAACGCTTGTGACAAGGCCACAGAAAGGCGCGGCATACATCGCAGCCTGCATTCATCTTTCTTTTTTGCCCCCTTTTTCAAGACCCCAAACATGTTCCAGCACGATTAAAAAAAAGATATTGCCGATTCTTTTTGGAATTACAACTCCTCATCCATGGTTAATTCTGAAGCGTCAAATTCAAGCACAGGCTGGGAGTAATTAGTGCCGATTCTGGCCTCCAAGGGGCCCTAAGCAGGTTTTTTACTAGGGGCCCTGCCTCTCAGGCGCTGATTTTGGCATTTTTTGTTATTTTGGCCATGTTTTGCGGAGAAATAAATTATAGATAACTTAATTGTTATAAACCTATGGTCTCTCTCTCTCTCTCTCTCTCTCTCTCTCTCTCTCTCTCTCTCTCTCTCTCTCTCTCTCTCTCCAATGTTTCCTTTTCAAATGAATGTATTTATTGCTATTTCAATCCTGACCAACAACAAAACTATGAAACTGTCTCTTATGTAGAGATGTAGCAGGTCTAGAATAGGGACAAATAAGAGTTGAAAATATTTGTTCACCGTCAAAGTATTGTATAGGCTACAGTAACACATTCTGTGTAGTAGCATAATAGTGCCACATATAAACATCAGTCACAGAGACTCTGTGATGGGACTGGCTTCATGAAGTGAACAGAGTTGACATGACTGTCTACATCCATAATACTCTAAGCTTTGGGCATGCCGCATGATAGGAGATATTATTATTGACAAAATACAACAAGCTTGTATCTCTGCCACCAAACAAAACATTTTGTACAACACAACAACACCAACAACAACACACTACCAACAACCCAACATTTAACAGCACAACTGAAAACTGCAGTCATTCATAGCGTTAGCCTGCCAGCCTACCTGACTGCTGCTGCTCCTTTTTTCATATCCTGAAGTAATGATGTTGTTGACCAAACATGCTAAGCAAAAAGGGGGGGCGTTTCTGCGTGGTGGAAAAAAACGCGACAGCGGGCATGATTCAAGTAACGCTGTTTACGGAAGAAGATTTCCCTTCTACGTACAGAACAAGCATGCACTAGAGTGGTTACGTTCGCCCGCTGTACGTTATTTGCGTAAGGCAGCGCGATTCAATAAACGTACATGCGCCCACTCTACGTTATTTGCGTAAATAACAGTTCTTTCAATTAGTTATTTACTCAGAGCTGGCGGGGGGGCCTTTGGGGAATCGGGGGCCCAACGCAGGGTGCGTAGTCTGCGTATAGGAAAAATCGGCGCTGGGAGTAATTAATGTAGTTATAGAAGCTGACATACTGTATAGTATACCATGTGAAAAAATTAACTCCGAAGAGGCACACCAGTACAGTTTTTTTTTGCACGCACGTGTTACATCCAATGACATTCAGAATCAGATTTATTGTTACATCACAGTTACAAGCTAATTTTTTGTGCATAGTGTAACATGTGTCCAAGAAAAAACACTTTTTTAAAAAACAACAAAAAGTACAGTGTTTTCTACTGTGTACATAGAGTACCATTGTGTCTAAGATATTTACAATGTTTTCCACAAATGCTACATTCAAATGGTGTGATTAAGGCCTGCTTTGCCCCTCTCTGCGTGCTTCGATCGCCTGCACCTGAACTTCATTTATGTTTGTGTATGTAACCTTTATTTAGCCTATCCAGAAATCTGACAACTATTTTACAAGTGTCCAGGTCAGGCCTGGCCAAGAGAGGGCTTGGAAGTAGTATAAAAGCATGCAACCAAGCAGAAGGTTTTAACAAATAAGTATGTAGACAGCATATCCATTCTGGTAATACGATTAGGTGATCCAGTTTGTGTATTCCATGATCAAGGCCCTTAAGTATCACCCTGATGGATTAAAAGCCCAGCATCTAACCTTTTCCTCACCGACACGCAAAAGCAAAACTGCAAATTTAATATAATGTTGAGAAATGTGAAATGTGTGTCCCCGTATGTTTAACCATTTTTTCCTTAGTAGAAACTAAGTATTATTCAGTTCAGATTCTGATCATTGAGCCTTTTATTTTCAAGTTAGTCGAGCATGGAGAACCCTGACGCCTTATTTGCTTAAATCCAGGGCAAATCGAGTTGGTCTATCTCTGATCCTTCTGTAAATGTTCTCCACTGTTAGCATTTGAAGTGTTTCAGCAGACTTTTCTTGTAGTTTTGGTTAAATCTGGGTATTAATTAATCTGTGTATTATTTTAAGCCTTAAAATAATACCCAGTGACGTTTACACAGGAAACGGGGAGAGAGAGAGAGACATGGGGTGGCACACAGCAAAGCCCATCAGGATCGGGACTCGTACACTGTCAGGCTTCGATGGGCTATAGGTGACCCGGCGGCGGCAGTGTGACTGTTATGGATCTGCCAGGTGAGTAATCCCGGCAGTTTTGACAAAATGTAACCTGGGCTTGGCACCCTGGAACCGGTGACTGACCTGTCGGCTTGAAACAGCAGCTGCTCTAACCCCCACCAAGCCCTCAGTAGCTGCACGGAAAAACTGAGTCACCTGCATGTCCAAAAAGTAATTAATGGCCAAACAGAAATATACATAAACATCATAGGCGGTAAAGACGTTAAGGTTGTCCATTGCCCTTCCAGGCAATCACTGCCAAAAAGCTTCATTTTATAGCCTACTTATAGCCCACTTTAGTGCAGTGATGCTCACCGATTATTATTTTCTTATTTTTCTTCATGAAATATAATTGCGGTATTTTCGGTGAATGACACCGTCATGCAAATAAAGTAATTAGGCTTGACCAGAGCTGACCTGGTCAGGCATGTCAATGGTTGCTATTGACGACGGCATGGAAGAGGCACGGTGGCATATTCACTCTGTATACGACCTGCAAGGACAAAAGCTATCATGGGAAGGAACAGAACTCAAGTGCACTGCTGCTGCGCTGCTGCTGCGCTCCGGGAGCACATTGGGAGACGCAGCCCCATCGGAGCAGGTGCTGAACGGTGTGAGATATTATTGTGCAAAGGGAGAGCCGCACCGATAGGAGCGTCCCAACAGGACATTATAGCATCGCCTGCAGGAAACACTTACAAATCTAGCATACAACTCCCTGTCTGTCAGTAAATCACTAATCACTGATAAAAGCTTGATGCACCTGCTTGCTACAGATGGGAGACGCATGCTCGCGTGTGCACACACACGCACACAGACCACACTTTTACCCACACAAACACAAACCCTCGTGCAATCACACTCTGGCTGGAGGAGAACTAGTACAGAGAGAAAGAGACAAAGAGGATCTCTTGTGAGCGCAGCTTCAATCGCACTTACTTCATCACCACAATGTAGGATCACTAAACAACCCAAATCTGTATGCAGCAGACTCTGAGCAAAAGTCACCTATGTGTCTCTCCTCATAGATTTCCTGCTGAAGAATGCTACATCTGTCCCTTACAACTGGAGCACTACTCACCACACTTTTGACAAGTTAATCCCCTTTGAAACCGAAAGGATTTTTTTTCTCCCCCCTTCCCCTCCCAAGCCCCAGTTTGCATCGCCAACTGATGCACAATGTCTTTCCTCAAGTCAACTTTATTGTAAACATAGAGGCTGTCTTTCCCATGAGAAAGGCTGAATCCACACTGGGGCATCCCGGCTTACCTAGCAACGCTTATCTCGCGCTCAAAACACCACACAAATAACTCAGCAGTTAAAGAACTGGCAGAGCCGAAAGATCACCGTACGAGCCGTTATAAAAAAGCACCCAGATGAGAAAGTCCAACCATAAAAACATAATTGAGAGCGACACAGGGGCCTCCCTTTTATGTCCCATATCACACCTTAAAGACACAGTACCAGGCAGTAAACACTGCCTGTTTTTTTGCCGGCTACTTACTGTCAGCGTAATTCTTCCGCCTCGTGCCGTCCACCTTGCCTGTCTTGTCGATGCAGAGGAAGAACTTGTTGGCGGAGTAGAGCCGCCGCAGGCGGACGTCGCCCTCTAGGTGGTTGTAGCTGCGAGTGTGCCTCTCCAGCGTCCACGAGCAGTTGACGCCGCCCGCCAGCACCTGAAGGGGCTGCCGGTGCCCTCCTACGCCCGGGGGGCATGCCCCCGTGGCCACGCCGGTGGTGGTGGTGACCAGGAGCACGGAGAAGCATGCCAGGCAGAGGGAGGCCGCGCTGGGCAAAGGTGGGAGCCGCCCGCCGGAGGAGGAGAAGGAGGAGGAGGAGGAGGCTCCGGTGGCGGCGTTTTTGCCAAGGGCAGGTTCAGGACCGAGACCAGCCACGGAGGACGGCCGCGTCCATCCGCACATGGTGGGGTCAGACTCCCGAGGTGCACCTTGCACTGCTGGCTGTAGACATGATGATGCTGACCAGGAGACGTCCCGTTTCCTTTTTGGGGTGCTATAAGGAGAAGAGGGTCTGTGGGTGTCCCTGGACAGGGCTTGCTGCAGGGGGGGAACCGGCGCTCGCAGGACGCAGACCTTGTTGGGATGTCACCGACGGCCGGTCTGCACGTGCAGCGGGGGCATGGGGTGACGGACAGCCAGTCTTCTTCTGATGCGGATGAGGTGGTCTGTGCCGGGTGTCGGGTCGGTTGTCCTCTTCCTCCTGATGTGGATTCTGTTCATCCGGTCCTTGATAAAATGTAGTCCTTTTGTAAATCCATCAGTTGGTTGGCTCCCTTTTTGTCTCTGTGAGGTCTTCTCTCCTGTTCCCCAAGTTTAGTCCCCTAGTATACTATATGGGTGTATTTACATCCAATGGTGAGCATGATATGGGTTTGCGTGCATCTGTTTGTTAGAGAGAGTGAAAGTGTGGGTACCGGTTAATATGTATGTGTGTGTGTATTCCGTGAGTGCATGAAGTATATGTGTTTGTATGCACCTTGCTCCTTCCAGCTGGAGTGGAATAAGGTGCCTGTCTGAGCTGCTGACCCGTGGCTGAGAGGGAGTTGAATGTGGGCTGGTGGTGGTGACTGTGTGTGCGTGCGTGTGTGTGCGTTGGTGTGTGTAAGAGAGAGAGAGAGCGAGAGAGAGAGCAAGTGAGTAAGGGAGGGAGCAAGCGAAGGGAGGGTTTGTGACAGAGAGAGAGAGAGAGAGAGAGAGAGAGAGATAGAGAGAGAGAGAGAGAGAGGGAGGCAGTGGCAGAGTGTGTCAAAGTGTCAGAGTGAGCAGCAGTCACTAGTCAGTCTGTCGTTGCACAGGGCAGTGAAGCAGTAAGTGAATGGCCTCACTCTCTCAGCCAGCCAGTCAGCCAGTCAGCCCCGCTCTCCTGTGGAAGCGCTGTCTGTCTGTCTGTCTGTCTGTCTGTCTGTCTGTCTGTCTGTCTGTCTGTCTGCAGTTTTGTCCTGCATGCTTTATCCTATAGGCAGCCAGGGCTGGCATCTGGGGGGTTGAAAAGGAGAGGGGTGGGGCCACACTCATTCATGACCATGTGAAACAAACGAGGAAGCTTTTGAATCAGGTACCTGCTTTTCCTCCCGCCCCCCTTTTGGTCCTCTCTCAGTAGAGTTTATATCCCTCCACCGTGGATTGTTTCTTAGTTTTAGAATTTACCTGAGACCATTTCACCCCCCCCTTTCATTGTTCTTCAAGACGACTGGAAATTGTTAGATTTCCGTTTTATACGACCGAAGAGTTTTCGGCACACGTCAAATCATAAGTGCAGCAACCCAGGGACGAGGCAAAAGCTTCTCTGACACCTGTGTGGGTGACTTCTCTTCACTCCCCCTTCCCTTCTCCGCACGGGACACACGGGACCAATTAAGGAGGCCACGGGGCTTTT
>CM076979.1:27231118-27341118 GCA_039105355.1 Benthosema pterotum | reverse complement strand
ACACACCATACAGTATACTGTACATAATATACATTGCATCTGAAGGGGTTTATCCTTCAACTGTCATTACATTTTAAGATCAGATGTTATGAAGTCATTTAGCGTCTTGATGCACTCTGATCAGTTCTAATGTGGGGGGCAGGCCACCTTTTATTTTGAGAATAAGGGTGGTTACAGTTGGCACTGTCAACGTTTTAAATATATTAATATATTGCCAATGTATCACATGCAGGTATATGCAGAATATAGCCTATGCTGCACATGCCATATTCAGGTTCACATGTGCATATATGTGGGTGAAATATATGTTTCTTTAAAGCTTATGCATGTTTTCCATGTGGGGGATAACTCAGGTAATAGGGGATGCATTGCCAAAAGGTTTTAGGAACCGCTGGTCTAGGGCATTATATAGTCCAGCCTTGAAGAAAAAAGCATGGATCACTGTTTCAAATTGTTTGAGGGGGAGATAGGGCTGGATTTCAGCGAGTAGCCATAAATGAAAAAAGCTGGTTTTGACAGCAGAGCTGATTTGTTTGTCAAATTTGAAATGAATGTCAAAGATAATGCCAAGGTTCTTTTGTACTGGTGTGGATGTTGGAATGAGAGAGCCGAGGGTGTTGACAGGAGAGGTTCGGTGATATCCAAATATGATGATTTCAGTTTTGTTATCGTTGGGATGTAGGAAATTTGCGGCCGTCCAGATTTTAATGCCATCTATGCAATTGACCGGGCTGGAAAGAGTTATTACTACAAGGTATAAGTAGCATGCACATTTGGCCGTCATCAGACTAACAATGGAAGGAGATGTTGTGTTTCGAGAGGATGGATCTGAGAGGCAACATATATAACTAGAAAAAGTCCTTCCAGGTACAGGTCTCCACCGGGTCAGGCTATGTGTGGCCTCCTGATCCTGAACTATAGGCCAATATGAAAAGGGTGATATTTCCTCCTATTCCTCCTATTCATTTTATTGATAATTGGATGATTTTTTATTTGTGTTATGCAAAAATCCACACAAAGTTTGACATCGATGGGATTAACGGTGCTGGCGATTAGCTGGTAACAGACGGACACATGGACACGGACGAAGTGCACAACATATTCTTCACCATGCCTTTGGCCTGGTTGAGACAATAAAAACTATACTGTAACTAACTAGACTATACTGTAGTGTTAAAGGACCCCAAAGGTCAGAGGGGCTGTGAAGCGCACATGAGGACAATTCACTGGACAGAGGTCCTATCCGTCAGTTAGGACCTAAACCAGGCTGGGGCAGTACTGTTCATGCAAACCTGTTCTTAGAGCTGCGATAGCAGGATTCTGTGGTAAACCTGACAGTATCGAAAGCAGCTGAGAGATCTAGCAGCACCAAAGTGGTGGGGCTGCCATAGTCAATATATGTTGTAGTTAAAATGAGGTTAAGAACTAATAGGGCTGTTTTCATATATGTCCCAGTTTAAAGCCACATTTTTTTCATGAATGCTGTGATTCATTAAAAATGATTGCAGCTGGTTGTATAATGTAATTACCGGCAATTATTTGACAACCCCTTTGTGTCTGAGACCCATAGCTCCAGCAGTCAAAGCCACACACTGACTATATCCCGGATTTACACTATAGCGCCCTAGGTGCTACAATCTACAATCAGAAGTGTCACTCACCCCCGTTTGCCACAAGTCTGCATTACACAATTACACACATCGCTCCCCTGGAACTTCGAACTCTGATACTATACCGTTTTGGAACCCACATGGAAATTGGCACATACACTGACATCAACCAGCCCTATAGGTTATTTATAGTTTATTTCTTGGACACTACCTCTAACCCTATAGTGAAACCTTACCTTGTTATTGCTGGAATTAGGAGGCATGATTAAATGCTATACTTCCCGATTGTAAAAGTTGTTTGAAAATGCTGATTGAACTATTTTGAACTTGAATTTAATGTTGACAAAATAGGATTCATGTTTGAAGGGTATAGCGGAAGATAGAGAAACTATACTGTCTGCTATGGAATGGCAATAAAAGCCCTTCCTCTTGTGAGAATTTAGTGTCCAAACATTTGCAATTCAGACCATCAGAAGAACATAATCATTGGAACTCAGTGATGTCATATGACGTTACAACACAAATCCGACATTTGTGGCTGCTGCAAAAGATGCAAAGATACAAATTGAAGTTCAGTTGGGTTCAAGTTCCAGATGTAAAGATACAAATCTGTAGCTGCATTGTCACAGCGAGGCGCCAACCAATCAAATTGTTTGCTTTGATTCAAACAAGCATAAAAATCAGCTGCACTGATGAGACTGAGCAGAGCTGACCAAGAGGCTAGACTGGGCAGTAGTCAGCAGGCAAGGTGGAATCAGTATTATGAATGGGTACATTAGCATACCGCCTTATGGTTTACTGTGATTCAATGAGCACAAATCACACTACAGAGTGGTTAGTCGTCTCCAGACTTTTTTTTGAATGAGTTTCAATGGGCACTTCCGGCTTGTTCCAGCATGTATTTAGATCAGGGGTGTCAAACTCATTTTGGGGTGGGGGCCGCATTGGACTTAATGTGACTTCATGGGGGCCGGAGCACCGCGGTGCCAGTCGCGCCGCGGTGCCAGTCGCGCCGCGGTGCCAGTCACAGACTGCAAGCATGCACATGCATGTTTACGTACACAGCCGTAATTTCTCCGCTACAGTATATCACACAATCAAGTTTATTATTAAGAGTAGCTATTAATAGTTATTAATGACTTTCATTATTGGTTTTATACTTGTAGCCTAGATTAAGACATTTGCTATGGGAGATGCTATTTTTATTTACAGTGCGCCAATAAACCATTCAAAAATACAAAAAATTTAATTTCAAATAGTGTCTTAGCTGAAATTTGGAAATGGCTACACAACCCATGGAATTATGCAGACCTGCTTTTTATTGAAGTGATGGATCATCGAACATTAAAAAATAATGATGAATAACAATAACTAATGCTTCTAAAATACAGTATATTTTTTAAACTCTGAATTGGATTATTATTATTACCCGTATTTATATTTAAATAGCCAAGCTGTGATCTGAATGATCCCTCAGTTATAGACCCTTATACTGGTGAAGTAACCTGACTCCGCCAGATGGGGCAGCAGAGAGAGGAGGAGGGAATACTCCTCTCTCTGCTGCCCCATCTGGCGGAGTCAGGTTACTGCTGAAGTATAGTTCTCACTTTGCAGCGCCAGTACACACCCCCCCCCCCCTCCTTCCCTCCCCCCTCCACTCTCTGCGAGTCAACATTCCAATCAATTAAGTACTCTCAGCTGTGAAGCTACCGGACTAGTGCTCAGAGAAGAGAACTCAGAAGCATTTCTTTAAACGACCATAACTTTTGATAGGAACGTGCTAGAGACTTACTTTTTTTTTTGATAGACTCAGACATTTTTGCTCTACAAGCCGGAACGAGCCTTAGTTACTACAATGAAATTTATTTGACATGTTTTTTTTTAACTGTTGTGTAATTATACTTGATTATTGACAGTATTGCTTGTGGAAATCTGCTTCCTCGATTTGTACTCAAGTAAATGTTATATTGCAGACTTGTAAGTTGTAACAGAGTAGGCCTATTTCTACATTGCAGTATTGATACTTTTACTTAAGTAAAAAAAATGTGAATACATTTTTCCATGCACGGGAATGTACACACACACACACACACACACACACACACACACACACACACACACACACACACACACACACACACACACACACACACACACACACACACACACACACACACACACACACACACACACACACACACAGATAGAGCTCCACACAGGAAGTTCCAGTTGCCCTTCCTCTCTGATAATTGCCCATAATTAAAATCATACAACCATGCTATGTACTGTATAGGTCCTTGCTTAAGTCAGATTGCCTGGGAGGTCAAGAACAAAGTTTGGGGCTTTCATGTGAATGTCAGATGTGGCAGCAGATTGCTTTGTGGCATCCTAGAAGCAAACGTTTGGGCAATGGAGTCAGTGCTATTCTAGATACAACAAGCACAATGCAATGCATTGTCTAATTCCATTTAATCTTTACACTGCCTGTACTATACAACTTTGATAATGACTTGCTCCCAATATGCACCATTTAAGGTTTTAAAGGACACTGGAGAATTAGTCATTTGTCTACAGTATTAATGTTTATTACAGTATACAGTTATCAACCCAAACGAACCACTACGCGAACCACTTCTTTGAAAATCAAAGAAACATGGTAGCACACATAACATTACATCCTTCAAATACACAGAGCCTCTTGTGCACTTGTGTGCCAGCCTGATAGTCATCATGTAAAACAAAGCCCCAAACCACGGCTTGACTTCTAAATTCAAAGCAGGTGGAGATCGAGGCCCGTTGGTAAAACAGCTCTCTCCGGTTGAGGAACTCGGACTTGCTTGAATTTCATTGTGATGTTTCACGACAACAAGCATCACCGCTTATAGCCCAGCCAGCGAGCCGGCCCATAATGCCTTTCTGCCATGGATCCCTGGGCCTCGGGCCACCCCAGGTTGTAAACAATGATTTCCATCCAAGGCGACCCTGAATTACACTAGCTGTTACTTTGTAGAACCTTTTTACATGCATGTCTTATTACGGCACATAAATATGAATATCATCCCCCCGAGTCTATGAGCCTATGTGTCTGGATGAATAATAGTTTCCACTACAAGAGATTGAAATTAACTTGAACCCCAGCATTCCTATTCTTTGTGAGATTGTAGATCTGATATTTCTTGGGTGGGGATAGTTGTAGATGAAATAACTTGTCGAGTAGAGAGCACTTCAGGTTAAACTTATCCGATATTGAAGTATTCTGCAGCACGCCTGGACTGGCGTCACATAACGGCACCCACTTTGCAAAAACATGGTGTAGTTGGCTCCGGTTTTAAGGTTTTGGCCCGGGCTGCATTGTGTTTTAGGTGAGCCCTGCTAAGCCGTCCTGGGCTGGGTGTGCCCAGAGCGGCGAGGACACCAGTCTGATGCCCAAGCACCCGAGGAGGTTGTTCTCAAGCGAAGGAACCTAATCTTTCCCAGCAGGGATCCAAGCGCGGCTCTGTAAGTGTATGAATAGAGATAATATCTCTATAATGAGGCCTGTTTTGTAGCATCAAAGTCTTCAAAAGGGCCTGAAACCTGATCTCCCTCTTAGCACTGACTAGCCCTCCGTAATAGCTCCCTATTATTAATTGTTTTGCCTGCCTGCATGCTAACTCTGTTTCTCTGTCTCTCTCTCTCTCACACACACACGCGCACGCACGCGCGCGCACACACACACACACGCACATTCTCTCACAATGTATCTTTACCTCTATATCGTATACTCTTTCCCCCGCTTTTTCTCTAGTCCTCAGTTCGTCACCCTTTGACGAACTTTAACTATACCGACATGGGGCTTCGTTACCTCACATCAGATGGGTGGAAAAATGCAACTTTGCAACAGTTTCCAGATATACATGTATGCTGCTATGGCTGCAGAGTTAACAAAATTCACATCAGGGAATTATCTAATTCATAGTGTTCACTGGCTGTAAATTATTATAATTTCCGAGATTATGCAATTTATCCTTTCGCCAGGTCCGACACTTCCTGTTTTGTTGGTTTAAACCCAATGCAGGTGTTCCTGATATCTTTGAGCTGCCCGCTGTGGTTGATTGAACAAACATCCTGGGCTGGTTGAGGAACTCAGCAGACCACCACCACTACCCAGGCCAGGACATGGCCATTTGCATATCCTGCTTCGTGACCATTGTCTATTGTTGGTGCCTTGGTGGCGCAGTGATAAGTGGGTCGACTATCTGATGGCAGCACGTATAGTTCTGAGAGAACCAACGTGCATCTGTAATGATTCCCTCAGAATCATCCCTGCAGAAATCCAGCAGACTAACGAGCAATATTGGGTTATTTGTTTTGTATTGTATTTAGTTTTTCTCCTAGGCTGTTTGGAGAGACAGCAAGATCAATTTGTATGTTGCAACCGCTGGCCACATGACTCGGCATACGTCGCGATGAGTGTTAAAACAGTCAGTGACAGTTATAAATTTGTCTTGATCGGTGAACCGGCACTATCGTTTGATAACGGTATATGGATGGTAACATGGCGACTCCAAACATAACCTCAGTAAAACCTATGCCTGAATCTAACCGTAACCCCCCAACTGTCGTAACCATTATGCAAAACGATTGTGACGTATGCCGCGGTCGCAAAATGATGTCACGGAATTTGAAAAATAACATTTAAAACGACCAACATAAATAAATGATCGTTTGTCGCTTGTGACTGTTTGCCACCCATTGTGACATACTGTATGTTGCGACGTGCATCGCAAATTGATTTCGCCCCTCCTGGCTTTTTGTGCCGTTTCTTAGAGTGTAGAGAGACAGGAAACCTCTCAGGAGAGACATGAGACAGAAAGTGGATTCTAACTCCTGTTCTGTGGTTTCAAGGAGCATAATATTATTGTCTGTGTAGTAACTGACTGAACCACCAGGCTCCCTTGACTGGCTTTTTGAGGAAAAACAGAAAGAAAGGAAACAGCCATCTGTCAGGTCAGATAACGTGGCTGTATACTTCACTGATCTGATTGTGGATAAAAGAGGAATGGATATGGATAGGTGATGATAACAACACTAACAAGATAGGAACCGATAACAACAGAAGGGCAGTGAGTCAGGGTTATAATTCAGTCCTAATAGATCAAAGATTGAAAATTAATTCATACAGATGTATTGCCTCATTTTAGGTAAGGATATTTTGAGACCTTTATCGTAAACAGAAAGATGATGAAAGCATGAAAAACATTGCCTTAAGATCTGTAAATACGGTAGCTTGGTGGGGGTGTTGCGATTGACCCAGTATCATTAAAGGCAGAATGCTACATGACCCAGTCAAATTATTCCATTAAGAAACCTCTTGTAAATAGAAGCATGACAAATCTTAAGAAATGTTCTTAAATGGCTCGCTAATTGAAACCATCTTAAAGTGTGTGTGGGAAACCTTAGGAGTATGAGTCACTGTGAACTAGATTACACTATGTAGGCCTTTGAAGAATCATCCGAGGTTATTTCATTGATACATCTTGATTCGGTTTAATGCGTGGCTGTTATGCACATAAATTTACGCCACAACCAATTACTGATATAGATTTTTTCCATCATATTTTATTCTTCCATTATCTTTTTTCCATTTGTTCCCCTTCTCCATATTCAGTCTTTTCAGCCAATTTCCAATTCCCCCATTTAGTCAGCGCTGACCTCTGCTGTTGCTCTTGGACAGGGTGTCTTCCTACAAACATGTGACATAGCCAGCCGCTTCTCTTCACCTTACACATATAGGGTGTGTGCTGTGCAGCGCATATAGAGGCACACACTATCTTTCCAGTTGTGCTCCCACCACTGAACTGGCACCCTGGACGACAAGCCATAGTAGTCCCTCAACCTTTTTGACACCAGGGCGCACTATTTATTCAGAATTTCAGCCACAGACCATTTATTTTGTTTTTGTCCACAATACCATGCAGGCTGGATTTGGGAAACAAAACTAGTCAACTATACAGGACAAAATGACCATTAATCATCTACATTTTCTAGTTGTGTAGACTTGGGCTAATTCAGATGATGAATATTTGAACTCTTGAGAGTGTAAAATGAAACCAGATGGACCCGCAAGGGTCCATTTGGTTTAATTTTTACGCTCTCAAAGAGATCTGGTTAACCAACTTTCCATCATTTCACTGGGATCACTGGTGGTACCCGGACCACTGGTTGAAAACCATTGCCCTCTAGCACAGCGACAGAGATCGCACAAAAAAGGCTTCCCATGTGCAAACGCAGAAAATCGTGCTCATTGGAGCACCTGACCAAATTGGAGGAACGGTGAAGGATTTGAACCCAAGCCTTTCACGGTGTTGGTGCAGGAAGGTTAGAGGACGTTACCCCTGACTGCGCCACACGTCTGATCTCATTGAGACTGCACTTGATACAGCGTAATGTCCAGAAGCAGTATGAATTTTACTTGTTTTATTTTATTTTTTACGACTTTGTTACGATCTTCTACCTACAGCACACTTCTCCAATTGTACACCGGAGTAGACATTTCCAGTATCGTTTCCAAATATTACTACTTTCTAATGTAATTAGTGTCCCGTGAGGAGCTTTTTTCCCCTCACAGGGGACAGGTCATTAGTTCCATGTAAAAGAAGCTGCCGACACATAACATGCACGCACTCATGCACGCAGGCAGGCGTTTGTGCGCACATGCGCACGTGCACACACACACACACACACACACACACACACACACACACACACACACACACACACACACACACACACACACACACACACACACACACACAACACACACACACTAAAACATTTCCCAAAGCAAGCATCTTAGGAAGAAGTACCTCTCCGTGAGGTTTCCCTGGCCATGCAGGTGAGGCCCTCTCTCTCTCTCTCTCCCTCTCCCTCTCTCTCCATCTGTTAAACAAATAGGGAGCTTCTACAAAGGTGTGCAGAGGAGTTCACATGATCAAAGTGCATGAGAATGGCAGCCTTGTCCCTGCCTGGCCATTATCAGGCCCCATGAATGCCTGTCTTCTCCTCCTTTGTTGGACCGGGGCATTGACAGTCACTCACCCGGCAATGACTGTCACACCACTGCAAAGAGCCAGCCGCCGACAGGGGCCGGCCCCACATCAAACGGGGCCCTGTCGAGGGGGGGGACCCGGCCCCGCTCGTGAACCGTGGCAACAAACACCTCCTGATCCTCACCTACAGCTCAGCAGCAGACACCCACTGCTGTGCTCTCAGCCACGGCCTCCATTGAGAAAAGATGTACTGCCTGGACCTCATTTCCCTTCATGCCCCCCACCCCCCATCTGCGTGTGTGTGTGTGTGTGTGTGTGTGGTGCGTGCGCGTCTGTGTTTCAAGTAGTGCTTGTGTTAACCTCCAGCCTGCCAAGACACAAAGGAGCTGCTAAAGTGTTTAAGAATGCTTTATGGACGCATGACAAGGGGAACCTGACACGGCTGGGGGGCCAGAGAGAGCTTACAGGATGTGACTGAGATGAATTCTGCTTTCCTCCCAATTTGGAGCTGAGTCACAGTTGATGTGATTTAAATTGTTTGAACTGTTGGGACATGTGCAATGAAAGATACTTTGAAAAAGGAAACACAACGTGTCGTATTATAGGGCCCCGGGATTCTCGACAACACTGTGTGGGCACCGGGGGACCACTAGTGGGCAGCCAGGGGTATTGCACGTGTGTGGGCACCCAAAATAATCGCAGCCCCCCCCAAAAAACGCACTTGAAAAATACGTTCTGCCTGCGACCAACGGGAGGGCTGTGAACGCCTTTGAGATTTTGAAGTGGGCTCTGATGTGGAAAAAAAACAAACAACTAATTAAATTCCAACCAATTAAACTCCATTATATTTCGGGGGAAACTTGAAAGAAGAAGAACACAGAAAATGGCTGTTCTATAAGCTCACAGTGTGTTGCTGAGATAGGTTGTGAGCTTGTTGATCGACTACAGTCGGCGAAGGTAACAGTGTAGAGAATAGTGGAAAAAGTAGGTTTTTTTACCTAATGAAAAGCATCAATAGTGCAAAATAAAAGCAATGCAATTGAACATGTAGCTACTTGAGAAAAGGTACAAAAGTATTATTGGCTTAAAAATGTAGCTACTTTAAAGTACCAAAAGTGTATTAATTGTGCAGAATGTGCCATTTACATATGCTTTTCAAATCTTTACAAAATAGCAGATTTGACCTAGATATAGGGCTGGTCCATTTGTTTCAATTTGTACAGAATTATATTAACAGCGTTTTGTTGTATTAACAGCCATTAAATATATTAGGCATGGGGGTCCGTGTGCTGATGAGTAATTTTGGGGGACTTTGACATAAAAAGGGGCCACTGACTGACCTACTATACCGTGAGACACAACACAGGACACTATCTTTGACCTCTAACTTGACTTTAGTAACCTGTTGCCTGTGGTGTGGCTGCCACCTACAGGGCATTTAAAGTATTGTCCCAGATGAGTCACCGTTTGCTCTAGTCTACACAATAAAAATGTTATTGTATACTGTCTGTGTAAAAGCTTTTTTTGTCCAGATTCCAATTAAGTAGGCAAAATAGCCAAAGATAAACACTTTCACTCCATTTCCCACTGAATATTGGAACATATCATATTCTGTCCTGTCCACTCCATATGTGTAGACCCCTAGCTGGTTCTCATCCATTGGGCCCAGAGGTCTCGAGTCCAGAGAGAACTCGAGTCCAGTACTTGAGTAAGTAAAAGTACAACCTGGTCAACTTTACTCAGTAAAGTAAAAAGTACTTGGTGAGAATGTTACTTGATTATAAGAGTAAAAAAAGTACTCACAATTAAATGTACCATAAATGATCCTGGGGTGTTGATCACAGTGACTTGTCTCCCTGCTTTTTTTTCACACTGTCCTCGCTAAGCCTCTGTATCCAGGATGGTGTTCTCTGATGAACTCTTTACTCTCTACTTCATGCTGATGGAGGTCGTCACCTGAAATAATAAAGAAAGAAAGATAAAATTCAGCATTTATCTGTCCAGTGTACTAAATAGTGTAATTAATAGTAATTAATAGTTTTCCTTTACTTGCTCAAATCATATTCCTGAATGTATTTGCCGTTTTCCACCATTTTTCAATTTAGGAGCACATTAGAAGTAAAGTATGTTACAGATCAGGCTTCTCCTTATATCCAATAACATTTGACTACAGGTATGAATACAAGCCTCTCAGACCACAGGCCACTTATATTTAAAGAACCTGGGCTTTATGTTTAGATAATTTGGGACCACAAATAAAGGAGTGTGTGTAAAATTATATTGTAATTGTCCTGTGTGTTTTTTTCTCTTTCAGTTTCTTTTCTTTACTCATGATACTGATGTATTATATGGTTACAACATTACTCATTATTAGGAAAAATGTTTTCATACATACATGTATAAGCCTGTGTTTGGATGAAATGATAAACTAAAATGGGCTCTTTGCCAGGGAACATGGGGGTTATTTTGGTAAGAGAGTAAACTACATTAAAAGCCGGGGAGAAAATATTATTAAGGGACCAAGCATTTCCCAAAGGGGACTTGGTCTCTTCTAGTATTTGATGAGGAAAGACAAAGATGAATCCATCCCGAACAATGTACCGGGTGCCAATTGCACGCGCAACATACAGTACATCCTAAGAACTATAGTAGACGAATTCTCCTGAATTTGGAACAACTGGTTGGTATGCATAGAACCCACTGAGAGCAGATTTTGTGTGTTCTCACTGGTTCTAAGGCCTGCCTTTTTTGTTTTCCCTTTTCTTTTTCATTTTTTCGTCTTTTTATTCTGCTTATGCTTCTTCTTTTTGTAAAAGGTGGTTGAGACAACCTTCCCTTCGTCTTCCCCTGGTTGAAGTCCTTTCTCTTTTTTACCATTACTTATCTTTATCCTTTGAATCCATCACTTGACAGAATCACAGTGAAATGAAAAATACTTTTTTCTTAGACCACACCTGTGGTCATTATATGACCATACCTAACAATGTTTGCCAAGAAATTAAAATCACCTTTGTGTATTTTTCTATGACTCCCCCCCCCAAAACAAACAAAAAATAAATAAATAATCCTCTTCTAGGCCACCGTGGCCAATGATTTAGTCCAGGCTTTTGGATTTTGTGCAGCGCGGACAAAAAATTAAGGTATTGAGACTAACAAAGATGTGGCTGATATACGGTATTGTCCAAGTTGCTCCTCCAGTGCCTCCTTTTCTCCTGCTACGTGTCCTGCCAGACTTGAGGCGCGCCTGGAACTCTGTCATTTATTTATGACCGAGTTTATGTAGATCCTTCCAAAAGGCAACTGTATTCGGGAACAGTTAGAATCAATTAGACTCGGTGTGAAATCCCCCCAAAGTCACAGTTGGATTGACACCACAGGTGACCTGCAAAGGCTTTTAGAAGAAACATAATATTCTTTCACATCGTCGACTCAGTGAGAAATATTTCTCAAAGTCCAACAGAGCTGAATCATAATAAATGGAATAAAGGCATCCAGTGGGGACTTTTTGAACAAGGAAAATCTTATTGTTATTGGAAGGGGGCATATGGCTCAGATTTGAAGAATGAGTTGAATCAGTCAAAAACACCCTTTAAATAGACATTGCGTATGGAAAAGAGAATCCCTCTAGTCAGACTGAGTTAGCAAGTTTTTGGAAAGTTTTGAGCCTTTTCATTTCTGCAAGACTGCAGTTGTTCGGTGAGCAGTGCTGGGAGAGAGTGAGGCTACTCAACATTAGAGCTAGTGAAAACAAATCACTTGCAAAATCATTGAACTTGAGTGGAACACTTTGCTAGACATAATAAATGTTGCCTTAGCTGGTTTAAAGGTGAAACGTGGTAGGTTTGTTGTGCAGGTCTACGCACGCAACACATTTTATTCAATGCAAGTTTTATACTATACGTGACAACCAGGAATATAGTCATGGGGACCACCAGAGAGACAGGTGACAGGCGGAATGTGGACAACACCCAGGAGCATTATGGGTTTGGCGGCATCCCGGCCTGTGTCTTCCTTGTGGAGGAAGCCCCTCAAACCAAACAAAAAGACATTTAAGAGGGCCATTCAAGACGCAAGTGAAGCCTGTGGCACCACTGGTGCCCAAGTGCAAGAATCCATACCTGAGTATGGATACCATAGGAGACCAATATGACCCAATAAGGTCTGATCCGATAGCGATACAGTATCAAGACATCTCCACCCGAAGCCCCAATGAACTTTGCCAGAAGGCATTGGTTAGTAAAGGCAGCGCATGGGGTGAGTGATTACTCTACCTGAAATAAATGATATACTTTTGTGATATAGCGTTTTTCTGCCCTTTTATCTTTATATGGGATGTCAACATGGGGTGTTAATCAAAGAAATGACTGCAGTCCTCGTCTGACTGTAATTGTACCATACCGTACGTGCTCAACTGCACACACAGACATACCGGCACAGAATTAACTATAGCCTCCCGAGTTCAAGAATCACTGAGTCATTCTGACAGGAAACTGAAGGGCTCTGTGGGTTTTCACATGTACAACCTTCATGTCTTAGTGTTAATCGAAATTGGTTGCGATTTCACCAAATGTTCTCACCGAAGTGTGTGAATCTTGCAAAACTCAGCAGTCATTGTTTCTGTTTTACTTTTTGTTTGAGACAATTGGAAGCCGTTCCAATTGTGTACCCCTATGTTTCATTAAAAGTGTAGGTACGCCTTAATATCATCAATATGTTTATGACCAGATTAACAGATCATTTCTGTTTACTGTTCTAATGCATGTTCTAATACAAAACTAAAATTGTGACCGACATTAACATACTTGCAGTTCTGTACTGTATGTATGTACAACAGTCCTGTTAACCCTTTCAGGACGGGAATCCATTTTTGGATTCTGTACAGTATGTACAGTATTGACACATTCAATTTTTGTGATAGTGCTATATCTATATTTGAAGTCTTTTCAGAAATCTTAGGTCAGGCCTAAATTTAAAGCAATCTGAACACAGCATTACAGCACATATCAAAGATATGTTTTAAGGCTGCATTCCCTTGTCTCAAAACATATGCAATGGATGATAAAAAAAAACACAATTTCAGCCCACAATTTCCAAATCCAGCAGCTGGTACATACAAATGTTCAAACATACAGTACAAAAACCATATTCACCGTATGATGATCATTTCAAAGAGCTTGCAGATTCAGTTACAGTTTCGACCTGACAGAAACATTCTGGCCACATAAGTATGTAGGTGTAGAAGACCACATTTGCGTGAGGGTCTGCTGTGTAGAAAGGAAGATTCCGGTAGAAGCAGAAACCGCATGCAATACAATATGAGTCTATGTCTGTCTGCCCCAGATGATCAAGGAGGGTATATATACAGTATATGGTCTGACTTCCTATATCTCTGTTCCATTTAGGCCCTACCTGCACGCTGAACAATATGCATGCACTTATGATTGGTGTCGTTCTGATGTATCTTGGACAAAAAGGTACATTTTTGTTTTTCATGGAAATTTGGTGGTGATTATGGTTATTGATTATGGAATTGTACTGTGTGCAATATTTGAATGTTTGCAACAAGGTCATAAGCTGATCAATATTGGTTTGAGATCTGCTGATGCCTTTTTTCCTTTTCAGCACTTGGGAGTGAAATCATAAATGGGAAAAAGGCTTCGTCCAAGTCTTTGCTGTACATGGCTTCTGTGCAGAATAATGGGAAACATGTATGCGGAGGATTCCTAGTGAGTCAAGACTTTGTACTCACTGCGGCCCACTGTTGCCAGTAAGTTCATTTTCCACTCAATAACTTGACTTTAGACAATCTAAATAACATGGTAAAACATTGTTGTTGACAAACAATCAAAGTCTGCAATTCATCAATGCCGGTGAAATAAAATGTTTGCACTGTTGCAATTGTTTGCACTGGAATGAATAAGCTATACATTTGTATTTTCCAAAATTATGTGTAATTAAATAACAACTACTAACATGTACTCAGGAAATGTACCAAAATGAGTGTTGTTGTTGGCACACACAACCTCAAGAGCATCAATGAGAGAGTTATGAGGTACAACGCACTCAAATGCAGACACCCCTCCTTTGTAAATGTCTCATCTGGAAGAGACATCATGCTCCTCAAGGTAACCATTAATCCTATTTATGTGCTATTTGATAAGCCTATAATATGAAGGACTATATCACAGATATATTTTTTTACAACTGTGTTTGCAGCTGTTTAAGAAAAAAGGACAACAGAAACAATGGAAAACGGTTAAACTACCAAATAAAAGTAAAAGTGTCAAGGCAAAGACTAAGTGCTTGGTAGCAGGGTGGGGACTCACTCAAACTGGTGGCCAAGTTTCCAACGACCTGCGAGTGGTTGATGTGTCTACCATTGACCTGAAGGTCTGCCAACAGAAATGGAGTCCCTTTCTCCTGCCACAGAATATCACCTGCGCAGGAGGATATGGGACGGACAAAGGATTCTGTCAGGTGTGAATTTCCAAATAATCTCTATTAATTTGTCAATAAATTTCTAGCTACCAAAGTGTGTCTATGTACTATATATACAGTATACATACATACACATGCACTCACATGCACACGCACACACACACACACACACACACACACACACACACACACGCTATATATAAAATTATTATTTTTTTCCCCCTTTACTCGCATAGGGTGACTCAGGTGGTCCTCTGGTGTGCAACGGAGAGGCGGTTGGTATCGTTTCTTTCAACAATGGCAGCTACTGTGACTACCCAGATCTCCCCAACGTCTACACAGATGTGTCAAAGTACCTGCCCTGGATCAAGGACGTCATGAAGAAAAAAACATGCTAGATTCTTAAAGTCAATGTATGCAGGCACTACAACATGTTGTTTGGAATACATTGCATTGCTTGCATTGGTGGTAGGGTAATTGAGAATCGCTTGTTTGATTTTGCTAATTGAATAAAACAATAAATACATTGTCTGGGAGATTTTCTTTACAAAACATGCATATGGCTCAGATGCAACACTAGATTTACAAGACAGCAGTTGTTCAGTAAGTAGTGCTGGGAGTGAGTGCGGCTTCTCAACATTAAAGCTACTGAAAATGAATCACTTGCAATATCATTGAATCTGAGTGGAACACGTTTCTAGACACAACAAATGTTGCCTTAACTGGTTTAAAGGTACAATATGCCACGTTTATTATACAGGTCTAAGGTTCACAACACATTTATTATTTAATACGAATCCACAATTCCTGAATGAAGTGCCAGTATTTCTTTAATGGGACTGATCAAGGGTATAGCTACTGGGGCCTATATAGGATTTCCACTCCTCTGACCTGCAGAAGTGGACTTCTTACATGAGGATGATGTTTATAGATACCACAGTCCCTTCCAGACTTGCAGAGACCTCAGACTCAACCCAAAACTATATACAGCCTAGACTTCATGGACTTTCTGTCAGAGCAACAATTCAGGTGGTGAGGGTATATGGGCTCGGAAAGGCTCCAACACATGTGCCCCCCCCCCCCCCCCCCCCCCCCCCCCCATACTAAAACTGTACTTTGCGCTGGCAAAGTACAGCTTTTAGTAGTATACCAAGTTCACCAAGTTAGCCGGCAACACTACAGTGACAGACCTGATCACTAATAATGATGAGACAACCTGTCCTATAACCTTTGACAAGACGAAAGAGCTGTTCCTACAGCAGATAACATTACACTTACCTGAAGGCATTTTAAGCTAAAAAGGCAGCGTAGGAGTGAGGGGGATGATGATTATATTACCTGCAATAAATGATATGCTTTTGGATATAGTGTTTCTCTGGTGTTTTATCTCTCCTACAGCCTGGGTGGGAGGGTGAGTGTGAAATATGAACAACTTCCGTGTCTTGACTGCTGTCCTCATCTGACTGTAATGTCATTAGTACCGTACCGTACATGCTCAACTGCTACTGTGGCCTCTGTGGTTTTTCAATGTGCAATGTTCACTTTTCAGTGTTAATGGAAATTGGTTGTGTTTTCACACCAAATGTTCTCACCAAAGTGCATGAAGCTTGCAAGAAACTCATGGTTTCTTTTTTGCTTTTAGTTTGAGACAACTGGAACCTGTTCCAATTCTCTACCATTATGTTTCATTAAAAGTGTAGATGTAAGCTGTTTATAGAAACTGTATCGTACTGTATGTTAATATAAAACTACTAAAGTAGTCTGAACAGGATAGGCTATTACAATAAAGATATATGCACCTTGTCTCAAAAATATCTCAAAATATATTTGTTTTAAGATTTCACTAATTCAGGAAATACTTTTTAGTCATTAAATGCTTTATATACGGTCACAGGGCAGCCCATGCCCTATAGACACACACACACACACACACACACCCCCACACACACACACACCCCCACACACACACCCCCACACACACACACACACACACACACACACACACACACACACACACACACACACACACACACACACACACACACACACACACACACACACACACACACACACACACACACACACACAATCTAATTAATTAGCACTGGTCAGCTTAAAAATAACTGTGAGGAATGATGTGTTTAACTTAAATTATTGGACTATGTAATTATTTTAAACATCATGGTCAACTGTTTATTGGTCTCCTGTCTGTACTACCTATTGCATGCAATACTACTGTGTGCTAGGAGGTGCCAAGTGCTGTAGAGGTGAAGGGTGTTTGTTGTTATAGTAGAATTTTTATAGTAGAATTTCTAATTATAGGCCGAAGGTGTTTGATAAAGTGATGAATGAAAGATGAAGCGTAAATTGTATATGATTTCAGTAATGATGTATAACTAATGGGCCTAGTTAGTTTGGTTTGTCTTAGTTAATTGCTGCTAATTGCTTTGAGTGCTCTTGGTATGACCCACCTGGTATAAAATGGTGGATGGATCTACAGACAGGAGTTCAGTTTAGGCTAGTGTTCTCAAACTCTGCCCGAACCCGACCAGGACCGAACCCGAACAGGCCCGACCCGACATTTAGGGCCGGGTAGGGCCGAAAATCTATCCTAATCAGTAGGGCCGGGTAGGGCCTAGGGCCCCATGAAAAAATAATATATATTGAATTATTTTAATGATAGTTATTTTCTGTATTTACCTATTATGAAGATGGTGCTGATTGCCATTTCATTTTTAATCTGTGGTGAATTCTCAAATTTTGCCCAAACCCGACAGTTTAGGGCCGGGTAGGGCCTAAAATCTATTCCATTTAGTAGGGCCGGGTAGGGCCTAGGGCCTGAACTGTTAGGGCCGAGTAGGGCCGGGCCTTAATTTTCAGGCCCGTTGAGATCTTCAGTTTAGGCAAGCTACATTGAGCAGTGGAGGAAGAGAACTGCTGGGGCCCTTTGTAAGGTGTAGCCCATTAGAGTATAGCTACCTCAACTTACTGTTCTTTTAGCTGTATGCCTGTGTTATTTGTGGATGTGCTTCATTTTAAATCAGTTCATCACTTTGTATTGC
This sequence comes from Benthosema pterotum, assembly GCA_039105355.1. Lineage (NCBI taxonomy): Eukaryota > Metazoa > Chordata > Actinopteri > Myctophiformes > Myctophidae > Benthosema > Benthosema pterotum. The sequence continues at coordinate 27,322,977 of CM076979.1, read as the reverse complement.
ACTACCTTGCTGACTTTGGGTAAATAAAAAAAACAAAAAAATGCATTTTTGGGCATTCGTCTGCCTTGGATGACCGGTGAACCTTTACATATACAGTATCTCACTAATTAAAATGACTTTTTGTATGCATGTCCCTGCAAAACTATAAGCAAAATATTGACAGAAGTTCAGAACACATTTTCTCATAAACAGATCCAACAGCTGGAGCATATTCACAGTATGATGATCATTTCACAGAGCTTGCAACCTCAGTTACAGTTTCGACCCGACAGAAACATTATGACCACAGCGATGTGTAGGTGTCGAAAACCACATAGCTGCGACCCAGATTTACATATAGGGTCTGCTAGAAAGCGGTCTATAGGAGATTTCGGTAGATGTAGAAACCACATACAGTACAGTACTGTACGTGTCTATGCCCACATATCAAGGAGGGTATATAAGACTCCCTATTGTGTGTCCCATTCAATCTCCTTACTGTAGCTGCACGATGAACAAAACACATGCACTTGTGGTTGGTGTCATTTTGATGTATCTTGGATCAAAAGGTAGGTTTTCTTTTGGTGGAAATGTGGTGGTGATTATGGTTACTGTGGGGTGATTATGGGATTCTCGATTATATTATACAGTATTTGAACGCTTACAACACGGTCAAAAGCTGACCAATATTGATTTGAGGTCTTGCTGATGCACTTTTTCCTTTTCAGCACTTGGGAGTGAAATCATAAATGGTAAAAAGGCTTCGTCCAAGTCATTGCTGTACATGGCTTCTGTGCAGAATGATGGGAAACATGTATGCGGAGGATTCCTAGTGAGTCAAGACTTTGTACTCACTGCGGCCCACTGTTGCCAGTAAGTTAACTTCACCAATCAATAACTTGAACTTAGACAATGTGAATAATATGGTAAAACATTGTGATTGAAAACAGTCATTGTGTGCAATTCATCAATAACGGTATAAGAAATGTTATGTTGTGTTTGTGTTATGTTTCATGCTGTTTGCAATGAAGAAACATTATTAATGGATGGAATAAGTAACCAATATTTTTGTATTGCATATTTGCATGTGCAATATACAAATATGCTTAATAAGTAATAACTACCATTATGTACTACGACTCAGGAATTGTACCAAAATGAGTGTTGTTGTTGGTACACACAACCTCAAGAGAATCAATGAGAAAGATATGCGATACAACGCACTCAAATGCAGACACCCCGACTTTAAAAAGGTCATATCTGGAAAGGACATCATGCTCCTCAAGGTAAACAGTCTTTATTAATCCTCATATGAAGGACTGAAGGAGAAATTAAAGGAACATTAATCACAGATAATAAGTTAAATATCTGTCTTGTGTTCACAGCTGTCTAGGAAAAAGGGACAAAAAAAGATATGGAAAACAGTTAAACTTGCAAATAAAAGTAAAGACAAAACCATCAAGGCAAAGACTAAGTGCTTAGTAGCAGGGTGGGGACCCACTCAAACTGGTGGCCCAGTCTCTGATGACCTGCAAGTGGTTGACGTGTCTACCATTGACCTGAAGGTCTGCCAAAGGGAATGGAGTCCCTACCTTAAGACAGTCAAGACCCTACCACAGAATATCATCTGTGCAGGGGGATATGAGACCAAGAACGGAGCCTGTCAGGTGTGTACACTGTACACTGTACAGTGTGACATTGGTCCTCTCTTTTCATTAATCACTGTATTAAACCACAGAAACCATATTCTGGGGGATCATTTGCTGAAAATAGTGCCGTGCCAAAGGTACAAAGTAATAATATTTAACCTTTATCTGGATCATGAACACGACCTTTCACATTATCAATCTAAAAGTGAATTGTCTCTTCAATATTTTCCAACACATTTCATGAAGTCCAGCCACCCATTCTGATGTCATTTGGCTAATATGATTAGACTAGTCTCTCAAGACGGTCTGCACAAGTTCCATGGGTGAAAACACAACCTCTATCCAAAGCTATTAAGGTCATCTGATAAAAGCATAAAAATCCTCTATCAATCTGTTTTTTAAGGGTGATTCTGGAGGTCCTCTGGTGTGCAATGGGAAGGCAGTTGGCATCGTGTCTTTCAACTTGAACAACGTCTGTGATTACCCAACTGTACCAAACATCTATACAGATGTATCAAAGTACCTGCCCTGGATCAAAGAGACCATGAAGAAGAAAAAATGTTAGGGAATGTAGTGTACTATACAATATACACAATGTTGATGTTGTAGTATACACTTTGATTTCACTGTTAAATGTATGCTGCTTAATCTGTCTGTGAATGTCATATATGTCCAGTGTGCAATTGCAAAGCATTTTAGGAAGTTCTGCAGGCAAGACCATTAATTTGTATTTATTTATTTTTGCTGTTCCTAAATCCTAATACTGTCTTGATGTCTTAAAGTGTAACTTTTGTTCATAAATAAAAGGTGAATACAATACAACATATATAATTGGGGTGATTGGTGGTACTTTGTCTCCCTGCTCTTAGATTGTGTCAAAGATTATGTCTGCACTGTTCAAGATTACATGGTAATGTAATGTACATGGTAATGTTTATGGTAGGTCAGCTTAGCTCCAATAAAGCTTGGGGAAGATACAGCAACTATATATTTAGTGCAAACGGAGTGACTGACAAAAGACGTATGGCAATAAGCTGTGTTTTTAAACAGTTAGGCAATAAGGATGACTTCCATGACACCATATGTGGTGTCACAGAACTCATGCAAAAGAATTTTACACATATTTTAGTCACAGTTGTATAGTTTGTACAATGTACTAGATGCATTACAAAGTTTAGCAAATGTGCCCAAAGTGTGCCAAATGCTAAATAGATGTTTTGGAAGCCTCCAAACAGTTTTTCATGTAAAATCTAATTTCCACTCTTTCACACTCTGGAGCCTTTCCCCTTCTTATATTAGTATTAGTATGTCCTATCTTTGTGCAATGCAAACAAAACAAATCTGACATGACCTTTGGCCAAAGGTCATGATTGATTTTGAATGATTTGATTGATTTTGAATGATTTTTGCATTTTCTCTACTAGGTGTCACTCTGCTGCATCATGCCAGGGGCATAGAAAGAACTAATGTATATGGGTTGTTTGAATGGGTGAATAATATGTGAATGGATGAATGTATTGCACTGTGCAGCTAAATCATTTATAACTCCACCACTAGAGGGCCCAGATGTACAATCGTGTTGTCTATGCATAAGGGACAGAATAACAGCACTATTCAATTTACCAGCAACATGCACATACTGTGGTTCCCGAACTGTATTCCTCCAAATGTGTTGTCAAGTGAAGCAAATCAACTTTACAGCAATTTTTAGGCATAGTTGTACTAGATTGTTCAAAAGCACACTCAAAACCCATCTCTTTCAGACTTGTTTCTCCCACATAGTTCTCCACCCCCACTTATTTGTTCACCAACCCTGTCTCTAGTTTTAATCTTTTAACCTGCATTTTTGTTTTTTCTTTTAATAAAGTTGTTTGTTTTTCTTTTCTGTAAAGCGACTTTCTGAAAAGCGCTATATACATTTTATGTATGTATTATTAGACCGAAACTCAAGTTTAACAAATTGCATAACACATGTGCTCATATTATGAATGAGAATATGCACGAATAAGACAATGACAGCTGATTATATTTTCTGAGGGTCTACACCAGCCAGAACAAAATTGAAATTGTAGTCTATAGTGATGTAGTTCACTTTTGTTCAGAGGCCAATGGGGTCCAAGAGGTAAAGCTTCAGCCTCTGGGCTCATCAAGCTTATAGATTTAGAAACGCATGCATAGAACTCTGACACCAAACTGTTTTTGAGTAGTGCAGAACCACTCCACATAGCGATGTGTGTATTGTATGTACAGTATGTATCTATATGTATTGTATGCATGCATGCATGTACAGTATGTACATGCAACACTGGAACTTTGTAATTAACAGATTTGGGCATGGGCCGAAACCGAGCTTGCCCCCTGCGAGTGTTCCTGGCTGTCTGGAAGTCTGCTAAATGTTTGGATGGAAAATGTGAACAATAGACCTGCATTTGTTGCTTCCGGAGTTTGAAACACCAGTGAAGTCAGAAACCTAGTATGGGTTCTGTGGTTCTTTATGGTGCATGCACAGTCATCAGGTCTGAAAGTAGGTCATTTTGCAACTAAAGTTGAATTAGTTACTGTGTCTGTCCGACAATTTTGCTGGAAGGGAACATGGTGCAAACTTTGCTGCGACCAGTGGTGGAAAGTAACTAATTAGATTATCTATTTATATATATTTTTATTTATATTTATTTGATTTATATATTTTATTTGCAGGCTACCCTATATATAACTGAACTCCACACTCATTTTTTCTTTTCCCCCTGTATTTATGTTGATTATCTGTTTGGTTTTATTGCATGCAGTATTGCATCACACATAGACAGGTGCTGCTGCTGTCTTAACTTCATTACACTCTATAACAATAGGAAACTGGAGGCCTGGATGGGGATATGACGCACACCCCCACCTTCAATAAATTTAGCCCACAGGTTAATATCCAAATACTAATACATATATTGATTTGAGCTGTTACAATTCCAAACACGCAAGTAGCTTAAAGACTAGTATTCAAGTTGTATTGTCTTGTTTTTTTTTTTACGTCCAGTCCAGTGTATTTGAAATCAAGTTCATAAAGTATACAAGTATTCCGGGATTCCAATTAAAAAAGTAATAATCAAGATTCCAATCAAACAAATAGCCAAAATAGGAGATCTTGGGTTACATATGCTCCTTCGTCGGCAATGCCAACACCGGTTCTTGCATAGGCTCCTCATTCTGGTTATAGGATCGTGAACTAGAGCATTCAGTGGTTTTTGCCACTAATGCCACTGACACTAATGTGGCCGTCTGGAGCGGTGAGTACGAAACAATAAGGGCCTCCATCATCAACGTTTCTCATGCCTGTGTAGATGTACAGTACAAACCACACCATCCGTTCACCAAGAGGCTGGGGTATAAATAGTGCTATGACTTTGTAAAGTATGTTATAGCAATTTGGATCTGCTATACATACATGATGAACAATAAACACGTTTTTGTACTCTGTGTAATCCTTATGTGTCTTGGACAAAAAGGTACACCAAGAAGAAATGGGTATTCCAGGCTTTGTGGATGTGGAATATTACAGTACAGCACAGACATTCGCATGTCTGCAACACAATGGTAGAATCTGATAAATATCGGTTTGTTATGTCTTCTTTTTTTATTTTCAGCACTTGGGAGTGAAATCAAGTCACTGCGATATATGGTTTCTGTGCAGAATGATGGGAAACATGTATGCGGAGGATTCCTAGTCAGTCAAAACTTTGTAGTCACTGCGGCCCACTGTGACGATAAGTAAGTAGACTAAGTACATGTTTATTTATTAATCTCTTTTGTCATCAATACCATTTTGCTTTTCCCTTAGACTAACAGATGACATGCAGATTATACTACTGGCATATTTACAGGACATTTACCGACATGAGTGTTGTTGTTGGTACACACAACCTCAGGAGAACTGAGAAAGCAACGAGATACAAAGTGCACAAATGCAGATACACCTTTGAAAATGTGGAATCTGGAAGTGACATCATGCTTCTGCAGGTATAGCATGTTTTCATCCTAACATGAAGGACTTAAGAAAAGCAATCACTGATATTAAGCTAATTTCATTTATGCCTTGTGTTCACAGCTGTCTAGGAAAAAAGAAAGAAAAAGAAAAATATGGGAAAAAGTTGACCTTTCAAATAGTAGTATCAACGCAAAGACCGTGTGCCAAGTAGCAGGGTGGGGGTTCACTCGCACTGGTGGCCCAGTTTCTGATGACCTCCAAGTGGTCAACGTGTCTACCATTGACCCGAAGGTCTGCCAACAGGAATGGAGACCCTATCTTAGAAGACGGTCCACCCTACCACGGAATATCATCTGTGCAGGGGGATATGGGACAGACAAAGGATTCTGTCAGGTAGAATTCGCAAATAATCTCTTTACAAATAAATTGTCAACTAATTTCTAGCCCCCAAAAACAGGTCAACTGAATTTAATATACAGCATATATTTTCTCTCATAGTTTGACTCAGGTGGTCCTCTGGTGTGCAATGGGGAGGCGGTTGGTATCGTTTCTTTCAACCATGCCCGCAACTGTGACTACCCAGATCTCCCCAACGTCTACACAGATGTGTCAAAGTACCTGCCCTGGATCAACGAGATCATGAAGAAAACAACAAACAAATGCTAGATCCTTCAAATCTGTTTGTCTGTATGTACTGTATGTATGTATGTATGTATCATCTATGTATGTATGTATGTATGTATGTATGTATGTATGTATGTATGTATGTATGTATGTATGTATGTATGTATGTATGTATTATGTATGTATGTATGTATGTACGTACGTACGTATAAAAATATGTCTGCCTTGCAAAGTCAGTATTGATGCTTCCTGGGATATTTTAATTGCTTTCCTATGTGAAAATCACATGCACTTGTTTGGTTTTACTAGTTGAATAAAACAATAAACACATTTATTTTGTTTACAACAAATGATTCCCAAAGGAATGATTTAATTATCTATGGGTGTGAGACATATGAGAAATGTGAAAAATAAAGCATTCTCAAGCTTGGGAGGATCTTATGCCTTCATTCCACTACCAGGTTATTCAGGTTTTGAGGTTATTGTGAAAATCTTACATGTGTCACCATGAGTTACACTGGACTTTTTTGTGCTGGGCTATGAGCTTGCAGATCTGCTATTTTTGAAGATGCCATCACGTCTCTGTGTGTATTATGCATTTGTTCGCCACAGGAAATCGTTGATTGTCACTTCATTATTGGTTTGTATCGTAGCTGTCAGTGATTGTAGCCGTGCTATCATTGTTACTATACAGTACAGCCGTCAAATAAGCCAGTGACATCTGCTTTCTGAATGTGTGTTAAGAGACAAGTAGGCTAGGTCACTCTGACCATGACCGTCCAGAGTTTCTTGTTTTATCGAGGTTCATCCAGTATTTCCTTACACATTTTTAGTAGCCATGGCAACTGTGACACCATTTCACTGTCATGTGAACTGTTAAATACTGTCATTTTGTGAAATAGGGAGAGAGACTTTGATGCTATGATAGTTGTCTATGGATTCCGGGTTTTCCAAATCACCCAAGTCACTCATTGCAAATCACTGAATGCTCCAAATGTTTTGGTGCAGGCTGATTTGGAGGATTTGGCCAAGAGCTTTGAATCAGATCCTGCCAAGGTCAAGGCAAGGGCCTCTTTTGCATCCATCCTGTTGGTGCCTGCATGCTGCTGAGTGGTGCAGGTAACCTGAACAGAGAGCATAAGTAAGACAAGGAAGTAGGAGGTGTCCTACATCTAAGGGCTCAGACATGAGATGCTGAGCAAGTTTGGGTTGAATTAGGGGACCAAGTTGGATGACTAATCCATTCCACCTCCCAGTTGCAACTGTTTCTTCAACAAGCATTCATTGTCAGGTTAGTGGAGCTTGATGTTTGCATTACATTTTATTTTTGGTGGTTCACTGTGTGTTAACAATGTGCTTTTGACCTTGTGTCAATGTGATGGTGTTGCTAGGCTGTGCACTCACTAAAGTATCAAAATAAGAAGTACTGATATTCTGGTATTCTTCTGAATATAAAACTGAGATGGAAGCAGATAAATGCTGCACGTTCAATGCCAAAGGTGATGACTGTGCATAAATTGCATTGACTATGTAAAATGTATAGTCTATGTCCAACAATTTACAATATAAATTATTAAACATAGGACTACATACGATATATAGGCTCTATATTTTATATGCCATAGTATAACAGGGTTGAAAATAATAACAGGCTTGTGAATCCCATTATTGGGTGAATTATGATTATTTTGGTCACTACTCCATAGTGCGCCAGGAGACTATGGCATGCATGTAGCCTAACAGCTAAACCATGTAACAAGGTTTAACTGTTATGCTTTACAACCACATGTGAGAGTATAGAGTTGTAGAGTTGTAGAATGTCACGTCCTATTTGTTGCATCAGTTAGTGCCATAGTTAGGGCCAGTTCATTTCATTTCGTTTCCATTCATTTATTTATTTCGAACAGGTTGAAAATATGGGAACAAAGGAAATGAAGGAAAATGAGATTAAAAGGAATTGGATTCTCATAATTCCTTACATATTTGTTCGAAAAAGGAGTAGGAAGAAGTTTGCAAGAAACTTATCATGTCCTACCCCTTTGTATAACTCCTAATAAGAATAATAACAAAAAGTATTTACGGCAACAATAACAGCAACAACAATGATCCTGGCTAAGAATAACTTTATTACAGCATAATGATTGTTATATATCTTAGATATAAATAGATCATCTACTGTTCTAGTATATTATGTCATGTTATTAGGTTATATTACAATAGAAATACATAATGTTATGTCACATTATACTATACATTATTATGATTTATTCTTCTAATTTATATCTATCTATTTTATTTCCTTTGAACATGTGTTTGAATGCATTCCATGACTGGGTTAGCTTCAATTCCTAACTGCATCTATTCCACAGAGTTACCCCTTTGACGGAAATACAATGAAGTTTTGTATTTGTCCTCACAGCTGGCTGTTCTCTGTTCTGAAACAGATAGCAACTACAAATAGGTACGAACATATTTGTAGTTGGTATCTGGTGGTATCTGGTGTTTCTGGGGAGATAAATGTATATTTGTACCATATTTCAAGGCCACTTTCATAAAAGGCCATTGGGGACATGAAGGAAATATGGGGGGGGGGGTTCTACTGAAAGAAAGCAAGATCATTTCTGATGTCATTTTTACATATAATGCACCTGAAGGGGTCAGAGGGAATGCAAATAAAGTCTCACAAAGTCTCGCAAATCGTACTGAATTCTTTCTAAACCTGTGGGACTTTATGAAGGTCCCACGTCCATAAACCCTTGACCACATCCTGTTCCAAATTCCTCACTGCATCTATTCCACAGAGATACCCCTTTGACGGAAATACAATGAAGTTTTGTATTTGTCCTCACAGCTGGCTGTTCGAACATGTAGATTCCTCTCAGATTATACTTGCATTCTCTGTTCTGAAACAGCTTTTGGATGTTTTGTGGTAGAGATCTGGTTTTGCTTTGTGCATTATTTGAAGTGTTTTTAATTCAACTAATTCTTTGAGTTTTAGGACTTTTGATTGAATAAACAGTTGGTTAGTTGGTTCTCGGTAGGCAGTTTTATTTACTATTTTTATAGCTCTTTTTTGCAAAATAAAAATTGGCTTTATGTTTGTTGTGTACGTGTTTCCCCATACCTCAGCACAGTATGTTATGTATGGCAATATGAAGGAACATAGAAAAAATTGCAATTGATTTAGCAATTTTATTTTTATGTAATTATTATGAGGCTTCCAACATATTTTGCTCTCTATTAATACACCAAGAAACTTCACCTCATCCACCTGTTCAATTTCTATTTTATTTTATGAAAGTCCCACGTCCATAAACCCTTGACCACATCCTGTTCCAAAGTGGCTCAGTAACCGTCCCAGTGTTTCTGGTCCCTGAAAGAGTTGTTTCACTTTTTGTTTTATAGCTATCTGTGAATTTTTTGGGGTCATATAATTATTATGTACTATAATTATTATGGTACGAACAAAATATGATTATAAGTTAAAACATGTATAAAGGGTAAAACTCTTTTTCTCTCACACACAGGTCTCATGTTGACACTATGGTGAAAATAATCACTTCAATGAAGAGACGTCCCTTTCTCTATATTCTTTTGACCTCTTGTGCCATTTCCGCTGTTGTATGGCAGTGGAGATTCCAGGCCTTGACATCCTCTGTCACCTCCACCCACCATGGCAACATCACCGTGACCGTCCTGCTGTGGTACTGGCCCTTCGGTCCCTCTTACGAACTAACGGGAGACGTGTGCTGGGAGCGCTACCGCGTCCCGCGCTGTCGACTGGTAGACCAGCGCTCGCTGTACCCGACAGCGGACGTGGTGGTCTTCCACAACAGGGAGTTGCAAGAGGGACGTCAAAAGCTGCCCCGTGATCTGCCGCGCCCCCCCGGTCAAAGGTGGGTCTGGATGTCCCTGGAGTCCCCCGAACACAACGGGGACCTGCGCTCTTATGTGGACATCTTCAACCTGACCATGTCCTACAGGAGAGATGCCGATATTAAAATCCCTTACGGGGAGCTGGTCTCCTCGGAGCCTGGCAGCGAAGAACGGAGAGCCGAAGGCTTTGCGGCGAACAAAAGCGACTTGCTATGTTGGGTGGTTGGCAACTATCGTCCGCACCACCAGAGAAGCCAAGTCTACCAAGAGCTGAACGCCGTAGTTCCCGTGCGCGTGTATGGGAGCTGGAGTGGGGAGCCGCTGTCTTCCCAAGCCCTCCTGCCCACCATCTCTCGCTGCTATTTCTATCTGGCCTTTGAGAACTCGGTCTCCAGAGACTACATTACTGAGAAGCTGTGGAGGAACGCGTACCAGGGAGGTGCCGTGCCGGTCGTTCTCGGGCCGCCGGCAGAGGATTACGAGGCCGTGGCACCGCCGCACTCTTTCGTCCACGTCGACGACTTTGCGTCGATGGAGGACTTGGGGAGTCGTCTGAAGCGGCTGGCGGACGACAAGGAAAGCTATGCCAGCTATTTTGCCTGGAAACGAACGTGGAAGGTGAAGCTTTACACTGACTGGAGAGAAAGGTTGTGTAGGATCTGCTCTCAGTATGACACGTTACCTCGACAGAAGGTTTACACCGACCTTGAAGGCTGGGTTAATGGTTAATCAATCACACAGAGACTGCTGGTGTCCGGTGCTCCATAGAGTGCCTACCAAATACTGTTTGTGTGCGTGGCACACCAGCTGTACAGTAACCCAGAGGAAAAGGCTCCAGGGAGTCACTAACACCGCTCAGAAGATCTCACCGTCAGATTATCAACATTCAACATATCAACTTTATCAAGGACACTTGATAAGGGCGGCTGTGGCTCAGGAGGTAGAGCAGGTCGTCCAATAACCCATGGGTCCGCGGTTTGAATCCCGGCTCCTCCTGTCTATGTGCCGAAGTGTCCTTGGGCAAGACACTGAACCCCAAAATTGCCTCCAATGAGTTGGTTGGTGTGAGCTGGCCACCATTGGTGTGTGAATGTGGGAAGTGGGGACGCTGGCGTCGACTGTTCGCCGCTCTACTTCCCAATGTATGAATGAATGGACCATTGTAAAGCACTTTGAGCACTTGGAAAAGCGCTATTAAAATGCAATCCATTGATACACAGTTCGAACTGTAGCAGCAGTACAGTAGCAGCAGTAGCTGCATTAAATGGAATCCACCATGAATGTAAAATCAAATGTATCATATATAATAGTTGCCTTTTTATACACTTTGGAGCCTAAACAACAACTCAGATCATTATTTTATATTTGGCTATTTGGCTGCAGTACCACAAAAACAGCCTCCTCTCCCACCTCACTGCTCCCCCCACCGCCCACCTCATTGTTATTCAATGTCTCATAGAATATGCATGATCTGCCTGGTTTCAGTCACTTTCATTGGGTTTCTTTGAGAGGGGTGTACCAATGAATTGGGGACTATTATTTTTATTTCTTTATTTTATTATTATTATTACCTTTATTGTTATTATATTATGTTATTATATAATTTGACATCACTAAATAGGACAATCTGAGAGTGCCCATTCATGCACCCCCATTCAGACACACAAAATCACAGATATCTCAATATAGGTCTGACCATTTAAAATTCATGGTGGAACCCCTTTAAATGATGCTAGGAACGTTGATGTTTATTCACTGCTGCAATACATGTTTTTGTGCTTTTGCTTTTCTGCTGTCTTAAGTGCAATACAGGTTTTGAATGACTGGCTCTCACAACACTGTTAAGTGTCCATTATAGAGGGACAATGAATTGTTGGGACAGGTGTGTTGAGGTTCGTTTATTGTTTTCTGTATAACGTTTAAGTTGTTTTGTCCATTAAGCTGTTTGTATATTTGTATATGAGTTTAATTGATGTGATGGTTGGTGGTTGATGTCATGTTGCTGATTCCCTTCATTCCCTATGCAGTCAGTGAGGTGAATCAATTTGTTTATGTGCATCTTATTTCCATGTTATCTTCCGTTTAGTGTCTTCATGTGGTCATATGCTTATAATTGTTTATTATTTGTATTTATAGATTTTATGTTGTTTGTTAAACATCAATAAAAAGAGAAATTACTGGCTCGTCAATGGAGGGAGGTATAATTACCTTTTGCTTTTTCTAACTTTTGCTTTTCACTTAGGCCAACCGATTTACAGATTATCTTGTTGCCACTTAAAGAGAATCAATACTGGTATATGTTGATATTACAGTATTTATAGGACATTTACCAACATGAGTGTTGTTGGAGCAACACTCATGTTGGTAATGAGCAATGAGATACAAAGTGATAGAAAAGATTTCTAAAACAACTGGGAAAAAGCTCTAACAGCTGTATGGATGACTATCATTCTCCCCCTGGTGGATAAACGGAGGTACTGATTAATATACCAGAGTAAGCCTGAACAAAAGAAAAAGATGGTATATGCATACAAAGTATTTAATGTTTATCATACATAACAGTATCTATCTATCTATACATCTATTGAGAGAGAAGGGGGGGTGACTTTTGTCCTCTAAAAAACAATAGTATCAACTATTGTTGTTATAGAAATAGTGCTGGGTCATATTTGTGTGTCAGGAACTTTCAAGACTTTCAATACTTGACTCACACAATTTCCAAATGAGTCAAAGGAAAAGAGGGCACTGTGCTAGCTACTTGCTATGGGCTCATCAATCATAGTTTAAGAAACTTACGTCAAACAGGCATGAAATTCTCACACCGACACGTTTTTATGGATGGGTTGGTCTTACATGAGGTGTGCATTCATGCCAGCCAAACACACCTCAGATGGCAAATAAGGAACACATATGTATTGTACATGCTCAATGTTGGATGGAAAATGTGATCACTAACGTGAGAAACCTAGTGTGGGTTCTGTGGTTCTTCATGGTGCACGTATACAGCCGTACATCAAGTCTGAAAGTAGGAATGCATTTTGCATCAGCTATTGTATCTGTGAGACAATTTTGCTATGGGTACCTGGTCCCACATACAGAAGTTTTCAAGCCAAAGTTTGCTGTGACCAGTGGTGGAAATATTTACTGCATAATCAGTACTTTTACTTTTACTATGGCACTTTAGTAGATTTTAATGTCAATGCTTTTGTACTTTTACTCAAGTGCATTTAATTTAAATTCTGGACTTTTACAACGCTTTAATTACTTCTGTTTACTTTAGATTAGTAGCCTAGAGCATCCAGTGCAATTGTATGTTCATAAAATTATAAAATAAAAAATGCATTTGAAGTTAAAAACCAAAACAATGTTCAGGATTCCAATAGCATTCCAAATAGCCAAAATAGCAGATCTACAAGCTAGTAAATTGCCAGTGTTTGCTTTTGTTGGATATGGAATAAAAAACTAGAGAAAAACATTGAGTGGTTTCTGCCTGACAGTTCACAATGTGGCCGTCTGAAGTGTGAAACAATAGGGGCTCCCCTCCGTCATCAAAGTTTCACACCTGTGTAGATGCACTGACCACACACCCGCCCACACACATGCGCACGCACGCACACGCACACACACACACACGCACACACACACACACACACACACACACACACACACACACACACACACACGCACAGCCAAGAGCCTGGGATATAAATAGAGCTAGGACTTCCTACAGTCGAATCTCTGATCAGCCATGATGAATGACGTTCTTTTACATTCTATAATCTTTATGTGTCTTGGACTAAAAAGTAAGCCATTTGCAAGAAGAAAGACATGATGGGGTTATGTGAATGTGGAATATTACAGCACTGAATGTATATGCTGACCACACAATGTTAGAAATTGGTAATTAGCTTGATGCATCTTTGTTTTCATCTTCAGCACTTGGCAGTGAAATCATAAATGGGAAAAAAGCCTCGTCCAAGTCATTGCTGTACATGGCTTCTGTGCAGAATGATGGGAAACATGTATGCGGAGGATTCCTAGTGAGTCAAGACTTTGTACTCACTGCTGCCCACTGTGCGTAAGTTCTTACTAAGTACTTACTACTTGCTTTCTTAATTACAAAAGTATTTCTGTTTTGCTTTTGAATTAGCCTAATGGCAATAACAGACATACAGATTATATTGTTTGTATATTGTTGGCACTCCTGGTATCTGTTATTGGTATTTTAGGATATTTACCAACATGAGTGTTGTTGTTGGTACACACAACCTCAAGAGAACCGAGAAAGCAGTGAGATACAAAGTGCACAAATGCAAACACGACTCTTATAAAAAAGTCACATCTGGAAGCGACATCATGCTTCTCAAGGTAAATAGCATGTATTCATTCTAATATAAGACTGAAAAAACAAAAGGCCATCACTGATATTAAGCTTATTTAATTTATTGTATATTAATTCCAATCTTGTGTTTGCAGCTGTCTAGGTCTAGGGAAAAAGGACAAAGACACTGGAAAACAGTCAAACTTCCAAACAAACTTAAAGATAAAACAGTCAAGGCAAAGACTAAGGGCGCGATTTTCATTCCCCCCCTTGTCCCTAACGTTACCCGATACCCGCAGCGAATTCCCTTATTGCTATTTTGGTCACCTTTTCTCTTCCCTTAGCCACTATTCTTTATGCCGACACCGTTATTTGTGGCTGGAGGTGTGGTCATGGGCGTGTTTGTTGCGCAGTCCCTTAAGTTGCTAATTTCGTCAAATAGATTAGGGAACTAGATAACGCCACATCAGACCACCCCTTAACCGATCCGCGAAGGCAGAGCCACGTGCGCACGATGCGCGTCTGTGCGCCTTTGGAGATGTCCACAACTCCACGTGGAAACTCTGGAATTCGCGGCAAAAAGTCGTTTTTTTGATCATTGATTTCTCGGTCAATTCTGGACCATTTTTTACATTTCAAAGTGCAGCGTGACGGCAAAGACCTCCTCTCTCAGATGCTGTATAGTATATGTGGGTAGGTCTTCTCTACGATCCCGCATCGAGCAAAATGTAAGTGTCGGGGATTTGGTGGACCGTTTCCACCAAAATCCCGACACTTACATTTTGCTAGATCCCGCATCGTAGAGAAGACCTACCCACATATACTATACAGCATCTGAGAGAGGAGGTCTTTGCCGTCACGCTGCACTTTGAAATGTAAAAAATGGTCCAGAATTGACCGAGAAATCAATGATTAAAAAAAACGTTTTCTGCCGCGATTTGCCGACTTTTTTTTGCAATTTACTTTATAACATTTCGCAGACTTGGGATAAATGCACGCCACATACAGCAAAAAAACATGGAACATGTTTTTTCAACATAACATGTTGAATGGTAAGAAATGATTGAGAATTGACCGAGCAATTGTTTGAAAATGAGAGCATGATCTTTGAGAATAGGCGTCTGTCCTAAGCCCGCAGCCAGGCTGCGTGCTTCGGAGGGTCAGACATAGCAGTAGGGATAAGGGAAATAGATAAGGGATGAATTAAAGGGAATGGCAAGACCAACACGGATTGGATGAAAGCTAAAAACGCCCAAACCACACCTATGCATAATTTAACGGGTAAAGGAGGTATTTAAGGGAGATGGCATGGTACGAAATTAGCGACTTTAGTGGGGGAACGCCTCTTCCCCAATGCTATGTGCGTTAATTGCGCATAAGGGCTAATGTAACCAAAATCGGGCCCTAAGTGCTTAGTAGCAGGGTGGGGGCCCACTCAAACTGGTGGTCCATTTTCTGATGACCTGCGAGTGGTTCACGTGTCTACCATTGACCTAAAGGTCTGCCAAAGGGAATGGAGGGAATACCTCCCCAAACACGGAGTCATCTGTGCAGGGTGGTATGGGAAAGACAAAGGTGGATTCTGTCAGGTGTGTAGTTCTACATATTCTCTTTCAAAATAAAATGTGTTAACTAATCTCTAAACCATAACCAGGTTATCTTATGTATTTTTCATAGGGTGACTCTGGTGGCCCTCTGGTGTGCAATGGGAAGGCGTTTGGCATTGTGTCTTTCAACAACCTCAACTGTGACAACCCAGATGTCCCCAATGTCTATACAGATGTGTCAAAGTACCTGCCCTGGATCAACAATATCATGAAGAAAAAAACATGTTAGATTTTTAAATGTATGTACAACATAACCTGTTGCTGAAATATATCAAAATGCAATGGTAGAAGTATTGATGTTTACTGGATTATTTAAATTGCTTGCAGAGGTAATAGAGAATCACTTGCTCCTCTTGCACCTCTTTGAGTATCTAGGCTGTATGACTCATCTCTCCCTTGGTGGATAAACTGCTACTTAATAAATACAGTACAGCCAGGCACCGCATCATGCCATTATTTTCTGTTGTGGGATTCAGTTTTTATGCTCAGAATATGAAATAATAAATTATAGCATAGTAAAGTAAAGTAGTGCCACTGTTACAGTCACATTCAACAGATACAAAACAACAACATGTCTATAGGGTGGCCCTCAATTGGGAAGGAACAACACACACACGCACGCACACACACACACACACACACACACACACACACACACACACACACACACACACACACGCATGCGCGCGCACACGCACGCACGCACGCACACACAAACACACACACAACACACACACACACACACACACACACACACACACACGCACGCACGCACACACAAACACACACACAACACACACACACACACACACACACACACACACACACACACACACACACACACACACACACACACACACACACACACACACACACACACACACACACACACACACAAAAGGATAATGAAGGAGAAAAAGAGGAAGAATTCATACATTATAGGCCTAGAAGAAATTGCAAAAAAAGCACAATTTGCTCACGTATATGACACAGGAGTCAACAAACTACAATTTGGTGTAGTGTAAAATATGTCTGTAGTGTAAGGAATAGTGATGATATGATGATATTTATGTGAAAATTACCTTTGGCCTGTTCCACTCTAACTCCCTTACATTCAGTACAGACTAAAAAAGGGGAACTTACAGGAGATACTACTCAGCTGAAATGTAATCTTTGGCTTACATCCCGTACAGTTACTATAAGAAGTGATATCCTTTCATCACAGATATTTCCTAGTAGGATGTCTCAATGTTAACTCAAAATGTGTGTTCTTTAGATTCTGGAGATCACACATGGCTGAAATAAATCTAACTTGTTGTTACAGTGGATATGAGATAAATGTGTGCTTTAGCGGTTACAATTTTGGTTGAGGTTTCCACCTGACAGAAACGACACACACACAACCATGTAGACGAGAGAAAGCAAGGGATTTCAAAGCTAGTGATTTCATCACAAAATTGCTCAAACCACGTCTTCACAATAGGTCTTGTCTGTGTGTCTATTAAAAAAAGCAAAACCTTTACTTCTGTTGTAAGTGTATATGTATCTATGTATTTATTAAATAACATAATTTCCACGTTTTCAGAAGGCTACAGTACATCTACCATAGTGTCCACTTTAAAAAGAAATGCAGATATTTCAGATGACAATAACATCTGACTATATATGCAGCCGCAAATGCTACCTATAACGCCAGTGGGTGTGGATGGGGAGATAACAAAAGCAACCACATTAGCATTAGAACAGGCGCAAAGATTACACTTTAGGCAAATTGCAGACATAATCCAGTGCAATTACAGTAAGAAAGAACAACATGAGGCAATACAGCAAATGCTGCTGAATAGAAACTGAAATTCAGTATAAAAGACAAAATGCACATGAATCACTTTTATTCCGATGTACCTCACGGCCAATCTACAAGCCCACAACTTGTCACTTTGCAACATGCTGTTAGTTGTTATTAGCTGTTATTTTAATGTACTCCTCTTTGGACCCTTAATATATGAAGGAATAAAGGAAATTATCATTATAAAATGGCTCCAAAAGCAACCACATTAGCATTAGAACAGGCACAAAGATGTGGGGTGCGAATGACTTCATGAACCCCTGAAGTCTGCGGCTCTGTGTGCAGTATTCCTGTAAGCTAATTTTGAAACCCTAATACTGTGTTTCAAAATGTGCTTCTTTCATCACTTAACTGGTTTTGTGCAGCAACTAAATGAACCACAAGTTTCCAAATGAAGAGAAGTAATGAGGAACAATGGATATTATATATACTGTATATCCCTTCGACAGACCTCCAACATCATTTGACCAAAGACCATGACAACACGCTTCGCCCTGCTCGTCTTCATCACTCTAGGCCTAAATGGTAAGGAGCCATTTTATAACGATAATCTCTTTTATTCCTTCATATATTTAAGGGTCCAAAAGGAGTGCATTAAAATAATAGCAAGTAACAGCATCTTGCAAAGTGACAAGTTGTGGGCTTGTAGACTGGCTATAGAAAGGGGTATATAGGGGAAAAAAAGTGATTCATGCACATTTTGTCTTTTATATTTCAGGTTCTATGCAGCAGCATTTGATGTATTGCCTCATGTTGTTCTTTTGTACTGTAATTGCACTGGATTATGTCTGCAAAACGCCTAAAGTGTAATTATAAATTGTAAAAATGATCATATAAAATAATAATAATAAAAACAATCTACAAAGCGTTGTCGGCCAAGTGGTCAGCGGGTGCGTGCTCGAGTCCTGGTCTGCAAATTAAAGGGGAAGTCCACCCATTTTCAACATTCTAATATGTCATTAGTATAACCTAGAGGTGCTGGGTGGACATGATAAAAAGTCCCCCCATTCTGTGTTCCCAAAAATGGAGGTCTGAAGAAAGCCACTAACATGGTGAAACATCTTGATGACATCATCAAGATCTATTTTCATCATGTTAATGGATTTCTTTACACGCTTCTTTTTTCTGAGAGCATACAAATAGAACCAAATGAACCCGTTAGCGTTCATTTGGTTGCAAATTGAAAATGGGTGGAATTCCCCTTTAAGTTCTGTACTTGAGTACAGGTTGGCTACTTTGTGACTTTCCACCACTGCAGCATAGGTGCACACGATTAGGGCAAATACTCATGCCTACATTTTCTGTTCCCAGGGGCCCATGGAGCCCATATTGTTGGAGGCAGAGAGGCTGCCCCCAACTCTCGGCCCTACATGGCCTCCCTGCAGGTGGGAGGACGACACTTCTGTGGCGGGGTGCTGGTGAAGGAGGACTTTGTGCTCACAGCAGCACACTGTAGGATAGGCAGGTGAGAATGCATCCAACATCTCCCCCTGCTGTGTGTTCTCACTCAACAACGCCACGGTTTGTGAAATAAATCAAAAGGATGTTCATATAGGCAGTGTACCATTTCTTCTCTTTCTTACTATAATTGTTTCAATAGCGCAAAACAGATCCACTACATAGGCCTATAGTGTAGTTAGAAATACAATACATACTTATTGTAGGATACTCAATGATGTGTATGATGTCCTGTTCCAGAAGGAATCATATATTTGGATCTGTATTTTTTTGTTCACAATGCATCCGATCATGTCACAATCTCCTCACTGTCTCTGAATGACTGTGAGGTTAATAGTGATAATTCATGTTGTAGAAGATCAGCATATCGTATATAGTACAGGATAGAATTTAAAGATCGTCTTACAGCATTCCCGTTTTTGATTTCCAGGCAAATCACAGTTGTTCTTGGAGCCCACTCTCTGTCAGCCGCTGAGGATACAAAACAAGCATTCAATGTCAGTCGAATCATTCAACACCCCCAGTACAATGAACTTGAGAATGACGTCATGCTTCTTCAGGTAAGCATATCTGAGTTTGGAATTACTATACTAGAGGCTACTGGAAGTTTCAATGTAGATATGACATGTCCAAAATAGGTTGGCTGAAAACTGTTAAAACTCTGCATGGTGTCCGCAGTTGGATGGCCAAGCCAATCTGACCAGCGCGGTGCAAGTGATCCCTCTGTCACCACGAGGGCCAGGAGCAGGCAGTGTGTGCAGCACAGCCGGCTGGGGCGATGTAGGGGACAACAACACCTTGCCTGACAAACTACAAGAGGTCGGAGCAAACGTCCTGTCCCTGCGACAGTGCCGTCGCAGATGGGGGAACGTTCTCATCACCAGGCAGATGGTTTGTGCCACCGGACCTGTCGGCATCCAAGGCTTCTGCTCGGTATGACCACTACTAACTCAACTGTGATCAGCAGCTAGTAGCCAGTCTATTGTTGGAGAAAAGTGCAATATTCTCTTAATACTCCAATGCAGAAATATTCTGTTACAAGTGAATGACTGGTATTCAAGATGTACTTGAGTAAAAGTAGTAGTAGGTATCGCATCAAAACATCCGCAACAAAGTATGCAGAATGTCCCATTCAAGCGTCCTAAAATGCCTAAAATTAACTGCTATTTTGGAAAACAGCAGTTCTACAAGCTCAAAATGCGTCCCACAATGACACGTGGTGAGCTTGTAAATATGCTATTTTTAAGACAATGTGCTTGTACTGTATATACAGTACATTATTATATTGTAATAATAATAAAAGTAACTATAGCAACTACATTTTAGTTACTTAAAGGGGAATTCCACCCATTTCTGACATTTTACTATATACCTTAGAGATGTTGTGTGGAATTAATAAAAGGTTCCCCCTGTGCTTCCTAAAAATTGAGGTCTGGAAAAAAAATCATTTACATGGTGAAACACGACTTGATGACATCATCACGTTGCCTTAGACCTAACTGGTCCATTTGGTTCCCATGTTCAAAAAATTTTGAACATGAGTGGAATTCCCCTTTAAGTTTACAATATTTGCCTCTGAGATGTATTGGATTTGAAGTACAACTATTGAAAATTGCAAATACTAAATAAAAGTACCTCAAGCTTGTACTTAAGTAGAGTACTTCAGTACAGAGTAGTACATGTTCTTAATTGACCTTTGACTAGACCTATAAGGGATGGGACATGTCCGTGTTTATTCACTGGTGATAGGCCATGTTCTGTACTATTCTGACTACAACAATCGATCAGGCCAGCTAGTCCAATAAGTCTGTATGTTATCTATTCTACAGGGGGATTCTGGCGGCCCCTTGGTGTGTGATGGAACCTCAGCAGGCGTGGTCTCCTTCTCTGGGAGGCAGTGTGCTAACCCACGTACACCTGATGTCTACATGCGCTCCTCCTCCTACAGGAGATGGGTTAGAGAAGTGACCACCAACAATTCATAGTGACTTGGATACTGTAACTGAGATAATATTTACAAGGCCTAGCTAGCGGTCCTGGCGCATACCACATAGGAAAGGCCCTCGAACCCAAACCACACCAATTGCAACGCCCCTGGATAAAACCGTAGGTCAACCAGAACCACACCGATGCAACTCCTTTCAACTGAATGAGTTGCGTTGGTGTGGTTGACATTCGATAGGTTTTGGTCCCAAGGAGTTGCAACTGGTGTAGTTTGGGCT
Organism: Benthosema pterotum; assembly: GCA_039105355.1. Taxonomy (NCBI): domain Eukaryota; kingdom Metazoa; phylum Chordata; class Actinopteri; order Myctophiformes; family Myctophidae; genus Benthosema; species Benthosema pterotum. The sequence continues at coordinate 27,301,419 of CM076979.1, read as the reverse complement.
TTAAATGCCTGAATACCATGCTGCGTGTTGTTCACACGTTTCACAGTTTCAATCTCCATGGTGTCCCATCAATATACTTTAAAATCTCTTACCTACCGTATCTCTCTTTCTTAAAATGATGCTTATAAAGAATGAGATTCCTTTATTAAAGCTGTAACTGCTGTTGGGCATATGATATCCCTAATGTAGCCCCTCAATCATTCTAATGTTAGAGGTGAACGTTCAACATTGTAGGCTACATAATTGTTGATTATAATCATGATGCAAATCATGATCTTAAGAATCACTTCTTGCAATAGTCTGAAGACTGAGCTTTTCTTTATTGCATGATTGTTTCTACTGTACTGTTACTATTATATCATCATCAATATTGTAAGTTGTAACTACCTTGTGGACAGCACAAAATTATACTTCACTTCTTGTGCCTCTATGAGGAATGACAAATAAAAACCTTTTTGTCATCCAAATGTGCACTATTATTTTGCGGTGCAAAATCTCTCCGCGCCAGCAGATGGCAATATCAGCTACAAGTTTCACATGGCCCCGGAAGCATAAACACTCACATCTATGCTTACTACAATAACAACAAAGCTGCACAGCTTCAGCTTTGCATCGGTGGTCCCCAAAAATGTCATCTCAACAGCTCAGATTGTTCATCCAGGCCCGCCTGACGGCGGCGGCCGAGGAGATCTTTGGTGTGCTTGAGAAAACCATCAGTGAATATGAAGAGCAAGTTGTCCAGTCCAAGTGGGAGGTGGAGCAGCTGAAACAAGACCTGCTGCAACTCAACACTACAGTACAGCCTCACACACACCTGTACAGAATGGGTAGGAATTACTCCTCTGTCCTTTTTGGTACAGTTTAGTGTAGCCTAATGCCTTTGTGACAGGTCCTATTTTGGGAATCGGGGATGTGGTGACTGCAGCTGCTGCCCTCCTAAACAGTGAATTGTGCAGTTGAAATGAATATACCATTCATAATAGAGAAAATAGAAATTATGTCTGCATGACTAGTCTACCTCACCTGTTTACTCCTGAGTCCTGTCTGGTAAGAATGGTAAGATCGGTGACTGTGTCCACAATGCCCCGTTCCCTGCCAGTCAGAGCTAACTAGTAGAAGAGTGCCATGGCTATGTTGTTTACACCAGTTGGACTTGCACAATCAATAGCCATGCTTCGGGCCCATGCACTGGTGGTTAGACTGAAATCTGCGAGTTCATCAAGTTCCAAAGACGTGGGGTGCGATGTAGTCCTCTAGTTTCATATCCATGTGAAAGTTGTGGCACAAAACGTCAAATATCTACACTTTCTCACGAGATGCACATGACATCTTTCCCCTCGGGCAAAGCGGCTCTTAATGCCAGCTGCACTTCATTTTTGATAACTTCCTCTGATCGCCGCAAACGTCACCAGGGAAACATAAAAGTTTGGGGAACACAATTGGCAGGTGGTATGATTAATTTCCCAGCCCCTATCGCAATGCACCAGAACATTGCGTGTCCCAAACTTTTGTGTTACCCTGATGACGTTTGCGGCGATCAGAGGAAGTTCTCAAACAGTGCAGCTGGCATATGAGCCCCTTTGTGTGCATCTCGTGAGAAAGTGTAGATATTTGACTAAATAGACATTTTGTGCCATAACTTTCACATTATGAAACTAGAGGACTATATCGCACTCCACATCTTTGGAGTTATTCCGGTGACCCTAGCATCCCTACATGATGGTGATCGGGACAAAGGCTTAAAGGAGAATTCCACCCGTTTTCAACAATTTAAATATGTCATTAATATACCTTAGAGATGTTGTGTGGACATAAAAAGGTCCCCCATTCTGTGTTTCCAAGAAATGGAGGTCTAAAGAAATTGATGATGTCATAGCTTGGAAAAAAATGGGTGGAGTTCCCCTTTAATAGGTTAAAATAATATAGTGCCAGGCTAGGGTCTACAAATATACATATAGGATAAATATAGAATAGAATAGATAGATAGATAGATAGATAGATAGATAGATAGATAGATAGATAGATAGATAGATAGATAGATAGATAGATAGATAGATAGATAGATAGATAGATAGATAGGCTGGGTAGCTAAAACAAACTAAAGCCACAGAAGTTACAATGAAACAAACAAGGCGGTGAGGAAAGATAGGAGGGATGAAGTCTCCACAAAAGCTGTATCCTCCTAAGACTACAGACTGAGCTCTTATGAGCCAATAGAGAATGAGGGGCAGTTACTCAACCGCCAATCATTCAATCACTCTCTGTCATGCAGCCACCATAATTTGCAGTTTCAAGAAAGAAATAATGGGCAGAGGAAAAATAATATCTTCTGGTTTCTCACTCACTCACTCACTCACTCACTCACTCACTCACTCACTCACTCACTCACTCACTCACTCACTCACTCACTCACTCATGTTTGTATATTGGCTGTTATTTGCTTAAACATGACATACCAATATCACACTCATCACCTATTGCAATACAAGTAATAAATTGATTGTTTTGACCATGCAATTCGCCTGATATTACTGGCCAAATTTGCAAGTCATTGTTTGCTCTCACTGTTAGGTTCCCAGACAGTCAATGAGGATGTGCATCCTTTACAACAGCTCAACGATAGACAGGAGCTGATGGCCACTGAGGAGGAGCACGAGGCTGTTCAACATTACTCCCCACAAGTAAAAGAGGAACAGACAGCGGGTAATATACTACTGTGGCTTGACATTTAACACTTTTACATTTCTATCATATGACTGGAATCAGTTGTTGTTATAGACATGGGGTCTTCAACAGTAGGGGTTACAACAGAGGGGGCTGACAAATCTTTGCACAACAGAATATTCTTTCTACATGACCCACTTGAACCCTAGCATCTCTACTATGAGGAGAACATGAGGACTCACACTGAGCCTGTTGATAGCTAGAATCAAATTGTGGTTTGATTTGATGGGAGAAAACATCAAACCAAGTACAGCGCAAAAGGTCAAGTATTGGAGGTTTAAATGGCTACATATCCAGTATGCTTTAACATGAATTGAATATATACACTGATGATTGTGCTGTCAAAAAGTCTATGAAGCGAGAAAGTAGTTGTGGGGTCCTTGCTCTGATCTCTGGTAATAGTGCATTGGTCTGACCTACCGTTAGTCCAACCTGCTATTAATAATGCTATCCCTAATCCTAAACATAACTTGTTACTACCCCTGTCCCTAAACACAACTCCACACAGAAGTCGAGTATGTTCAGACTTCTGATTAAGGATGTTGGATTCATTGGCAAGAACCCACTGATCTCTCTCTCCGCTCGTGTCCTTGGTCTGAATAAAACACCGAAGACCCCCTATAGATACCCCTTATATCATAAGGTGTATCAGTTTCCTTTTTCTTTTTCTGTCAGATTTCCAGACAGTCTCTGAGGCGGTGCTGCCTAGACAGGAACTGATGTTCAGTGGGGAGGATGAGGCCATCCAGCAACTGTCCCCACAAGTAAAAGAGGAACAGGTGGACCTCAGCATTGTTCCAGACTCTGAGAACAGTATTTTCAATGGCGGAACAAATGTATTTGTTGCATCAGAAATCACCAGTGACGGCCAGCCAATCCCTTCTTACACCGCAGAAACTGCGGCGGCAAACCACAGCGTCACAAACATATGTAGCAAGGGCGGGGGATCGGGCTTGACATTCAGCCAGACTGGCGGCAACACGGAGCCAAAGGTTTGCCGTTTCTGCGGAAAACAGTGCCTCTCGCACTCGGACCTGGTGAAACACGTGGAGGGATGTCATACAGGAAGGAAAGCCTTCAAATGTCCCGGATGCGACGAAGAGTTTACCAGCAAAGACAAGTTGGTTGTTCACTACAGAATTCACACCGGTGTGAAACCTCACTCTTGTCCTGTCTGCGGGAAATGTTTCAATCACCGCTCAAACTATAACGTTCACATGAGAACTCACGCCGGGATAAAACTTCACTCCTCTCCTGTCTGCGGGAAATCGTTTAATGACACCTCAAACCTTGATCTTCACATGCCCGATGTCAGGCGTCACCGTTGTCCCGACTGTGGTAAAATGTTCGCCGATAGGTCTAATTTTAAAGTGCATATGAGAATCCACACTGGCGTCAAACCCTACTCATGCCACATCTGTGGGAAATTGTTTACTCAGAATGTCAACCTTAAAGTTCACATGAGAACTCACACAGGTGAGAAACCTTATTTTTGCAACAAGTGTGGTAAAATGGTAACCCATAAAAATCATCTCAAAAGGTGTACACGGTAATTACATTGTCATATGATGGCAATTTTTGGAGTTTATCGCAAGGGTATATCATGAAACTTGTTTCCATACTTATGTTGAGGGAAAATGGCAGAAAATAACTTGCATGACGCAAAACCTTTGATCATAAAAAATATTGTATTGTATCATACTCCTAAATTGCTGTGTTCAAATTCAAAGGTGCAAAAAAAGCAAACATTTCGGTCACATGACGTTCATTTGTTGAAAAACATTTACACATACATTTTAATTTGTATGTTTACCCATTTAGACCAGACCTCTAAAAATGCCTTCAACTGTAAATCCTTATGTTGCTATATAATGTATATACAGGTAGAAATAACAACCCCAAAATAGTTTCCTGTATTTACTTGCATATTAAAAGAAACACTATGTATACAAGCTCACAATGAGCTGCGATGTGATTTATTGGTTGATAGATTTTTGATTGTTGAAGTGTAGCATTATATGGCTTGTTTTAGTCATAGTACATTTACTACAATATTTATTTAGAGTATTGGCCATTGTCAGTCCTTTCTTTGCTTATTCAAGTTCTGTCATATTTGTCCTGTGCATGTTTTGTTTACAAATCTGTAAATCAAACGGCACTATATACTGTATATATCCTATACAGTAGATGCTTCAATGCAGAAAACAACAATATTTTAACAATTATTTTAAATGAATTGTATGGCAATGAATCATTAACTAGAAAATCGTCATGACAACCCTTCTTGCACAAGAGTGTCCAAGAAACATCTGAAACATATTACTATACTGTGTAGTGTGCTTTCCTCGGAGAGCAGAATGCAATGAAATGCAACAACGTCTGTACTACTAATGAAGGTCCTCATATGTTAAGATTGCATATACTGTATTGATACTGATTTGGCTGTCTGTACTAGCTATGTTAGGTGCACACTAGCCTGGCCTAAACTCAAAGCATTTTGGCCTAGAGGGGTGAGGACCGGCTCAGACGGGCCGGTAGTTCTGATTTGATTTCACAGTGTCGTCAGCCACGGACCCTCCCCCCACCACTCCAGCACTGAAAGTTTGACTCCCACTTCTGGGCCACTGTGGCTAATAATTTATTCCAGGTTTTCCCTTTTCGCGCAACGCGGATGAAAATGAACACCTGTGTGTCGAGGCTAGGTGCACACCACTGTGTTCCATTGCTTCATTATTGATGGTGCTTTTTTATGTTATTCCTGTATCTACTTTTGTTTTACTCTGTATCTGTGCTGCCCATGGTCTGAATGTCATGGGAACATGACCTTTTAAGTATAAGATTTATTTAATTTTTAATTCATTTTTTTATTTTTGTTTTGTTTCAGGAGATATTTTGAAGAATAAATTGACTGTCTGATCTCTGGTATGGCATTCCAAAGAGTAGACGTCCTGATAGCAAATGCTTCCTCACTTTGTGTGTTATTCATCCAAAAGTTTATTTAAATACTTTAGTATTTATTTAAATAAGTTTTATATTTTCAATTTGTTATATGAAATGATATGATTTGGAGGGGTTTTCAGTTAATACATTCAGAACTCCTTACATGGTCAGCACATTTGATAGTATTACTTATAGTGATTATTAAGTTAAAAGAAAAAATACGTGATAAAATAAGTGTAATCACTTAATATACCTTTAAGTCAATGATCCAATTAGTAAGCGAAGCCTACAAGTAGAACGATAATAGGGGACAACAAATCCCAACGTCCATTGCGCGCGTATTCTCGCGTGCTGTGCATTCACTGCGGTTACAGGGATAATGGGACATGTAGTTCTTTTCGCGCCCCGTCCTCCCATTTTCCTTAGGTTTCGCGAGGTTTGCATGGGCGGGTTGTGGTTGTATCTAGCCACATTTCTCTGCTGCTAGAAGAACTTAACAATACTGATATGAAATCGGCGTAAAGGTAAGTATATGGTATGTCTAAAGTGAAACCACAACGATATATTTCTATACGGATCGCGATGTGTGGTTTCGCGAGGGCATGAGACAGATATAGCAGCAGCTACTTTTCTTTAACATCTGCATTGAGGTGAGCTGCTCGTCGAACAGACCAGAATTATTGATAACCTATTGCCATCGAAAGAGTGTGTGGTGTGGATGTTGTTGCCCTTATGAGCCCCGTAAAGCTTTGGAGTAGCATTGAGCACTGCAGGGCATTTATTTACCTCTGCATGGTAATATTGCAGCAGCATACTGAGACAATAGCTGCGACAAATCCAGCCGGCTATGTACTGTAATTTTTCAGATACACAGTGAGATCATGGCTGACGTGTTTTCTTGAAGTTGTGTGTGTCACAGAGCCTGTTTAACTGGCTCCCTTTCCTCCTGATCGGATAGACAGTTATTTATAGTCCTATAACAGACAGTGATTGAGCGACGATCTTGTTATTGTATATAAGCTATAATTGGAACTGGGCGAGCAAGGCCGCGCTGCTTTAAAAAATATGTACATTACAAACAGTGACCTCCATGAATGTGTGTGTAGTTCAGGGAAATCAGAGCCATATCTAGTAGAAGAGTTGGCGATATTGAAGGGGGCAGAAAACCGCGTTCGAGCAACCTGAATGGGGCAAACTGGAGTTGGAAGTGCATTGTTTTGGGCACTTGCACAACATGCCAAATGCTTTAAATATTTCAGTAACAACTAATGTCTGTAATGCTTATGTTGTAGGCGACTACAAAACAGGGGATTTAAGATCATTAAAGCTTGGCTGTTCAATGCATTTTTGCTTATTTCCGTTCCAGGGCTTGTCCCCATTCTCAATAGAAGTTCTATGTAAAAGAGCCGCCATTGGGCTGGCCCCGTGAAGTGAACGGAGTTTGCGTAACTCTTGTCTATACTCTTAAGGCTCCGAGGTAAATAACCAGGAAGTTATTTCGTTGCGCCAACCTATTGGCTGGAGTGGGTGTCAGTCCCTACTGCTGTCTAGGCTACTGCTGGTCTTTATTAAAGTAGGCTAGCTTTGTTTTCAAGTAGAGGCCTGTCTGAAGCATGACAGCTTTCATACTCACATTAACATATACTAATACATCTGTTGCTTCTCTCTCTCATCCACCAGCCTTTGCATTTTGGAGGCATGTCCAAGAAACGAGGGAGGTATGTAGAAGCATGAATCCATGTCATGTGAAGCCATTATTGCTTGCTATCGTCCATATACATATACAATATACATGATACAATACATGACAATAAAGAGTAAAAGTTGTGTCTAGTTTCATAATTAAGTGGTTGAACCAGTTACACGACATTCACTGCCAGGATTTTATTTCACACCTGAGACTGGTGGTTCTTCTCAACAAGCTTAAAAAAGGAATTTCCTTTGTTCAAATGACTAGTTTCCATAGTCACATTCATTTTCAAAAGCAGTGACATCCCTTAAGTCTTAAGGGATGTCACTGCTTTTAGTTTAGCTTTTAGTTTAGTTTAGTTTAGCTTTTAGTTTATCTCTTAAGGCTTAAGAGATAAACTAAATGAAGCTCCAATTATGTTCCACACAAGTGGACACGTATTCATCAGGTACTTGATAAAGCTTCTGTTCTGCTGTTTATAAGCTGTTTACACACACACACACACACACACACACACACACACACACACACACACACACACACACACACACACACACACACACACACACACACACACACACACTGTCTTTCCAGAAAACGGAGTAGCGGGGAACTGAGTGACACAGTAACCCCTGATCCCAACTGCATTCTGGGACTGCGTATTCAACACAACTGGCGTGAGAAAGGGAACCAAAGCAAATGGAAGGGCACTGTTCTTGACAGGCTCAGTGTTAACCCTTCCCTCTTCATGGTCAAGTACGATGGCTTTGACTGCGTATACGGCATTGAACTGTTCAAGGATGAGAGGGTATCAAACCTCCAAGTCTTGACTGAAAAAGTTGGTGAGTGTTCATACCGTAGGCGTTTTTAATACCGTTGTCTGTGTGGGATATTAGTACTTTGTATTGAGTGAAGTGTGCTAATGAACACCAAGGGATTTTGATTTGCGGTAGCTTTGGTTAAAGGTAATAGAGTCAACTTTTTAGCCAAAAATCAAAAGAGATATATAGCTATATATTTTTTGCCTTTTTCCCCTTCTACGTTGCTTCTGCAGCTGTTTCCCTGCAGACAGACACTTGTTTCGTCCTGCAGATGGTCCAGAACTTTGTTGTTGTCAACAAAAAACAAAACATTCGTTGGGCTCAGGACATGCGTGGATAATGTGTGAGGGGGAGGGGAGTTGTTAGATTGGAGTTAGATTCCATTAAAAGTGTTTACAAACACTGCTTGTACACACTAAAGTTGCCTCTTATTACCTTTAAACCAAAGGAGCGTGGATCACGTTTTGCATGCACTGTTTTGTCAAAACAGGACTTTGACCTGTTTTAGGGAGAGGTATGGGAACAGGTCTCTGACCTCGATATGATGTGCTAACTTTTCTCATTCATCTCATACTGTATGTCCTTTGTCTACTCTTAGTAAACAACAAGATCAAGGTGCCTCATGGGGCAGAAGAACTAGTGGGTAAAGCGGTGGAACATCTTTTTGAAAAGGAGGATGGAGAGAAAAATGAATGGAGGGGAATGGTCCTCTCCAGAGCGCCAATCATGACCAACTGGTATTATATCACTTATGAGAAGGACCCAGTGCTTTACATGTACCAGCTGTGGGACGACTATGCTGACGGAGACCTACGGATTCTGCCAGAAGCAGGTATTGGATATGAGCGTACAGTAAAAGATGCATCGCACAGCTGAAGCAGGTAATGGCAGTTAAAGCTCCATCACCTCGCATCAGCATAATACATATTTCTTGGATAGTTGGATTTCTAACCACAGCCACACTGCCTGCAATGGTTTAAAGATGTAGTGCCATGATTTTTTCTACCCTAAAATATGATCATCAGATATTGTTATACGAAAAGAAGATTTTTTCCCTAAAAGTGTGCAGTGTTTGTTAAACTGTCATTTTTATGATTCTACCCAGCCAGTTCATTAAGTATGCCTGGTTTGCCTGGTGGGTGGTGATGGACAAAATTGGGGAAAAAAAATACAAAAATCACGGCACCCCCTCTTTAATTTTGGACTATATTCGAAACCTACCTCCCATGTATAACTAAACATGACAATAACCTATGTTGTTGGATATACATAGATATAGATGTATGTTGTTGAATAATCTATAAAGTAGCAAAGATGCCACTACAGTCACATTTTGCAGTGATACTTGATCTAACCGTTGTTGTCACTTGGTTAATGTTAAGTCAGACAGTCAGAGCTTTGTTTTTTTTTTGTGATCGGTGAAGCGCAGAACACTCTCAAAATGAAAAGAATGAACAAACTTCGGCCAATGTCTACAGACTATATTGTACTGTATAACTATGATAATGGGTGATAGTGTTAAGAATTGGCCAACATTTACATTCAAATATTCCTTTTCAAAACACCATGTGAATTTGAACGAATATCGAATTATTTGAATATCTAATGTATATAATTTCAATATGAAATATTGCGGCCTAATATGCTGTAAACTGACTGGCAGCTCAGTGGGCAGTGGGCACCTCATTCCAGGGATGGCCAGTGCCCCCAAATATCTATACCTCAATAAAAGATACATTAACAACAATACATACCTCACCTATTGAGCTTACTACAAAATTATAACAAGGGTTCAAAGTGCAACAGCTGAAGTGGGTGTCGCCAAAGAGCATACAACAAAGATTCAGTCCTCCTGCCACTGAAGTATTGCCACTGGCAATACATATCAGTACATAACAGACTTGTGCATGACACAGCTTTTTATACAATTGTATTCCTTTGCATCTCAACCCCATCGACTGCCAGATGGCGACTTTTGTGCCCAATTACGAGGCATCATCACTGCCAAATGGTGCATTTTGCGGCAGTTACGTTGTATGAATATAATTGATTTGATTGAGTGGATGTTTTGCTCCGATTCACTCCATTCTGCAGCTGTTGTTCCATAACATCATGGGTGTGGCCATCATGGCGTGTGTGTGTGTGTGTACGTGCACATGCTCTCACTCACTTTAGACTGCAAAATCCTTTCTCAGACTGATTTTCCTAGTCGGAACACTTAGGGCTTTCACTATTTAACAAGGCAGCCTTGAAGTGTGTATGGCTGAGCTGCATCTCAACAGCCTCTGGACAAATCTGCTATAGTAGTCTAATATACTACATGATACCTTGTCTTATACTATCACTGTCATGTGAAGTCACCACTAGTCTCAACTAGTGGTACAGGTGACTGAGACCTCTGCTATTTCACCGTACATGTAAAAATCAGTATACTGCCAGTGCTTAGCTTTAGGTTTTGATTTACAGTAGGTCTACCAATTGGCAAGCTTTGACAATACTAATGCCCATGCATGCTTGTAATAGTAACGTTACTCTATGTACTGTACATAGCACCCTCTAAAATGACAGATGCATTCATTATACAATTTCTGTATGTCTGTTGTTTTGAGAATGAAATCAAGACATGGCTGTGCTACATTGTGTGATAACTGTTCTGATTTGGCAAATGTGTGCTGTTCTGGTATCTGTGGCACACTATTCCTGTTGTCTGCCTACACCAGATTACTATTTCTACGTACTGTATAAGAAATATTATTTATTTAAGCAAAGAACCAGGTAAAATGCATACAATTATAGTGACAGAATTAGGTTGCTTTCGCACTTTGTTGAAAAGTGTGAAGGTTAATTTGAAGTCTTTGTTTTTCTTTCTTTGCATTGAATTCGATTCTCTGCAGGTGTGAATGCAATCTGCATGTGCAATCTGTGGCAGATGTCTGTCTATGCATGTGCATAAACATGTAATTATGTTCCATCACATGTGTCACTGTGTGTGTGTGTGTGTGTGTGTGTGTGTGTGTGTGTGTGTGTGTGTGTGTGTGTGTGTGTGTGTGTGTGTGTGTGTGTGTGTGTGTGTGTGTGTGTGTGTGTGTGTGTGTGTGTGTGTGTGTGTGTGTGTGTGTGTGTGTGTGTGTGTGTGTGTGTGTGTGTGTGTGTGGACTCACTGGACTGGGGACCTTTTTCTTTCTTTTTTTAATATAAATACTTAAAAAATTAAACGGGTATGTTTAGCTCAGCATATGTGTATGTAATGGTAGCTAACATGGCATATGCATAGTAATGTTCTATGCTCAGATTATCACTGGGAGTACATAAATGTCAAATTAATTTTGCATTGCACTGTGCCTCAATGCGCCCAAAACGGGAACTGTGTAACCCTCCACTTTAATTCCTGACTATTAATTAACACCATAGATTTCACTGTGTATTTTAAGAATTGAACATCTTGATAAAGTTGCGGCAAATTGAATGATGCAACTTCAGCGTGTCTACCGAAGTTCAGGTGAGAATGTTGACCTTATTCTCCTGTCCATTCTCATCTCTTCTCAGAGAACAAGCACCTGTTGCCGGCAGACAGGAAGCCCGGAGAGGAGACTGAGAGCCTGGTGGGGAAACAGGTGGAGTATGTTACCGACAAGGGTGTGAAGAGAACAGGTCTGGTCATCTACCAGGTCCCAGCCAAACCCTCTGTCTACTACATCAAATACGATGATGACTTTCACATCCATGTCTATGACCTGGTCAAGACCACCTAGAGATGATGGACACTTCAATCTATCTCACCCCCTCGACCTTCCTCCCCACTCAGACCGTGCTACAGCTGCTTACTTTGCACTCACTTTCATCTCTCATTCAAAGTTCCTGCAAGGATTAAAAGATGATATGCTTTATCATTCTGAAACAACAAAAAAAACAAACCAACGGAAGCATAATATATATTTTTTCTTTTGGTATGCACAGCAGAAATGTAGTATTGCTTTCTAGCCCATTAGGAGGAGGAAGACATCGTCGCTCTGTGATACTTAACCTTTCAGTTAGCCAAGTCCAGGAGTGAACTTTCTCAACAGATGTACATCGTAATTGTGACTACGATTGTTTTACTGGCCCTAAGATGCCGTGCTCATTAATTAAAAGCATTTTAGCATTCCCCGAACATGTCGGTGTTCAACAGTACTGCCCCAAAACAGCCTTTGGAGATGTTTCAACTTTATAGTACCGGTAATAAGCCTTCTGACTGTAGGCTAGGCTTATTCAGAGACCGGTCAAGCCTATAATTTCAATGTGATCAATTGTTTTTCATTTATTCGTCTGCAGAATCACAGACAATCACTCCCTCTTGCATCTGTAGTTGTCGGTGGTCGATTGTCTAGACGGTTCACACAGGGTGCACCTGCCTGATGCGAGAACAGCCTATGTTGTCGCATTTTAAACCACAGCCCTCCCCTGAGATCAGTGAGCAGGTGAAAGCAGAACAGACATTAAAGCGAGTGAATAATGGTAGTATTGAAACAATACCTGAAGACTGAAGTTAGACTGTAGTGACCGCCCTGCCCCCTCCATTATGCTCCTTTTGGAAACCTATCCTGCTGCTATCCCTTTTTTTAATCATTGCTGATCATTAATAACAACTTCTCCCAGTCCTCAAATATTGGAGGTAGTTTTTCCGTAGGCATTTACCTTAAGTTAACCACCAGGATCAAGAACAGATCTTGCCCGATTTATACTTGTAGTCACACAACAGGGTCCTGCAGCAAAATAGCCCATCTACAAGCTCACTACATTGAGCTTCAGTTATTTTTGGCACAGGAAGTACAAAAAGTGGGTTTGAGGTCCTGTGTATTAACCCCACACACATCATAAAGTGCCTTCAGGCTTATCATATTGCAATATTGTATATATCTGCTAATAGCGCTCAACATAACATTGCTTACGAAGGCCAAAAAATGGTCTTTTATTATAGATTGGAAAGTTAGATACTCTAACAAACATTGACACTGACAGCTTAAGAAACGTTTTGCAACCATCGATTTATATTAGAGGATATGTGCAATGTTTTGCTGTTTATGCAGTAGAAACATACTCGGGAGTCTTGGAGGTAACATTCTTAACCAGTGGTTGCTTAGTTTCAGCAGTGGTGATCTTGTAAGGAGCACTTAATTATATATGGTATAGAATTTATATGTTTAGGTTGTGGTACGCTACATTGTTTCCCCATTATGCTTCTTTGCTTAAAAGCAATTGTGGTGAATTATGCTTTAAATCACGCATGAAGAAATCTTATAACACAGTTATTTGTTATAATACATTACGCTTACAGTATTTAATCTGTAACTTTTGTGTAAAATGTATTGTAATGTTGCCTGTTGTGAGTATCCTCATTTATGTGAATATCTCATTAAAACACCAGCTTTTCTTTAAATAAGTTCTTAGTATACAGCTATGTGTATATGCGGACAGCGATCTTGAAATGACAGACGGCAGTTTAACAAAACAGTAACTGCATTTTGGGCCCTATTCCTATTTGAAATACTGCTGTCTAACAGACTATATGTGATTTTGGTTTGATCACAATTGTTTAATATCCCAGTTTTAGGAATTCCATACTCATCTCAGCTCTCTTGGGCATTCAGTAATATCACTCCGTAAACATAACCGATTGGTAGGCAGGTGGTATAGCCCGATTCTCATGCTTTTCTATTAACTGTCAAACCTTTGCATGCATCATTTGAATGGAGACTTTGAGATATTCAAGTCTGTTTTGGCAGCAGTAAAAAAAAGCAGAAATGTCAGGCAAAAACAAGTTTCTTAACCCTGCTTCGTGTTAAATAAAAAAGTTGAAAAGATGTCAAAAAGAAGCACTGTCAGCTTATTGTGGGGTGCATCACAACCCTCATAACTCTGAGATACTGTACATGTTTTACATGCAGAGGAACACAGTGGCTTATACTGTGCAGTTGTACTGTGGTGTTTCTACATTGAGTATTCAAAATGATTGTGCTCTCTGCTTCGTTCTCTTCATGTTCTGACGTAGCAGCAGGTAATTTGTGTCATTCTGTCATGTGTAATAAAGTTTTTTGCACATTTATTTTCCTCTCAATGTGCTGTCACATCCCAGGTGCAGATTGTAGGCAAAATGTAGCACCACTGTACAAAAAAAATACAAATGTAAAAGTTAAGTCAATGAATCCAATGTGGACCCTTACATCCTACATTATTGTAAATTCAAAGTAGCTGCTGTATAGAATTTTTTCTATAGTGCCCAATGGGGAAGGGCCTACTTGGGGTCTTCAAAATGTGGTAGTCTGAGTGTTACATGTCATTAATGTCATGTTTTTGCAATCTGTTGGGACTTTTCCATTTGAATATATGGGCTGGCAATGCTTAAGTCTGTTGCCACTTCTCGCTTATGTCACAAGCATACCCTCTATTTGAGAGTAATTGCAATTTGACAATGATTCATCACACAATATTTAATATTCTACATTTCTCTTAATGTAGGACAGCAATTGCTTTATTAGGGTTAGGATTTATTGTAATGACTGAAATTGTGTGTGTGTACATATATACATACACAATAACTAAATATTCTCTGTATAAAAACAAAAAGAAAACATGAATTGGATGTATACGTTCTTGTGTTTGAAACCAGTATTAAAGAAAACATATCAGGCATGGTGTTTAGATAAATAACAATTTATAATACACAAACAATGTCCATTGGTATTAGTTTTCTTTTCATGGCTAGAAATTATATTATGCATGACTCCCATTAGAAATTCACTATAATACGGTGTGCAAAACAACTCAGGGATTGAAACAGTTGTCAGTAATTACTTCCATCATTCAGATCTGCTAAATGATTTCCCTTCCTTTCCCCCCTGTGAGGAACTTTCCGTTTTAAAGTAATGTAACCAGTTCCCAGATTTAATAATGAACGTGGCCACCCATCCAAGAACCACACGATGTGTCAGGAAAAATGTCAGGCTTGTCCTTGTCTTTATTTGACAAGGTCTTTCACATACTGCAGTCCCTGGTTTGTGTAATCACACGCTC
Organism: Benthosema pterotum; assembly: GCA_039105355.1. Lineage (NCBI taxonomy): Eukaryota > Metazoa > Chordata > Actinopteri > Myctophiformes > Myctophidae > Benthosema > Benthosema pterotum. Next base: position 27,286,194 of record CM076979.1, on the reverse strand, counting down.
TTGTAGGTGCCTCCGATAGGGCTGAGATTGACGTCCGCACCCCTGGAGTGAAGAGAGAAATGTCAGCCATTAACCTACATGGAACATGAATCAGTTGTTTTGGCACGCCAGATCCATGGGTTCATATGTTGTAATTGGTTTTGTTAAGGAAACAAGAAAATAACTAATTTAGAAATTAAGCAGATTGCATGCCTTCTAAAATCTTACCTACATTTTCAAAACACTAAATTCTATCTCTCTCAAAATGCAAAATCGGGGACAAAAACCCTTCACCTGCCTAGGGACAAACTGATTCACCAGCCTTTAAATTTATAGTGAATGGTGTTCATGTGCCCATGACTCCTCATATGTATACTGTATAAGACTACTTTGCTAATAACTACCACAGTGTTTTATTCAGGAGGGTTTGAGACAGCAACAGTAAACAACTCAAGCCTGTGAGCCAGCTCTTACCAGAATTCCATGCACTAACAGGGGAGAATTCAATCTTAGGCAATGTTGGAAGTTGAGTCTAAAAAAAGAGGAGTGATCAATTCATTAGATACATTATTCAGGATGACAGAGCAATGATATATACATAATGATGAATACAGCAAGATATGAAATTAGGAAAACGGGTTAAGAAATCACATACTTGTAACAGTATAACAACTAGATTACCCAGCAGGGGTTGACACTAAGGTATCGGAGGCACTTGCCCATTGGGCAAGTGCAAATCAGGTTCTACTTGCCCTCAGCTCATGGTCACTTGCCCCCCAAAAATATATTGTAAATTTTGCAGATTTAACTCTTGAGAGTGTAAAAATGAAACCAAATAGACCCTTGAGGGTCCATTTGGTTTCATTTTTACACTCTCAAGAGTTAGCCCAGGTCTACACAACTAGAGAATGTAGAAGATTAGGTCATTTTGATATGTATGTTAATTTGCCTGTTTTGTTTCCCAAATCCAGCCTGGAATTGTGGATAGCTAGAAAGCAGGGAAAGACACAGAGGCAGAGTGCAATGTACTGCCTTCAAGACAAATTTATCTTGTGTTGTGTTATCGTGCACTAAGTTGCACACTTGCCCGATCGGGGCAACCAGGTAGCAGTCTTCACTTGCCCGACCATTTTTTTTTTTACTTGCCCCGGGCAAGCGGGCAAGTGTTAGTGTCAGTCCCTGCCCAGCACTGTGCATATATGATTTATTATTCCTGTCCACAGAGAAAAGCAATGACATGAGGTCATGTGTCAGGATACCATGACACTCACTGGTGGCAATTCTCGCACCAGATGTTCAAAGAAATACATTAGCAGTGGATGGATCCAGCTGGTCCAACGGACCAGATCATAAACACACTATGAATGATTCACCAGGATCATCATATAAACAGTTGAGGAATATAAAAAAGACTTATTACATTTTTCCCCCTAATGGGTTGCTTTTTGATGTGCAAAGTACATAATTTTTAGGCATCTAAGCAACAGCAGAAGATGTTGTTTCTGTCTCTGATGTATTGCAAGATTTGGTTGCCAGACTTGTCCAGGAACATACTTTTTTCTCAGTTGTTTTACAGACTGGTACACATCAAAGGGGACATGAGCCCCCGTCTGTTTGTGTGTGCACATCGCTGGAATATACTGCCAGCACTGGCGGATGGATAGCGGTTTATAAAGAAAACTGAGGTAATAATGTGTGTGTGTGTGTGTGTGTGTGTTTGTCACAGGCAAGCGTTACAGCGTAGGGTTACAGTCTGACGAGCATAGTTACAGTGTGACACGCTCCCTCCAGGTTTTCATACTAAATACAACTTGCGGTCTCAACAATGTTCTCAAATATCCAAAAATAGTATTTGTTCAAAAGCTTGTCCAAGCCTTTGGAACTCTATATCTTGCACTTGGTTTCCGGCAGTATACTGCCATTCCAACTTGAAGAATTAATGAATTACAATTGCTGCATTGGATTAGGATCCACAAACTACTGCACATGTTATCTGTAAAATAAAAATGTAAATCTGATCTATTTTCACATCATGCAACAACAAGCTCATTCGTAATAAGTAATAAGGCGTGTCTTGGCAGAGTAATATTACATACCATCCATTTTGGCAGAGTAATATCGTCATCAGTTTCATTGTGATCTTACCTCAACTCCAAAGTATTTCATCCACTCCTCTATTGCAGGTGGTATAGCAGACTTGGCTTTCCCCAAGACCTCTGACCCCTCGGTGCTGTTCCCCAAGAGCCCCGAGTCATAAACAACATACACAGCTCCCCCTGCGACAGTCACCTTGGTGGCGAGTCTGGCATGGAAAAGAACAGAGACAGACACATGACATTAACATGGATCCAAATGTATCCACACAGTGTTGTTCAAAACGAATAGCTATAATATGCAAATAGCAATGATGAGACATGTATACATCCTATCATTCACTCCAACATCATTTAGTAGAGTCAAGATAGCCATCAAAACCATACAATAGAACCTACATCCTAAGCACAAGTCTATATTTTTCGTTTGTTTGACAGCATAATGTAGCCAGAGCCATAGAATATAGAAAAAAGTAACGACAATTCCGTTCACTCCATGGGACCAGTCCAATGGCGGCTCTTCTACATAAGACTTCTAATGAAAGAGGACAACGAATGGGGACAACCGGAAAGGAATGCATTGAAGTCTATGGGCTCGTGACAGTACACAGACCACGTGACCCGGCTGTTTTCTGACCCTCCAGTGTCGTAAGTCTTCTACTATATGGCTCTGAACAAAGCTAAGTAGCCAACCTGCTAACTAGTATAATGCCAATGATCCAAAAGGATGAAACAGAGAAACACACTCACTTTAGCACAGGCAAAATCTTGGCCGCCATTACCGCTCACTCGTTATTGTCAATATTATTTAGCCTTTCGATGTACGGACTCTTATTTATGCAATGAACGATCAGAGAAAGCTAACTACTCCCTACATGAAGGGCAATCCTGTTCACAAGGCTGTGTGTGTCAATAAAGTTTCTTAAAAATGGCTGAACTGTAATTTCAGAGCTGCTGATTCGTATGTTTTACGTAACGCACGTAAAATGTACGACAACCTACAAAACACGTCATAATGATAATAATCAACCATGCAGTTAATTATCCAAATTAATTGATCCCCACTGAATTTCTTTGGTTCTTTGTTTTGTTGTTAAAAAACGTAGTAGAATCAACGTTAAGCCTCTTAACTTATCTGAACCATACAGTACAGTGTATTCTGAACACACCCCTCACTCAGTGGTGTGATTACGATTTCCCTGCTTTAACAATAACTATTGTATTTGTAGCTCCGTGGTGTACAGACATCTGCAACCATATGACTGAAAAATGAATACTTTTAATAAACTCATGCTTCTTAGTATTAGTGTAATTGTCTTTGCTAGGAAGTGGAGAACACCTACATTTAATGCAGGTAAGCAATATTTTTTTGAAATGCAATATAGCTTAGGTTGTAATAGCCAGGCTGCTGTTTAATGTTTTAAACAGCTTGGAGAATTACAGTGCAATTCAAGCACAGACCAATAATACAAGAACTGAATGAAGAAACCAGTTAAGAATACACTTGTTTACAATGGCAGCCACATGTTCATTTCATCAAACAAATAGACAAACAAGAAGGGGGGGGGGGGGGGGGGGGCTGTGGGGAATCATATATATATATATATATATATATATATATATATATATATATATATATATATATATATATATATATATATATATATATATCTCCTATGTATTTTAACGTAGGACAGTTTTGAATTGCAGCCATCCATAGGTGCCCTTTGAGAGTGATTTTGAAGGAGTCAAGGGATTCACATATCTTGACCGTTGGTAGGGCATTGCACATTTTGGTGGCATAGGAGCTAAGAGTCCCTTGTTTGTTTGGGTTGCACATGGTTTGTTGAACTCCCTCTGGTGCCGAGTGTACTTTGTATACATATTTTTGGACAGGTACATGAGTATTTTGGTAGACCAGACCCATTGCAAGATGTAGCCAACCCAGTCTGTTAAAGTGGGCAGGGGTGACGCTAAGTAGCAGTCTGACCAGTTTGTTTTGAGAGGTCTGTAGCCTTGTTTTAGGGGCCTTTGAGATGCTGTGGTACCAAGAGGTACAGGCATAGTTGAAGAAATCTCAGACCACAGAAAGTCCATTGAATGTTCAAAGTGCAGTTTGTAATGGAGGTCCTTAAACTTAAAATGAAAAAAATCATGAAAATAAAGGTCATGAAACCTTTTTTTTAGTTTCTTCCAATGTTACCACCCACGACAAAGGTTATACCTCCTATCTACAAACCACTAAGGTAGCTAATATTTGACAAGAAAAAGATATCATCATAGACTTACAGCATTGGACTATGTAACAAAATAGAGCAGATTTGGTCCACAGTGGCCTGGGGTTGCGGTTGAATGCCAACCAATGCCTTGCAATGGTCTTAGCCCTGGTCCAGCCCTGCCAGCCCTCACTGCGAAAGCCTTCCTTCCTGACAGATAAAAATTCCACTGCTGTGCGAGGGTTCCAACTTTACCAAAAATAAACACAAATACTCTGCTAATAATCACAGAAACAAACCCTGATTTTGTTGGTGAAAGTATTTTTCTTGGGAGAGAGCTATAGCTCTCTTCGATTCCAGCTCGAGATGCGGCACAGGTGTTCAGCCCACCCAACACAATAATGGTGGCCCAATGGTTTCTTTTAGTCAGAATGGTGGTCGTGGTCCCTGGGTCAAAAGCAGTTAAAAACTCCTGTCCTAATGTGTTTCAGAAACCCTGAAAGGTGCCAGAGTATTGGTGACAGGTGCCAGTACAGGTATTGGTGAACAAATGGCTTATCATTATGCTCGCTTTGGCGCCCAAATAGTCATTACGGCGAGGAGGGAGGGCGTGCTACAGGAGGTATAGTGAACTTTATGCATTTGAATTGATGAAATAAAATGATGTATTTGCTAGAACTTGTATGTATTACATATTATGCAATGCCATACCATTAAAAATAATAACGTTGTTGTCCTGCAGGTGGCAGAGAAGTGCTTGCGTCTGGGTGCAGAGAAAGCTGTGTACATAGCTGCAGATATGAGTAGAGTGTCTGACCCAGAAGGAGTTGTGAACTTTGCTGTGGACCAGCTGGGGGGGCTGGATTATGTGGTCCTCAATCACATTGGGCCGAGCCCATACAGCATGTGGGAAGGAGATGTGGAACACACCAGGTACCTGATGCAGGTATACTGCAGCATTAAACAACTGTGTGTGAATCCCCCGGCCGTCATCAAAACACCTGTTCCACTTCTTATTTTCATCATGTTCTTGCTGCCTTGCCCACCATCTAATGACTTAAAACAAATAGTATAACATGCTATTGTGTATTGTTTCACTTGTACCTCAATATGGGGACATAAATAAAAAGTGTGTGTGTGTGTGTGTGTGTGTGTGTGTGTGTGTGTGTGTGTGTGTGTGTGTGTGTGTGTGTGTGTGCGTTTGTAGTGGTCACATATGGGGACTAAGCGTACTGATACACAACCTCGTCCAGGGGACCTCGAACAGTATGGGGACTTACACACTAGTCCCCATAATGCAAATCGCTCAAAATCACTCAGGAGGCAGGGGTGAGGTTCCTGAGGTGCCTGGTGAATTTTAAAAAAAATGTCCCATAATGCACGTTTTCATGTCATATGTGTGTGTGTTACCTTCAATTACATTATGGGGACTATCCCCCTTCAGGCGTTAGTTGGTAACTGCAGTGTGTGTGTGAGAGTGTGTAAGAATGAGCTAACACACTGCTAGCCAATCACAGGCCAGAGATTTGCATGCGAGGTCCCCTGTAAGTGGGTAAAAAACTGAAAGTGTGTGTCCACAGCAACTTTACCATTAGACCATTGGATTTACAACCACTAGCTGTGTTGCCATGTCCGCTGATTATAAGCGACTTTGGGCTTGATTTCTAAAATAGTCTAGTCAGGTTTCTTTTGGGCTTGTTTTCGTATAAGGTTGCTTGTATCTCTTCCAAAGCCTGGTGAGCTGTGAGTTGAAAGTAGGCTCCGTGCTGATGTGTGAATCCTTAGAGTAGTTGAATGGGATAAATTAAACATATGTAAACGACGTAGGGTACACACTTTTGGGATTACATGGTAGATCCTCGGCTCTGTGGCAATTTAATAGGTAAGTGTTCAATTCATTGTAATAAGTTTCACGTTAAAATCCTCATCTCCAGCTGTTGTTCTGAGTAGAGTTCTTTACGTAAATGTAACAACCTGGTGCATTTGCATAATGAGTGCAATTGGCCATTGGAATATGAATTGTTCTCTGCTGAGTGTGAATTACAGTGAAACTTGACAACGGCACTTGATGTTTTGAAAGTGTTGCAATCATCATAATCATTGTTGAAACATTAGCTGGCGTGTTGTGAGTTTGTACATCGGCAATATCCCATAAATATAAGACTTCAGTTGTGCCATCATGCTTTATAAACGTTATAGTTCATGTTTTTTTGAGGACTGTGATGATGCTATTGGTGTGTTGAGGCCTGTCTGTGTGAATGACTGAGAGTGAGAGTCAGTGTGTGTGTGTGTACGTTTGTAGTGCTATACATATGGGGACTAAGCATACTGATACACACCCTCGTCCAGGGGACCTCGGACAGTATGGGGACATACACACTAGTCCCCATAAATGAAATCGCCCAGGAGGCAGGAGAGAGGTTCCTGAGCTAGTTAGCTAGTTAGCTAGCTAGCTAGCTAGTTAGACTATCCCCCTTCAGGCGATAGTTTGGGCTTGTTTTCTAAAATAGTGTAGTCAGGTGTGTTGACATGCTTAGTATTTCATGTTTGGGTAGCCTATGTGGCTTTATTGGTTGGGCACTGCTGTGCACGAAATAGTATGCTATCTATTCATGAATTAGTTGATTAATGGGTGAAGCCAGTGAAAAGCGATTCTGATAGTCTACTGTGATGTTTGCTAGTTTCTCAGTGACACTGAGAAACAATATTTCTGGATTCATTTATTGTATCCATTGATTATTGTACCTATAGTGCCTGTATATTTTAAAAACTGCAGTAGTTGGCTTTGTTTGGAGGAAAATACATTGATAAGTAACGATTTTTATTGGTTGTTATTCTTGCCCTCACAATCAAATCAGAGGGCTCAAATATAACTGTACAGTGTCCAGTTATATTGCCAGGTGTATTGTTTGTAGGTACTGGTAGTATCGTCCAGTAAATGGTTCATTTAATAGTAGTTCTATTATAGGTACTATCACCATAGTCCTATATTTGATTCTGAATGGCAAACCATTCCATATGGTGTATGTCAAGGGAAATAATACAACTATTGAAATAGGAATAGAAATCTTGTTCAGGAAAGAGCTTTGTCAGTGTTCACCATTTAATTGAATAAACAATGTCAACCACATATACTTCTTATGTGGTTTTTATCTAGAATCTTGGGTTTTATCTGTCAAATGTGCGCTAAAATCTTAGTTTTTATCTCCAGTGGAGCCGTATCAAAAATAGTGATCTACAAGCTCAAAACGCGTCGCGTTCTCCATAAGTATAGAAGATATACTAAGCATGTGCAAGCACAGATGCTCCAGGGGACGTTGGACTGTGTGCTAGGAGTAGAGCCACGATATACTTATGGGGAGTAAAGGCTAGTACACACTGTGCGCTTTTTTGGGAATTTCACAACGTTGTGCACGATGTGCCCTGTCACACTATGCGATTGGGATTACATGATAGATCCTCAGCTCTGTGGCAATTTATTAGGTAAGTGTTCAATTCATTGTAATAAGTTTCACGTTAAAATCCTCATCTCCAGCTGTTGTTCTGAGTAGAGTTCTTTTGGCAAATGTAACGACCTGGTGCATTTGCATAATGAGTGTGATTGGCCATTGGAATATGAATTGTTCTCTGCCGAGTGTGAATTACAGTGAAACTTGACAACGGCACTTGATGTTTTGAAAGTGTTGCAATCATCATAATCATTATTGAAACATTAGCTGGCGTGTTGTGAGTTTGTACATCGGCAATATCCCATAAATATAAGACTTCAGTTGTGCCGTCATGCTTTATAAACGTTATACTTCACGTTTTTGTGTGGACTGTGTGTGTGTGCGTGCGTTTGTAGTGCTGTATTGCCATACACACCCTTGTCCAGGGGACCTCGGACAGTATGGGGACATACACACCAGTCCCCATAACGGAAATCGCTCAGGAGGCAGGGAGAGGTTCCTGAGCTAGTTAGCTAGTCCCACAATGCACGTTTTCATGTCATATGTGTGTGTGTTACCTGCAGTTACATTATGAGGACTATCCCCCTTCAGGCGATAGTTTGGGCTTGTTTTCTAAAATAGTGTAGTCGGGTGTGTTGACATGCTTAGTATTTCATGTTTGGGTAGCCTATGTGGCTTTATTGGTTGGGCACTGCTGTGCACGAAATAGTAGACTATTTATTCATGAATTAGTTGATTCATGGGTGAAGCCAGTGAAAAGCAATTCTGATAGTCTACTGTGATGTTTGCTAGTTTCTCAGTGACACTGAGAAACAATATTTCTGGATTCATTTATTGTATCCATTGATTATTGTACCTATAGTGCCTGTATATTTTAAAAACTGCAGTAGTTGGCTTTGTTTGGAGGAAAATACATTGATAAGTAACAATTTTTATTGGTTGTTATTCTTGCCCTCACAATCAAATCAGAGGGGTCAAATATAACTGTACAGTGTCCAGTTATATTGCCAGGTGTATTGTTTGTAGGTACTGGTAGTATCGTCCAGTAAATGGTTCATTTAATAGTAGTTCTATTATAGGTACTATCACCATAGTCCTATATTTGATTCTGAATGGCAAACCATTCCATATGGTATATGTCAAGGGAAATAATACAAGTATTGAAATAGGAATAGAAATCTTGTTCAGGAAAGAGCTTTGTCAGTGTTCACCATTTAATTGAATAAACAATGTCAACCACATATACTTCTTATGTGGTTTTTATCTAGAACCTTGGGTTTTATCTGTCAAATGTGCGCTAAAATCTTAGTTTTTATCTCCAGTGGAGCCGTATCAAAAATAGTGATCTACAAGCTCAAAACGCGTCGCGTTCTCCATAAGTATAGAAGATATACTAAGCATGTGCAAGCACAGATGCTCCAGGGGACGTTGGACTGTGTGTGCTAGGAGCAGAGCCACGATATACTTATGGGGAGTAAAGGCTAGTACACACTGTGCGCTTTTTTGGGAATTTCATAACGTTGTGCACGATGTGCCCTGTCACACTATGCGATTGGGATTACATGGTAGATCCTCGGCTCTGTGGCAATTTATTAGGTAAGTGTTTAATTCATTGTAATAAGTTTCACGTTAAAATCATCATCTCCAGCTGTTGTTCTGAGTAGAGTTCTTTTGGCAAATGTAACGACCTGGTGCATTTGCATAATGAGTGTGATTGGCCATTGGAATATGAATTGTTCTCTGCCGAGTGTGAATTACAGTGAAACTTGACAACGGCACTTGATGTTTTGAAAGTGTTGCAATCATCATAATCATTATTGAAACATTAGCTGGCGTGTTGTGAGTTTGTACATCGGCAATATCCCATAAATATAAGACTTCAGTTGTGCCGTCATGCTTTATAAACGTTATACTTCACGTTTTTGTGTGGACTGTGTGTGTGTGCGTGCGTTTGTAGTGCTGTATTGCCATACACACCCTTGTCCAGGGGACCTCGGACAGTATGGGGACATACACACCAGTCCCCATAACGGAAATCGCTCAGGAGGCAGGGGAGAGGTTCCTGAGCTAGTTAGCTAGTCCCACAATGCACGTTTTCATGTCATATGTGTGTGTGTTACCTGCAGTTACATTATGAGGACTATCCCCCTTCAGGCGATAGTTTGGGCTTGTTTTCTAAAATAGTGTAGTCGGGTGTGTTGACATGCTTAGTATTTCATGTTTGGGTAGCCTATGTGGCTTTATTGGTTGGGCACTGCTGTGCACGAAATAGTAGACTATTTATTCATGAATTAGTTGATTCATGGGTGAAGCCAGTGAAAAGCAATTCTGATAGTCTACTGTGATGTTTGCTAGTTTCTCAGTGACACTGAGAAACAATATTTCTGGATTCATTTATTGTATCCATTGATTATTGTACCTATAGTGCCTGTATATTTTAAAAACTGCAGTAGTTGGCTTTGTTTGGAGGAAAATACATTGATAAGTAACAATTTTTATTGGTTGTTATTCTTGCCCTCACAATCAAATCAGAGGGGTCAAATATAACTGTACAGTGTCCAGTTATATTGCCAGGTGTATTGTTTGTAGGTACTGGTAGTATCGTCCAGTAAATGGTTCATTTAATAGTAGTTCTATTATAGGTACTATCACCATAGTCCTATATTTGATTCTGAATGGCAAACCATTCCATATGGTGTATGTCAAGGGAAATAATACAAGTATTGAAATAGGAATAGAAATCTTGTTTAGGAAAGAGCTTTGTCAGTGTTCACCATTTAATTGAATAAACAATGTCAACCACATATACTTCTTATGTGGTTTTTATCTAGAACCTTGGGTTTTATCTGTCAAATGTGCGCTAAAATCTTAGTTTTTATCTCCAGTGGAGCCGTATCAAAAATAGTGATCTACAAGCTCAAAACGCGTCGCGTTCTCCATAAGTATAGAAGATATACTAAGCATGTGCAAGCACAGATGCTCCAGGGGACGTTGGACTGTGTGTGCTAGGAGCAGAGCCACGATATACTTATGGGGAGTAAAGGCTAGTACACACTGTGCGCTTTTTTGGGAATTTCATAACGTTGTGCACGATGTGCCCTGTCACACTATGCGATTGGGATTACATGGTAGATCCTCGGCTCTGTGGCAATTTATTAGGTAAGTGTTTAATTCATTGTAATAAGTTTCACGTTAAAATCATCATCTCCAGCTGTTGTTCTGAGTAGAGTTCTTTTGGCAAATGTAACGACCTGGTGCATTTGCATAATGAGTGTGATTGGCCATTGGAATATGAATTGTTCTCTGCCGAGTGTGAATTGCAGTGAAACTTGACAACGGCACTTGATGTTTTTGAAAGTGTTGCAATCATCATAATCATTGTTGAAACATTAGCTGGCGTGTTGTGAGTTTGTACATCGGCAATATCCCATAAATATAAGACTTCAGTTGTGCCGTCATGCTTTATAAACGTTATAGTTCACGTTTTTGTGTGGACTGTGTGTGTGTGTGCGTGCGTTTGTAGTGCTGTATTGCCATACACACCCTTGTCCAGGGGACCTCGGACAGTATGGGGACATACACACTAGTCCCCATAACGGAAATCGCTCAGGAGGCAGGGGAGAGGTTCCTGAGCTAGTTAGCTAGTCCCACAATGCACGTTTTCATGTCATATGTGTGTGTGTGTTACCTGCAGTTACATTATGAGGACTATCCCCCTTCAGGCGATAGTTTGGGCTTGTTTTCTAAAATAGTGTAGTCAGGTGTGTTGACATGCTTAGTATTTCATGTTTGGGCAGCCTGGGCACTGCTGTGCACGAAATAGTAGGCTATTTATTCATGAATTAGTTGATTCATGGGTTAAGCCAGTGAAAAGCAATTCTGATAGTCTACTGTGATGTTTGCAGAGTCTTCTTAGGAATGCATGGATGTAAGCATGCACATGTTCCTAGCTTAGATCTTTTACAATCTGCAATTTCAACATTTATTGTACTGTGGATGTAATATTTTCATGGCAGATAAGTCACGGATGAATGGTTGTATGAATGAATGGGACAAACAAACAGTATGATATAGTGAATGTTCAGGAGGTAATCCGTGGTGGTGGAATCATATGACTCGTATGAATGGTTTTTTAATGGTACCACAGTCCTATTCCATGGACTGTCTCCTTGTGAGATCTTAGTCTCTGAGTTCTGTGAGGGGAACAAAGTCATTAGGGAAACAAAGTCAAGTATTCCTTAATATGAGCAGCAATGATTGGGAATTGCCCGGACCATCTGTTGAAAAAACCCGTTATAGGAGAAGCAGCCACCTTGTAGTATGTTTTTTATTTTTTTTTATGGACGTGGGTTCAAAGGCTGTATCATTCAATCAATCAATGACCGCTGGCATTGTTCCCTTCCCATCGTCCACTTTCACTCAATTGCGCAACACATACCCAAGTTAGTTTGCCTGCATGATCTGTAGGCTACAGCGAGTAGGCTACAAAATATAGACAATGCATAAATCATTCGACACATGTTGCAGAATGTTGTCCCTGACAAAAGGTACAAGTGAAAGTCTGCTGGTGAGACCAACTTTTACGCGAGAGAAAGAGAGAGAGAGAGAGAGAGAGAGAGAGAGAGAGAGAGAGAGAGAGAGAGAGAGAGAGAGAGATGGTCAAATTACACTATGTTTGATGCGCTTATATGTTTGCTGCGCTATAATGCTTTGGATCTATCAGAATTATTTTAATAGCCTATGGAGTGGTGCGTCCATGCAGGAGACAGTGGCTGCCCAGCCGGCTGGCATTTCAGTGCAAGTTTTACATTTGCCAGCACAGTGCAAACGTTGTGGGGTTGTCAGAATCTATATCACACTCGACGATAAAATGCTGGAAAAATCAAAATTGTTTAATATTGCCGATGTTTTGTCGGGGGGGTCTCGACGGCAGATTCGGCCCGATTTTTTCTCTTTGTGAGATGTCACACTACAAGACGAAAAGACGGCCATCAAATTGTCGGGAGATGACAGAGGAATTTTGTCGTGAGTCCAAAATCGGGGCTAAATCGGGCTAAAGTATAGTGAACATTATATGCTCTTTCCTTAAAGCATCCAGTTTCCTTGTGCGTTCCCTGCTGTCTTCTCTAGCTTTTCCTGTGAGACAGCCTCAGACAGGTTGAGACTTGGGATTACAGAACCCACTATGAATCCTGACTTGCTTTCTGGACAAGTCTGTTTCTGTAGGCCAAGCTTCCTGCATAAAATTCTGTGTGAAACTGATTAAATGTCCACAGGACATTGAGTCCCCATTATGGTGTGAAAAATGTACACAGGATATTGAGTCCCCAGTATGGTGTGTGTGTTATTTAAATGATATGTTAATCGAGGTCCCCATGAACCATGACTTCATGCACAGATATGTGTGTATGCAAATGAAGTCCCCATGAACCATGGATAAATATCGGTCCCCACAATTCATGTCCAGGACATCACTTCATCCAATCCAGAATCTGAGGTGATATTCATGTTAAGGATTTTTTTTTAAGCTTGCCTGATTTTTTTCATGCCTCTACGACCACTGGAAAGTGGTGTCCCCATATGTGATGGCCCTGCTGTTGGTACCCACAAAACACGTTTACAAACATGTGTGTGTGTGTGTGTGTGTTTTCTCACAAAGGTCAATTTCTTCAGCTATCTACAGATGGCTTGGAAAGCTCTGCCTTCCCTTGAGCAAAGTAAAGGATCACTAGTGATTGTCTCATCTCTCTTAGGTAGGTTTCCCCATTATGTCAAGAAATAAAGTATGAGTGTGAGTGTTTACAGACACTTCACTTTCTATAAGTTCTATAAGTTACCTATGATGTACATAAGTTGACTATAGATGTACATATACCAGACTATGTCTAGCTATACGTAATTGATCCATATTACTGTTGGATACAGGGGTGGACTGACAGTCTGGCATACAGGGCATTTTCCCGGTGGGCCGACCCCCCCGGGGGCCGTTAATGTCGTGTTTTAATTAAAAAAAAAAAAAAATCTGCACAAAACCGGCCCACAAATCAGTGCTGGCGGCCCTCTGTCCTCTTCAAATGAGACTGCCTATTGCAGGGTTTTTATAGTTAACTAAAACTAACTAACTAACATTATAAGGGTCTTCAGAGGGCCGCTCTGAGACAAAATTGCCCGGTACGTTTTGAGCTCCCAGTCCACCCCTATTACGGTTGAGTACTATACTTAAGTACAATTCTGAGGTATTTCTACTGGTTTGTTTCACAGGTAAAGCAACCACTCCATTTGCAGCACCTTACACTGCCACCAAGTTTGCCTTGAATGGCTTCTTTGGGTCCCTGGAGTATGAGTTGGCTAGGAAGCAGAGCAACGTTTCTATTTCTATTTGCACCTTGGGACTCATCGATACTGAACAGGCTATGGAGAAAGTCAGGTCAGAACTGTTTACAGAAAATCACATTATCAAATATCAACAAACAATGTTAGCCCGTTAAATAAGACATGAGGCTGATTATACAAATCAATAGTTCTCAAGCGTATTTCAGAGTTGTTTGAAAGTGCCTATGCTATATTTTATGCTATTTTTTTCCAAGAAATGTTCAAAAATAGCAGATGTACAACCTTACGGTGAGGCACAAACAAGCGAAACAAACAAAACCTCCATAGTGTTTGAAAACCACTGATTTAGAAGTTATTTGTAGTATCAGCCTTGGGTCTTAAATGTGTTAACAGGGGAAGTGATTTGAAATTCATGGTGTAGTACCAGCCTGGTGCACTAGGGGCCCCCAACAGTAGCTACACTATGTGAACCTGCTGCTCGCTCCTGATTGGAGGAGAATTGTGGTGACCTGGGGAACTTTTATTAGCTCCTCTGCTAACGTGGGGGAGGGGGAAACTCCATATGTGGTTTCCACACCTTATAATAGAGCATTTTAACAGAAAAAAATATTTTTTGGGTGATATCTGACAAAAGTGAAATCACTTCCCCTACCTTTAAATGTGTTAACAGCACACTAAGGATTTTATTGTGTACCAGCTACAGTATTAAGTATAGTGTGTTGTTTCCTATAGGGGAGTTCTCAAAAAACCTGAACCGTATCCTGCCTCAGAAGCAGCCTTGAACATCATTGCTACAGGAGCTATGAGACAATCAGAGCTGTACTATCCCTGGAACATACAAATATTATGTATTGTCAAAGACTGGTTCCCTTCCCTGACTAAATATTTTGTCAATAACCTGTATATTAACAACCCTTGATGTTAGATTGTTCTTTGTTCTTCAACAGCCCAAGTAGTAATTCAAATTCCAATATCCACATGTCCACATGAGGGCAGTAGTGCCAAAGGAAATGAAATGAGACCAAGGCAGTAAAGGCAGGCACAACTCAATCCACTTTCTAGACTGCAAAACAATATCATAAAAACATGTTGCCTTTGTAACATGGCAAGTTTGGCAACATGATATAATCAGTGTTGTAGTGGTACTTTTAGAAGTGGGGGGACGCCTCTGAAAGGGGAATTCCCCCATTATTTTTTTTTCTGAGAGTGTACAAATGTGAACCAAATGGACCCTAGCGGGTCCATTTGGTTCCGTTTGTACACTCTCAGAAAAAAAGGAAACTCATTAACATGGTGAAACACATCTTGATCAAGATGTATTTCACCATGCTGATGATTTTTTTCAGACCCAAAAATATTTTAGATGTGAGAAGTGGGGGGACACCGCGCTCCCGTGTCCCCCCTCCACTACACCCCTGGATAGAATATAGTATAATTTGTGTCTAAAACTGAGTTTGCCTACATATCATAAGAAAGTAAGAAAATCTATGTATTTATGCATAAAAACAAGTATTTCTTTTACATGGTGATTATTGACAATAAAGTTCTAGTAGCCTACTTTTTAAACACGACCTAAGTTATTTTCACTTACAAATGGTCCATCGTGTCTACCCGGTTTTAGCCACTCTATAGTGAATTATGATGTCACCAGACCGATCTCTTTCGCTGGTTGGCTGACTACATTAGTAGCCAATCCCACACTTCACCACTAGTACGAAAAATGGGGCATAACTCCTAAATAGGAGTAGTCACTCCATTTTATCCAATTAACTACTTGGATGTGCTTGATGCATTAGAAAGTACACTACTCTGAGGCCTCTTTTCCACTGGTTGGGAGTTTCAATTCTTTTTGGTTTTTAGTCCAGGAGCCAGAGCTTCACATTTGCAAGGTTGTGTGCAAAACCGTACCTATATTAAATGCTTATAGGGGAAAAAAGTAAAATATGAGAACGCTACTACTGGGGAATGGTTATATATTAATCTTCTTATATTGATCCTATAAACAATGTAATATGGGTATTAATTTGGGTATTAATTAGCGTTCCAATTTTCTGGCTCAAGGACTAAAAACCTGTTTCTGAACTGTGGAAAAGGGGTCTGAGAGTGCTGGAGCTCACCCCAGGCACTCTGGTCTTTCCAAAATTAGATAGTGTAGTTCCGAACTCAACCTTGGTCTATAGCTACTATAAAATAGTAGCTACAAATGCTGCACAAAGTGACATGGTTTATGCTTGTCTATCTGCTACCTGCGATGCTTTTGAATGTGAATCCTGAAATGTAAGCGCTTTCCACTTGACAGTGTTGATATATTGTATAACAGTGAATCAGAGAGAATGCAAACTTACTGATGATGGGCTAAAGAATTTAAAGAGAATGCCGACACTAACCATGGAAATGTTATGACTATAATATTTACTTTTCTGGAAATCCAAACCAATTGACTCATAGTTTTTTTTTTCCCCAGGGGTGGTAGCCCCTCCTATGCCCAGCTTTCCGGCTTGTAACTGGCTAACCACCCCATCGAGAAGATTTGTTTGGCTGAGCAAAGCGAAGGCAGAAAAGTGAAGACGCCAAAAGCGATTGGTCGGAAATACTTTCGTGATTATTTGATCACATTCGAGCACACAATGTGATGTATGCTGATGCATGATGATAAACCCCTCACTTCACACAAGTGTTATTTTTGAAGGCTAAATTCAGCTATTAGTGTAAGCCGTATGAAGCCGCTCACTTCATACGGGTGTGATTTTTAACCGACGTCCTATAGCTTTGAAAGGTCAGGCGGACCAAGCATGTGATTAAACGAGAGACTAATCAGCAACGGAGGACATTTGACTCGTGTGAGGGCCTGGAGACTCCTACCGTTCTGTTTTGATCATGATCTGTCGATTTCTTTTTCCATTATATTGGTTCAAGTGGAGTTTGTGGTTAGCATTTATGTATTAGCGTTTATGCCTCCATAACTCCCTCTCCAGCCCTCTCTCTCCACCCCTGCATTCTCATGCTCCACACATATTTCGGCTGCATTGGGTTTTGCCCCCTCTATGCTGACCGCAGCGGGCCTCGTGGACGTCCTATGGTTTCTGTGGGGGACCCTGCTTGTGTTGTTATTGTTGGTCATCCCCAAAGCACTGCAGGGCAGGCCTCCTGTGAAGTAGTAGTGGGCCTAATCCATCCATCCACACACACACTTATTATAGGCAACTTTTTAGCCCAAAATCTAAATATTTTTGCTGATTATTTTTTCCCCTCTATGTCGCTTCTACTTTGATGCTGCAACTGTTTCCCTGCAGACAGACACTTGCTTTGCCCTGCAGACGGTCCAGAACCTTTGTTGCCGGCTACAAATCCTTTTCTTCTGGCTCATGACAAGGCGGTGCTAGTGGTTGAGGGCAGGGGATTGTGGGGGAGGTGAGGCAGCGTTTTAGCCAATCACAGTGCAGCAGTCTCCAGCAGTTTCGTAATGAGCCAATAGAGTGGAAGGGATATTCAAATCTGTTTACAATACAGATTCGCTAAAGTTGCCTATCAGGGAACCACAGTATTCCAGGATGGGGGGGAAAAATAAGATAAACAGTGGAGGCAAACACAAATAGCAGAACAGTATGGCTTGTATGCATAGAGAAAGTATTACAGTGACCTTGAACGTATCGTTTGAAGGATTATATCGACGGCCCAATGACACGCCGAGTTCTTTTCCCCTGTATAAGCCATGTTTTCAGATCGGTGCGGCTGATGAGGGATGAGTCATTCAAATACATTTTGTCTTTGTCCTTCTCCAGGGGATTTCTCTTTTTTTCCCTCCGATGATGTGAGAGAACAGTGAAGATGTTCTAATCCCACTGGAGATGCAGTGGGAAGTAATCTCTCTTTCTCCCATTCTTTCTCTTTCTTTCTCACATACACACACACATGGTGGGGCCTCCTGGGGGAAGAGAGAACAGGCACGGCCTGGGAGAGCAGCCAGTAACACCTGCAACAGATTAGTGCTTCTAATGCCGGGTAATAAATCCTCTCACCCTCCTCTTCTTCTAGCATCTCCATCTCCAACAAGCATGGAGCCCAGGCTGTGGAGTGTAACGTACGCGTGCACGTGCTTCTCCCGCTTATACAGCACAGTGTCGACTGGAACACACCCGCATATCGCACACACACTCGCACGCCCTCGGCTCGCACACCAAACCGACATGAGACACGCTGAAACCATCGCCTGTTTTTTCCCATGTGTGTGTTATGTCACACGGCCCTGTTACTGCCAGCAGCCACCATCCATCCCCTTTGGTCGTGCCATCCAATACTGCGAGCTTACCCCATGCACCACTTATACTTACACAATAACAGCGCCATTGGTATTGCTCGAAGACTAGTTTTTTTCTCCCCCCCCTTCCCCTTGCCGAGTATTAGCCCGGGATTGGGCCCCTGTATGAGGATCAAACAATTTCATCATGGCAGCAAAACAGCCAAGGCCAAGACCAGAGCCGAGGCCTGGTGCTTTACTGACTTGCACATAAAAAACCTGCAGCGGTGCCAGTCTGCCTCTCCAGCTGGACCCCTGCATTATTATAGCAACACATATATACGGTGGTGGGACGCGGGAGCACGGGCGTGGAATTCAGTTTTAACCGTCCAGGTTATTAAATACTAGTGGAGCATTTCAATGTCAGCAGATAAAGAAAGACAATCTGTAATATGGACTTTATTAACCAAATAAAACCCCATGTAAAGTAGGTATACCACCCCCAACCCCACCTCTCTCTCTCTCCCTGATAGCATATGTCCTCCATTTACATTGGAGCTTGGCACAAAGTCGCTGAAACAGCAGAAATGTCATGTTTCAGGCCATGAATTGTCACCCATCCATTGAAATAGCGTGGTGCACTTCAACCATCATGCGCCTTTCTCAATTTATGACGCTGCCTTGCCCTGGGTGTTTGAGCACAACGGACTACACAAATCTCCACGCGGCGCAGTTCCGTTCACTGGCTGTATGCTGTGAGCAACGCACAGGGAGAGAACGGCCTTGGCAGGTACATGCGTGTGCACGAGGCACGTGTGTGTGTGTGTGTGTGTGTGTGTGTGTGTGTGTGTGTGTGTGTGTGTGTGTGTGTGTGTGTGTGTGTGTGTACATCAGAGAGAGCATAAAATATGCCTGTGTGATTGCATGTTTATTATATGCATTTGTGTCCTGGTGAGAAAATGCTGCACGATTGCTATAGCTGTCCAACTTACTACATATGCATATTCTACATGCACATAGCATAGCCTGCCATACGTGTGTACTCGGGTGTTTTTGCCATTAAGCAGACTAGGCAGTTGCAGGGCGCCATGAGGGGAGGGGGGCGACCATGAGGGGAGGAGGGCGAGGAGGGGGCGACCACCATGTGCTTTAAAGATCCCAGGCTAATAAGCCTAATATGGATAAATACACTATACTTCTCCTTTATAACTAGAATTGAACATTTAAAACACATAGAATATGTTATTTAGTTTAGAAATAGTTCATAATTTTATCCCTTGGGGGGTGCCATTTTACAGGAGATTTTCCCTGGAGCCCCCCCTTACCAAATGGACCCTTATGGGTCCATTTGGTAAGGGGGGCGCCAGGGAAAATCTTGCCGGTTCCAAATTGCTTAGAAACGCCACTGTGTATACTTAATCGATGACCCCCTACTTATGACCCCCTAGCACACACAGTACTGTGTCCCGCGTGCGCTAGTGTCTGTCCGCGAGCATGTGCGTGGCATTTATCATCTATAGCCTAGTAGTGAATGGGTGGCCCGCTGCATGAGAATGTGACCCATGAATCTCCCAGTGTTAAGGTGGGAGGGAGGATAACAAGGCTTAAATCACAGCGAAGAGCTGATGTACAGAAAAGTATCCCCCTCTCCGCTATATCTATGTGAGTACGTCGGCGGTCGCACGCGTGTACGTTCTCCCACATACATACTGTATGAAGACCACACATCTTCCCCCGCGCGCAGCCCCGGCCCACACTCTGTCAGGCTTATAATAAAGCCACGGGGCTTATTTACCAGGATTGGTAGCTCCCTCCCCCTTCCCTGGATCTGATTGTTGTATGATTCATGAAGTTCATACTGTATGTTGCCCCTAAAGGGCCAATCCGGGATTGCTTTGAATATATTATATAAATTAGGGTTAGCACATACTTTCTAAAAAAGTTTCGATTAGTAGGTGTAATGGAACGTTCTTGGTCCATCATAAATTTTAAATCATTAAAATTATCAACATTGTCTTTGTCCCTCTTGGTGGATTTATTATTTGCAGCAATTTCAGTGCATATGAAATAGCATAGGAAAAACAATGATGGTGCTGCAATGGTGCTTTTTTCTCTCATTCTCATTCCCTGCACTCATTAATATTTACCGTATTGTCCCGAATATAAGACGACTCGTTTATAAGACGACCTTCATTTTTCAAGAGCCATTTACAGAAAAAAGAACATTGAATGTCAAATAGTATAGCCCCTGAATATAAGACGACTCCATTTTTGGGGATGTTTCCATTGGGAAAAAAACATAGTCTTATATTCAGGCCAATAGGGTAGTATGTTCTGCTTTTAATAGCGTTGTCAATTTGCCATTGTTTTCAGTAGGAACCATTTACACTGATTCAGTTTCAGGAGGAATCTTATGAGGGCGGACCATTGTCTCTCAGTGTTTGTTGTTGTGAACTTGTTCCTCACCTAACCTCCTGCAGGTAGGTCTACATATCCTTATTATAGTACTTACCTATTACTACTAGTAATGAGTAACTTTGTCATGTTTTGTCAAAGAGGCTGTGTCTATGTGTGCTGTGTGCGGCACTGTTGCGCAGCCTCATGCATGCCTATATGCATGCCTTACAGGAATGCGCACACACACACACACACACACACACACACACACACACACACACACACACACACACACACACACACAACCTCCCAAAGCCACCACTCACTTCACATTATGGTGTGATTTTCTTTCTCCACTTTTGCGGTGGGGCTCCCCATGTGTTTATGTTTACATCAATGATTATGTTGCATTCAATTAACAGCATGAAACTGAATAGACAAAAGCACCCAAATGGTGACACTACTGGTGCCAATAAAACTGCTTTATGAAGCACTATACGCTACACAGTGCACATTATAGTGTGTGCAGCATGGAGTAATGTAAATCCTGCTGTGCTATGGGCTGGGCTATATTGTGAAACTACAATTCTTATCCCACATGAACACACAATAAACTGAATATAAATAAAAACAACTACTCCAGATTATAATGTTTGAACAAGTCCACGAAAAATAATGCACATTTTGCTAAAACCGCCTGGCTTTCACAGTCAGTCCAGTCAAAACGAATCTTCGCCATCGTTGCTCGTGCACAAACACAAGAGCACGTTAAACCCGTCCGAACGTTGCTGCATGGGCCTCGGCTGAACCTCTGACATGTTTTCACAAAACGCTGAACTATGAAAACAAGACGCGAGGGGAAGAGGGAGGGAGGGAGGGAGGGGGAGGCGGGGAGACAAAAGGGGGGACAACAATATGAAAACCCATGAAAGGGGGCGTCAGTGTGAATAAAAAAAAAGAAAACAGTGTGGGTGTGAGACGTGGCTGAGGTGGCCTTGTGGCCCCTGACCCCCTTCTCCGCTCCCCATTCACAGCCGCACAATGGTTGACACCTGTGTCCTTTCACGGCTGGCACTATTATTATTTACATCACTCAGTGGGAGAGGGAGAGAGAGGGAGGCTAGAGGTGCCGCCATGCGAGGGAGTCGTACGTCCCCTTCCCCCCTGCCCCCCATCTGATCCTTTTCTTTCTAATTATTTGTGATAACTCCAAACACATAGGTTGAAGGAGAGAAGGAGGAGGAGGATATGGGGCAGGGCCGGATCTAGGCAGGGGGGGGGGGGGCAATGCCCCCCTGAACAGGGGCGGATCTAGGCATGGGCTGGGGGGAATGCCCCCCTAAATGCCCAATCTGCCCCACCAAACACGATGGCATACAAAACAACTGCAACTGCTGCTAACTATAGTTGTGGCACCACTAAAACCAACAACATTTCATCAACATTTCATTGAAAACAGAAAACTATCTGAGTCGGACCTTTAATGCATGCTGCGTGCCTGTTGCACCATCAACAACAACTGATGTTATTATTGATGCTTTACTTGCCTAATAAAAGTCCTGTAACCAAAAATGGTATGGGTGCGACTTCATCGCCCGTGGCGCGAAGCGACATCCGGGCCTGATACCGGGGCTTTTTTTTTTTTAACATCCTGAATTCTACCACGACGCTGTTTTGTTCAACTTTCTATTAGTTCGTTATCACCTCCACTAAAATGTGTCGGACGCAGTCGGAAGAAAGTCTTGATTAAAATTGATTATGTAACGCGGCGTGTGCGTGCAGCGCACGTGTTTGTGCGTGCGTGTCCGTCCCTTTGGTCATTTCCTTGTGTGAGACCTTATACACTTCCCCCGGAAAAGAGACCCAGAAAAAGACAAAAAATGAATTGACAGTCCTGTTTTTACCCCCTCCCCCCCCCATGGGAAACCCTTCCAATTAACCATGTTGCCATCAACGCCTCCAATTAAACATCATGTTGTCACAGAGGTTACGGTGTATTATACCCACGCATAATAAACACACAGCGCCCATCGGACATCTGTCACGGTGGATAACGCGGCGGTGGTGGGTTCAAAACAGTTTGTTAGATTGCGCATTAAAAATGTAACTCCGCACAATGGGGTGTGGTGGAAAAACCTAGTGCTTTTTTGCTGGTGAGTTGGGGTGAAAATGATCAACAGACACCAGAGATAAAACCCTCATTTTTCACCATTAAATGAGGGTTTTATCTCTGAAAACTGTCATAGGAGGAAAATTTTCTTCCTCCTATGACAGTTTTCAACCAGTGGTCCCCAGGCTAAATGATGGACAGTTGGTTAGTGTATAAGCATCTAGCGCATTATTCTAGTGCATTTTGGAAGTGCCACTAGTGCATTTTGGATTTTGGCAGTTGGCAACACTGGGTGGTGCTGGGGTGGTTGGGGACGGAGGGCATCACGCCGGCGTGCTCTCTCTCTCTCTCTCTCGTCTCGTGGCTCCATCCCTCTGTGTGGCTGACCAGGCAGGCCGCTGCATGGTGGAGAAGGAGGCACGTCAAGCCTGGGTGGCAGGCAGGGTGGGGGGAGCACAAATTCTCTCTCTCTCTCTTTCATTGGGGGGGAGAGAAAGCCCAATTAACAAAGGATAAGAAGTGAACCGTAAACACCCTCAACAAGGCCCAACAAACCTACAAGAACAAGAGCTGGCTTTCTCTCTCTCTTTCCCTCCCCCTCTCTCTCTTTCTCTATCGCTGTCTATCTCTCTCTCTCTCTCTCTCTCCTCACCCCCCCACCATGCACCACACTCACTCTCTCTCTCTCTCTCTCTCTCTCTCTCTCTCTCTCTCTCTCTCTCCCTTTCTCCCACTTCCCCCACAAAAGGAAGGCTCAGAGCTTACAAAGTGCCAATTAACACTGAATGTTTGCCCCTCGCACCTCCCTCTCTGAACCGCTGACAGCTCTGGTGTTTGGGTTAATACCAAAGGCCTGCAAAGAATTATAATTCTCCTCCTTGCCCCCACGCCGCCGCCCCCCAACCCTCCCTACCCCATCCCATCCCTCCCCCTCTCTCCTCCTATCCCCTTTTATTTTGTTTCCAATGGGGTGGTTTTACAGTTCAATGCACGTTCAAAGGGTGATATAAAATGACTTTCCAAAGAATTTCATTCGGGGGGTGGGAGGGGGGAGGGGAGGGGAGGAGAGGGGCTAGCGTTGCGTTGGGGCGACCAGGGGCAGGACCAGTAGGGGTGGGGGGTGGGGGTTTGGGAGTGGGGGGGATATGGAGTGCGGACAGGATGGCACAACACAAGGCGTAGTTTGAGCATATTAAAAGGACAATGAATGGGTTTTATCTTTACTTTCTATCACGAGCCCATGAAAATGTACAGAACGCGCTCATGCGGTGGCGGTACATCTATATGTCATATTTGCATAACTCCAGTATAGTCGTTGACGTGAGTTCAACCCCCATCCCCCGGATGGCTGGCTGGCTGGCTGGCGTTCTCTACCGTTGTTTTGCTGTTGTCTTTCTCACCAGCATATTGTAATGCAAAACAAACAAAGAAACTGTGACCCCAATTGCACAGCGAACAGCACAAAACAAAGCTAACACAGGCAAACTCGCACTCACACCCACACGCACACACACACATAAACGCACGCGTGTGCACGGCACGCACACCTTCTTGCCCAGTGGAGCCATAGGTCCCAGTTGAGATGAAGATAGTGGTTTGGGTCATTTATCAAAGCGAAGGCTGTGGCATGCTTGTTTTTCTCCCTTGCTAGCGCCAATAAATCAGCCTACTGAATAAAAGAGTGGCCAATGAGGCGGGGTGAGAGGGTTAAACCCTGAGAGAAATGGAGAACCCCAGACTCTTTAAGGGGAGCTTCTTGCCTCCTCCTTCGCGGCTCCATTCCTCCCCTCGCTTCAGACCGGCCGGGGGCTGCCTGCCGGAGCAATTTATGACCTCTGGAGACCGTCCGGGGTCTTATAGTGTGTCTCCTCTCTGCTCTCTCTCTCCATTCCACTGGCCAAAGTTATACCGAGTCAAAATACCTTGTCAAAAGCACTTATTATGTTGGATTTCTAATTGTCCATAAAATATTTGGCGCTTGCGGTTATTGCTGGCCGTTCAAAGCCTGCGCTGTAAAAAAAAAAAAAAAAAAACATCGTCCAGTGTTGACCCCGTTTACACGCTGTTTCAATGTTTCGTTTTAAAAGGATAGTTCAATTTTTTAACTGAAGTTGTATGGAATACTCTCCATTGATATAGTGTCAACTGATGTCCAGAGTCCTGCTCTGGTTTTGTTGAAATATGAAGTAGTTCCGGTCATTTTATGGGGGTCACCGGGGTCACGCAGTAGAAGTAAATGAATCCAAAAAATGAATGTCATTTGTGTTGTTGACCCTTTTCTAATTTATAACCCCTCTATCTGACCGCTATGTCCATATCACTATATAAATTACCTTATTTTTGTGGATTCTCTCTGGGAAATTCCTCCCATTTTCACCATTTTACTGTCGGCTAGGATGTGGACATAATAGAAAAGGTCCCGCCATTCCGTTTTTCTAGAAATGGAGGTCTAAAAAAACACAACTTGATCTTTTAGGGCCTATTTTTCTGAGAGTGTACAAATGGAACCAAATGGACCCGTTAACGGGTCCATTTGCTTCCATTTGGTTCCATTTGTACACTCTCTTGTACACTATCTTGAAAATGACAATGATGAATATGACGTCCACCCTGGGCCTTGTCCATTGGGGCGTTATTAGTCGCGATGAGCTGCAGCAGCAGCAGCAGCGTCGCCCCAAAGAGAAGAGGAGAGAGGCGGATGTGTGGCACCGTCAGAGTGAAACCAAGCCGGTGCTGCATGCGGCAGCTTTATTTACGTTCTAATAAGGAGCGGGTGGCGAGGAGGAGGAGGGCTGTCGTGACCTGACACGGTTCATGGTCCTACCATGCAGTCGGGGCTGGCTGGTTCTATAGAGACCTCCCTCCACCCCAGGACCCCGCGGGGTCAGAGGGAGACCCTCGCAAGCCGGCCACGCCGCCTGGAATGAGGAAAGCCGTGGGGCCATGCAGGCATGTGACTGTGTGCGCGCACGGCCCTGCGCACGCACGGCTAAGTACCAGGATTCCAAGGAACATGCTTAAGCACATGTAAGCCGCCCCGTATTGTCGATACATGAAAAAACATTCGCCCGAACCGTTTTCGTGAATTGTGAACATTGGTGTTTTTGTTGACGCGTTAACAACAGTGTTGGGCAGTAACTAAATAAATATTACATATTACTGTAATATTATTATGTTTTCCACTTTAAAGTAAAGTAAATATATTACTCTGCCACATTTAGGTAATATCTTACTCTGCCAAAACATGCCTCATTACTTGTTACTTTTGAGCTTGTTGTATGTGAAAAGAGAACAGATTTACAAGCTATCAACATAACAACAGAGATGCACTGTAGTTTGTAGATCCTAATCCTCCTCTCAAGTTATCACAGTTGTCGCAGTTGTCGTCTCTATTCCTTTGTGGGTGGGAGGTGGGGACTTGGGAAAGTAATATTGTAATATGTAATATATTATTCTTTGATTCTAGTAAGAAGTAAAGTTCTTATTACTTTCTATAAGTAAAGTAATTACTCTCTCAACACTGGCCAACACTGCTTAACAATAACAAAAAAAGTTGCATCTGGTATTTCTCCTATGCATAATATAGGGATGACAGATTGTGATTTACTGTACATGACTGATTTATATGTCTGGGCCTCGCAGCGTTGACAAAGAATTCAGGTGACAGATAGAGCTCCGCAGTGACGTCACAGCGTCTAATCCTGAAGAGAATATCCCCGTTCATTTTCCACATAGACTTTTCATAATGTATTTATATTTGTCATGATTGTTGTCTTGAATGGTCACGACCCGAGTGGGCTTTGTATATGCTTAAAGGTAATAGAGTCAACTTTTTAGCCAAACATTGAAGTAGAATATCGTATATATTTTTGCCCTTTTTGCCTGCCTGCAGGCAGACACTTACTTTGTCCTGCAGACGGTCCAGAACTTGGCTGTCAAAAAAACATTTGTCAGGCTCAGGACAGGCGTGGATAATGTGTGAGGGGGAGGGGGCTTGTGTGGGGTGAGGCAGCGTTTTAGCCAATCACAGCACAGCAGTGTCCAGCAGTTTCATAATGAGCCAATAGAGTGGAGGTGGAGTTAGATTCTGTTTTTAAACAAATCTGTTTACAAACACAGTGTTTGTACACACTAAAGTTGCCTCTATTAAAGGTGAATTCCACCCATTTTCATTTTTTCCTGAGAGTGCACAAATGTGAACCAAATGGCCCCGCTAGGGTTCCATTTGGTTCACATTTGTACACTCAGAAAAAAGGGCTCTGAAAGAAAAATCATTAACATGGTGAAACACAACTTCATGACGTCATCAAGATGTGTTTCACCACATTAATGACTTTTTTCAGACCTCCTTTTCTAGGAAACACAAAATGGCTTTTTATCATGTCCACTCAACATCTCTAAGCTACATTAAGGACATAGTAAAATGTTGAAACAATAAATATTTTTTGGAGGAAAAATGAATGGGGAATTCTCTTCCGGAACAGGCGAGGGGGCGGGGCTGCAGTGCTCTATAGGGCAGGGGTGCCCAAAAGGTAGATTGTGATATACCAGTAGATCACACAGGCCATGCAGGTACAGATCACATGACAGTCCCCTAAATATATTATAGAACATATGTGATTTTTAACGCTCTTGAGATACAAGAAAACCTTCCGATACTCCCCTCTACTTTTCATTATAAGTGCATTATTCTTGAACACTATAACACACTGAAAAAAAGAATCGTTGAGATTACATCATTCAAACATGGACATTGGTTCCACCTGAATGATTTGCTTTGGCAGCACTAGATCCAATCACGTTCAACTTGCCCCCATCACGCATTCTCAACAAATTCTTTTTTTCAGTGCAGTAATTAACACCCTCACCACTATTTCAAAGCTCAAACTTTCTCAGGGGCCTTGAAATGGATTTTTTTATGTGTACAGTAGATCTTGTTGAGCCGGTCATTTTGAAAGTATAGCTCCCAAGTCAACAAAGTGTGAGCACCCCTGCTATAGAGCATATACTGCATATACCGGTAGGCTACAGTAGATTGTCTTTATCAGGAGATTTATTTGGCAGCAGGTGTTTCTCCTCTGAAGCGTGCTGCTGCCGGGGTGCTGAAGGAGCCACTCAGAACCCAGCGCTCTCTCCATAACATCTGATTCACATAAACTATAATTCACCCCCCGCCCTGGAAAGACAGATCTGAGGTCAGCAATGTGGCCGTGTCGCGGGGGTCGTGAGAAATGCGGAGAGGAGCACGCGCCTGACGGAGCCCAATGTCAAAAAGGCAATTCAGTTCTGCTTTTCTCTCAAAAAAACTATATTGAGGGTAAACCGTGCATTGCACACGCACACACGCACGCACATGCACATGCACACGCACACGCACGCGCACACACACACACACACACACACACACACACACACACACACACACACACACACACACACACACACGCACACGCACACGCACACACACATACATTCTGGCTTCCTTTCCCTGTACTCTCTCCCCTTGTTGTTTCCCAGCGAATCTTGCAGGAATTTCCCCCAAAGTTAGGCGGTGATGCGATCTGGTCTGTGCGTGTCTGGAGTCTGGGTGACCCCATCGGAGCGGAGCACAGCAGTGTAGCCCGGGGGTCCGAAAGGAAAAGAAAGGGGGAAAAAAAAACGGTGGGACCCTGATCTAGCCTGTATTTTAGGCCTTATACTACTGCAGCATAATACAGGATCCTGGCTTGGAGTTGTAACTCACCCCCGGCCTACACACACACACACACACACACACACACACACACACACACACACACACACACACACACGCGCGCGCGCGCGCGCGTTTCGGGACGGTGTGGAGGTAGGGGTGAAACTGGGGTCAGCCAGGGGAAGGCCTGCCTCACTGTCTGTCTCATAGGGTGAGAGCGAGGGAACAAGGGAGAGGAGAGAGAGAGACAGGGAGAAAGAGAGAGAGAGACAGGGAGAGAGAGAGAGAGGGGCCTGGTAGGGGCTAGGATGAAAAGAGGATGAAAGAGGAGGGGATGTGGTCGTTGGGAAAGATGGAAGTCACAGGGAGGGAAGAGTGGAGGGGAGTCGAACCTTCGGACGGAGCAAGATTTGACCATGAGGAAAGTAGATGCAAGAAATCCAAAGATGGGCAGGTGGTCTTTTTGTCTATAATGTGTTGTTTTAGATATTCTTGATGTTAGCGTGAGTCCAGTGTCTCTGTTGTCATGGACACTACTACTATGTACTATGTAGTAAGCTACACTACTTGTTACTCTCAAAAAAGTAACTAAGCTACACTACAAGCTATCCCCAGAAAATTGTAGCAAGCTACATGACAAAAGTAGCGTGCTACATCAAGACTAGGCATACTTATATATAACTCAACTTAATGTACAATTTTCTAAACATATTATGTTGTTTGTTTTGTCTTGCTTATTTCCCTTTTTTATCCTCTCGTCTGTAAAGCACGTTGAGCTGCATTTTGTCATGACAGGTGGTATACAAATACATTCTACCCATTGAAAATCAGTTTAAACAAGTGAGTGGGAAAATGTAGTAAGCTACACTACTTGTTACTCTTGAAAAAATGTAGCTAAGCTACACTACAAGCTATCCCCAGAAAATTGTAGCAAACTACTACAAGCTATACCCAGAAAATTGTAGTAAGCTACACTGCAAGTTACTCAAATGTATTTAAGCTACAGTATGTAGCTTATCTGGGGGGGGGTCTGTCTGTCTGTCTGTCTAGTCCAGGAAGTATTGTCGATGAAATCAGAGACACTGGACTCACTGCTAACATCTAAAAGATATAAAACCACACATTACACACATTAACATCATCAGGAAAGTCTTCTAAATCTTCTATATGTCATTAGCATATATATTTTCGCAAAAAAACAACTACTGTGAAATGTCCCTTTAGCATCCCTTCAAAATACCACTTCTTCTTTGTCTGTCATTGTTCAGCTGTCACACATTTCAACAGCCGACACCGACGCATGGGCAGCAGCTGATATACAACCAGTATCAAACAGTTGATCAAAAGTGTGTGTGTGCTTGTGCTATAGTGCGTGCGTGCGTGCCTGCGTGCCTGCGTACGTACATTGATTTACAAAAGACCATATCAAATACACTTGACAGTTCTTAGATGTCGAACAGAGCAGTGTGCTACCGAGAGAACGTGGACGATATGAAAGGTTTCATTTGATAGCACAGCATGTGTGTGAGCACACGTGTGACCGGGTGCACGCGCGCACACGCACACACACACACACACACACACACACACACACACACACACACACACACACACACACACACACACACACACACACACACACACACAACACCACCCCTCGTATACAATAATACATACGTTCATAATAAAATGTCACTCGGCCAAGTAATCTGATTTGTACAGCTCTCTGGTTTATCAGTTCAGATGATTTCTAGCAGGTTTTTGGGGTGCTGAAGTTTTGCTGCCGAAAGTGATTGATGAGGGCTGGGTAATTGTCCATTGTGAGGGGGATGTCAGTGGGGGGACGGCGTGTCACCTCGCAGTGAGAGTATGAGAGTAGGGGGAATGGTAGTGATTACATCTAATATTCAACATCTGGGAGCGATTGCCTCAGAAGACGAGTTTCAAAGAGGAGAATGGCGGGGAGGGGGGGAAACAAGAAAAAGAAAGGAGCAGCAGTAATTTGCACAGGATTTACGAATCTCCCGAATCGAATTTGGGAATCTTTATTCGCCATCTTGTTCTATTCCCTCGGGTATAGGGGAGTCTTGCTCATGATATGCGTGCACACACGTCCATAAACATCCACCGCTCATATCGCACACACGCGTCAAGCCAAATGACACGTAAACACGTTTCTTTGATACCAAAATCCTTAAGATATTTCCTGACTGTTCATTTTACTCTGAGAGTGCACAAATGTAAACAAATCGATGTTTTACTGTGAATTAAGTCTTTAGGATCCCTGTCTAAAGACAAATATAGCTTAAAACATCACACTTACAGGTATACCTTCTAACTAAAACATAAAGATAAAAACACCGTCAATATCGTATTTCTTTCATAAATAGATGTCATACAGTAGGTCCATTAGTGTAAATAATATGAGATATTAAATAAAATAAATAAAATTAAGATAAAATTAAGATATTGATGCTCAAGTAAGTAGTTTGTTGTTTTTTGTTAGCATATACATTTCATACAAAGCTGGATCACACATTGACACATGATGTCATCAACCTGCGACAGGAGCAGTCCCTATTGAGCGACAGATTTCGCCGTTTATTAAAGAAATAATATAACTGAAGTGTCTTTATTTGTTTATTTTAGTTACAGAGGGCAAGTGTCATGTTTTAAGGCACGTTTGTCTTATTTGCCAGGGATCCTTTTAAAAGGGGTGGGGGGCAGCACTAAAAATGTTGAATTGCTCGACTGGCTCATGTGTCGTAAACTTCATGGATTTCGGTGTCTGCCTGCGTGCAATCATGAGCCACCCAAGAAATGGCCGCCTGTCTGTCAGAGTTGAGTTGGAGCCAGGTCAGAAGAAGTGATCAAAGACTGCAGAAGGCGAGCGAGAGAAACAGGGTTATCTGGTCCCAATTACATTCAATCATGGGAAATTGGCAAAAGTGCAAAGCGAGGGAGATCTCCATGATGAGCGCACCATGGCCAGATGAGCTGAGGTGGTCTACTGAGATTCCTGCATGGCTTCACATATAGAAGACCAGAAGATGATAGTCTTCGATATGCGACTCCTATTATCTTTACTCCACTATTTGGGTTTCTTGCGCCTCACACTGTGCCTTTTATCAGGCGTTAACTTAAACCCCCCCTGACTCTTGAAGATTTAGGGGAATTAACTGACAATTATGCGGTGGAGATGTATTGATAAGCGAAATTGACATTAAAAGGTGATTAAAGTCAAACAAAGGGCCCTGGGTTTGTGTACAAAGGAATTCAACAGATTACATTTCCCCGCCTAATGAATGCTGATCCAGAGAAGGAGATAACCAAACCCAGCATAACAAAGGGGATTTCTCTTCACTGAGGTTCGCTCTCTCTGATTTGCGAAACACACCGCTTTGTCCTCTCCCCTGATTGGCCGGGAGCACACTCACTAAAGAATGCCAACAAAGTGACTCTCCAGTGTGCCCCCGCCACCCCCCCACCCATGCGCCCCCCCTCCTTTCTTCCCAGTCTCCCATCCCCCACCATCACCCATCTCTCTCACTGTTTTTGACCCTGCACCCAGGGCCGGATTTAGCCAGCCCTACTAGGGTGGGCTGGAAGAATGGCAGGGTGGGCAACTCCAAGGTTTTTCATATGAAGCAGTGGTTTTCACCCTTTTTGACACCAGGGCCTCTATTTGTTCGGTATTTGATCCACCGACCACCATTTGAGGACATTTTAGCACCACAGACCCCAAAACTAAAGATTTATTTCGCTTTTGTCCACAATGCCAGACTGGATTTGGGAACAGTCAAACATAAAGAACAAAATTCTCTAGTTGTGTAGACTTGGGCTAGTTCAGATGATGAATATTTTAACTCTTGAGAGTGTAAAAATCTTTCATTTTTCGCTTTCAAAGAGTTACACCTTAACCAACTTTCCACCATTTAGCTGGGGACCACCTGGGACTCTCTCAAGGACCACTGGTGGGCCCGCCCCGGACGGTCCAGACCACCGGTTGATATTACCTTTCATTGGGTGGGCAGGATTGATGCACGTGGGCTCAGCCCACCCCTGCCCCTGTCTCTAGATCCAGCCCTGCCTGCACCCATCCCCCCTCGATGGTCCCAAACCCCCTTCACCCTCTTCTCCCTCTCTCCCTCAGGGGCAGATGTAACATTTCCCAATTGGGGGGGGGGGGGGGGGCGGTGGTAGGAGAAATGTTATGGGTGCGGCTTCATCGCCCATGTCGCTTCGCACCACGGGCGATGAAGTTGCACCCATAACATTTTCGTTTACAGGACTTTTATTAGTTAAGTAAAGCATCAATAATAACATCAGTTGTTGACGTTGCACCAGACACGCAGCATGCATAAAGCTAAAGGTCTGACTCAGAGAGTTTTCTGTTTTCAGTGATGAAATGCTGTTGGTTTAGTGGTGGCTGTGTTGGCACAATGTTGGTTAGTTAGTAGCAGTAGTGGTGTTTGGGTTGTTTTGCATGCCATCATGTTTGGTGGGGCAGACTGGGCGTTTAGGGGCAGGGGGGCATTACCCCCCCATGTGCCCATGCGTAGATCCGCCCCTGCTCTCCCTCCCTCCCTCCCTGTGGCTCCTGGCTGCCTCATGGCTCGCTGTGACCCATCTTGCACCTCCCAGAGCCCACAACAGACGCTTGGTGTGTGAAGAAGGTCAGGAGTTCAGGCCCGGCTGAGGTTCCATCCCCTCCCCGCTCTGAGCGGGGCTATGGGGCCCTGTGTGGGTTTATAATTATCTGCTGTTGGGCATTCAGCGACGCAGGTTCAAGCACAGTGCAAGCGCTGGCACCAGCGAGGGGGGGATGCGCTTGGCTACACACTTGGTGATTAGTTGTCCACTAATTGTCAGCTCCTTGTTCCTCTTTACCAGTGGGGTTTTCCAACAGGTGGTCCCGGGGACCACCAGTGGTCCCCCAGGTGGTTCCCAGTTATATGTTGGACAGTTGGTAACCAAATGGACCCTTACGGATCTGTAACTCTTGAGAGTGTAAAACAATACAGTTAGACAAACAATATTTGTCTAACTGTCTGTCTGTCGGTCTGTCTGTCTGTCTCTCGCCTTTTCACTTTCACTCTTTCACTTTCACGCTTAGCTCTCACACTGTTTTCTGATTGATTGGTTGGTGGTTGAATACTTCATAGTTTTGGGGGGAGCACATGAGCAACAGTTACTTACAAAAGGATCCTAGAAGGATAAGAAACCAACAAAGCCCTGCGTCTGGTTCCCATTGGGGTGCTGCCGGGCATCAATTTATCAATTTATATTATCAGATGTTTCCATAAAATACACTGCCTATAGCTCACTGTCATCCAGACCAAGTTCTTTCCCCCCACATGTTGTGGTTCATTATGTTACGTGTTTTCTTCAACAACAACAATCAATCAATCAATCAATCCATCATTGTCCTCCTCAGTCAAAGAGAGAGATTGTACCGGTATGTTCAGTTTGTAATTCATAAGTAATCAACAGACTTGCAGAGAGTCGCAGAATTTACTCTGAACTGGAGTGAGCCAGATAGATTGCATTAACACTAATTGGGAATTAAACATACTTTCTGAGTTGGACTCCTTTCGGTGCAGATGAAGTGAGCATGTCAAGTAATCAAGAGAATCAAGAACAAAGGTTTTATTTATGAGGGATACAAAAATGTGAGTGAGGTAAATGCTGTGCAACATCAGTAATACAAACTGAGATATGATCTTACGATTTAGAAGAATGCCATGTGAAAATTCTCAGCAGAAAGAAATTTCAATTCTGAATAATTGACAATAGTGGACCCTGTTAATGCTTTATCATGGTGTTGTCCACAGTAACAGTTTTTGAGTAGTGCTTTCGTTTGAAATATACCTATTCTACAGTAATCAATCAATCCTTCTATAATATAAGTCATAATCGTCATGTTCAGATATTCTTCTGACTACATGTCATGTCATAGAATGAGCAAATTAAGGGATCAACATCATGTGATTCTCTTTTTGACCCAAAAACTCAGATGTGTGTCTCAAAGAGTTTTGGAAGGTTTTGAATATTTGGCAGTCTTCCACTGCATTCTATATACAGTAGATAGACATCATCGTATGTTCGCGCTATGGTGAAAAGAAAACTCAAGTGTCCTTTGGGGACACTTGAGTTGACTGGGAAAACCTTGGTTTAACCTATATAGACCTGTGATGCCTCAAGATGCCACAGATGGATGGCCTGTGTGTGTGTGTGTGTGTGTGTGTGTGTGTGTGTGTGTGTGTGTGCGTGTGTGTGTGTGTGTGTGTGTGTGTGTGTGTGTGTGTGTGTGTGGGTGTGTGGTGTGTGTGTGTGTGTGTGTGTGTGTGTGTGTGTGTGTGTGTGTGTGTGTGTGTGTGCGTGCGTGTGTGTGTGTGTGTGCCCTGACATTGATGTGTCCCTATGGTCATCCATGGACACAATCCCCATTCTTCATGCTCACCTGAGTCGTTCAGCAATATTTACTCAAAAACTAGCATAAAGGTATGCAGTTAAACCTAAAGCTGCGGTTCTCTGCTCCGGTGTCTACTGGTGCATGGAATGGTTGTGAGGGTATTGCAGGTGGTCCCCTGAAAACGTTATAGATGATAATATGAGTATTAACTTCTTTATTTGGGATTAACATTTAAGACAATCGTAAGGACACTTTACACTTTAAAATGCCCCCCCCCCCCCCCCCCCCCCCCCCCCCCCCCCCCCCACACACACACACACACACAGATGTGTTTTCATGTCGGGAGGAACACAACAAAGTCACAAATTAGATCCAAACATTGCATGGCAGAAGATCTACCACAGACAGTGCTCTAAAATTCCAATTTATGGAGATCGGGAAATGTTAGTGTCACCTAGTTGCAGGTTCATAAATATGCATACTCGAGCAACAAAGGGTTAAAAAGTGATGCCAATAAATAGGACTTAAAGGTAATGGATGCAACTTTTTGGCCAAAAATCAAAATAGACCCCCCCCCCCACCCCCCCCCCCCCCCACACACACACACACACACACGTTACTTCTACTTTGATGCTGCAGCTGTTTCCTGCAGACGGTCCAGAACTTTGTTGTTGTCAACAAATCATGAATCAGATGTAAAAAAAAAAAAAAAAAAAAAAACAGCAGTTATCAGAGGTGGAGCTTTCAGTCTGAACCACCCATTTTCAAAGGTTTACTCAGTTTACTATGTCATTAATAGAGATGTTATGTGGACTAGAAATGGAGTTCTGTAAAACTCCTTTATTTATTTTTTTTAGAAACTCCATTTCTGAAGAAAGCTTGTGTTTCACCATGTTAATGATTTTTCTTTGAGGACCTTTTTTTCTGAGAGTGTGCAAATGGAGCCAAATGGACCCACCAGGGTCCATTGGTTCACATTTGCACACTCTCAGGAAAAAAATAATAATAAAATGCGGCTCCAGACAGATTTTGAATTTAATTTTAGGTCGAAAATGGCTCTTTCAACATATTGGGTTGCCGACCCCTGGTTTAGTGGTACAACAATTGTAGTTAGTTAGTTAGCATAGTGTTACAAATCATTTTAATTTGAAATATATTTCAAATTTGGGTTGTTTCCATGCCGTCATGTTTGGTGGGGCAGTCAGGGCATTTAGAGGGACATTGCCCCCCCCATACCCATGCCTAGATTCGCCCCTGATACTATGGCCCATGCTCCATGAGTGATCATTAAAATTAACATCAGATATGAGGGCCGTGGACACTTTTGAGACAACCAAATGGAACACCAAGAGTCAACATACATTCAAACAAAAGAGCTGCAGGAACTTATAATTCATGTGAGAGTTTCTCCTCAGCCTTGGGGTGGGGGGGGGGGGGGGGTGATTCTGATGTGTTCCACTGAAAGGTGAACGTGTGCTTTCCATCAGGCCTTTATATTGGCACTGACAGGCGGCATGATAAATGACACTGGATCACTCCATCCCTCAGTGCCTTCAGAGATGTCTCTGTGCCATTACTCACTTACACATGAGATCTCTGCGAGAGTCCATCACGGCTGCTCTGACAAACGCATCTGGAAGAGAGAGAGAGAGAGAAAAGGACAGAGAGAGAGAGAGAGAGAGAGAGAGAGAGAGAGAGAGAGAGAGAGAGAGAGAGAGAGAGAGAGAGAGAGAGAGAGAGAGAGAGAGAGACCCTCAAACGGGTCGACAACAGAACCAATACTGTAGGGCAGGGGTTTTCAACCAGTGGTCCTTGAGAGGGTTTCAGGTGGTTCTCAGCTAAGTTGGTTATAACCAGATGTAACTCTGGAGAACGTAAAAATGAAACCAATGAAACCAAATGGACCCTTGCAGGTCCATTTGGTTTCATTTTTACACTCTCAAGGAGAGCCAGCGAAATCCATTTGAGCCCTCGCCCGCGGGCGCCCGTTTTCAAAACCGGGCGCCCGTTTTCACAAAAACGGGCGCCCGGTTTCACAAAAACGGGCGCCCGTTTCACAAAAACGGGCGCCCGTTTTCAAAAGCGGGCGCCCGTTTTCACAAACTAGGCTATGCCTAAACCTAACTCTAACCCTAAACTTAACCTCAGTAAACCTATGCCTAAACCTAACCTAACCCTAACCATAACCTTTTGAAAAGGGCGCCCGTTTGTGAAAACGGGCGCCCGCTTTTGAAAACGGGCGCCCGTTTTTGTGAAACCGGGCGCCCGTTTTTGTGAAAGCGGGCGCCCGCTTTTGAAAACGGGCGCCCGCGGGCGAGGTCGCTTTTGGATTTCGCCCCTGCTGCTCTCAAGAGTTAAAATATTCATCATCTGAATTGCAGCCATTTTGGAAGGTATGTTTTGCTTTTTTTGTTTCCCAAAATCCAGCCTGGAATTGTAGACAAAAGCAAAAATAAATCTCTGGTCTGTGGGGCTAAAAAAAATATCCTCAAATGGTGGTCCGTACGTGGCTCAAATCCTGAATAAATGGTGGTCCCTGAGATGAAAAAAGGTTGAAAACCCCTGCTGTAGGGGGCTGTTTCAGAGGGGGAAAGAAGAAGAAGGAAAAGAAAGACAGATACAGCAACAGCAGTCGGACAGATGTGGAGCCTGGACGGCTGCCAACCAGAGCCCCGCCATCCTACAGTAGGTCCTTCATCTCAGAGAGGGAGAGAGAGAGACGGGAAGGGAGGGGAGGGGGGGGGGGGTAGTGTAATGTCGAAAACAATACTAAAGGGGGATGGGGGGGTGAAGAAGAGGAGGTTTTTTTCCATGACTGTAGTCCTTCATCCCAGAATATCCTCCGAAAGCAGTTTCTGCTCGGCGACATGGTGACTGCTAATCCACACAGCTCAGCTCTGGCTTTGCCAGCTGACGTTGGAGCTGGGGGGAAAGAGAAAAAAAAAGAAGAAAATAGGAGCCAAATTGAATCTGAAATCGTTTTATTGTACAAACACCTCGGCGAACGTAACACCTTGAATACCCTATTATTCTTTGACATTTGGGTGGAAAGTAGAACTAGTCCTTTGAGCCTTCCCATAACAATCTATATTTAACACCCGCAGATGGTTGGAATAAAAAAAAAAAAAAAACTCCAAAGTTTTTGTCCCACTTCTTCCCCTCCTCTTTTTTGTGAGAAGGGAGAGTTTGAAAGAAGTGGAGATTTCTTTTTTCTTCTTCTTCTTCTTTTTTTTTTGCCAATTTCCAAGAGCCATGTGAGATGAGACATGGACTTTTGACAGGTGTTTGTTTGAATATCAAACAGAGCTATGGAGGCCTGCAGATGGCCGGCAGATTGCATTCCAGACATGGGGGCTTGGGTCTGGGGGCCAGACCAGCGGGGGAGCAGAGAGCACGGACGTGCTCCGATGGTTCTCCTGGGGAACGGATGTACATACCTCTCATCATCATCATCATCATCATCATCCTGGTCGTCACCATCATCAACAGGCGGCTGTAGACGACGCTCTGTCCAGTGGCGAACCAGATAGCACTCTGTTTTTCCATGAACGCTTTTCCAGAGATTAGATGGGCTTAGCATGCAGTCAGGCAGAAGCTGCTACAGGTAGAGATGTGTGATATGTACGGTATAACCGGAAGGCCCGGCCCAACCACAGCATGGCTTTGGTGCCAAAAGCCAAAACGTGGCGGCGTCTTGTCAAGATCCTCTCGGTCAAGAACAGGGCAAGACCCATGCCAACCAAATGACCTAGTCCAGAGGTTTTCAACCAGTGGTCCGGGGACCACCAGCGGTCCCCCAGCTAAATGATGGACAGTTGGTAACCAAATGGACCCTTATACATCTGTAACTCTAGAGAGTGTAAATTTAAACCAAATGGACCCTTACGAATCCATTTGTTTTCATTTTACACTCTCAAGAGTTACATTATATTTAAACATCTGAATTACTAATTTCCAAGAATCTACAGTTAGAAAATATAGAAGAATTATTATTTTGACTAATGTTTTGCCAATTATCTCTACTACAAATGTGTGGATACAAACTTGAAAATCCTTTGTTTTGGGTCCAAGAGACTAAACTCAACATCAGATGGTGGTCCGTGGCTAAAATGCAGAATAAATAGTGGACCCTGGTTTGAAAAAGGTTGAAAACCACTTACCTAGTCTCACGCCAACCAAGACCAAGAAAAGACAAATGACATTCAAGTCAGACCAAGGCAGGGACAAGTCACATATGCCAAACACATCTTCTTCCTCCCTGTCAGCCCCTGAGGTCAAAATACCATAGTTTCAGTTTGGGCTTTGGGAGGAAAACCTTTCGTCCAATCAGGATGAGATGGGCCTTCCTCCAATCAGGATCGAGTGGGGGTGGATCTTGGTGTATGTGGTGTTGGACTATTGCACTTCCTCCCACTGTAGAACGTGTGCATGTGCACATCTTGTTACCAGGGAGCTCAGAGGGTCCAAATCACCCAAATCACTGAATGCTCTCCTTTAATGAATGCTGCCGAAAGGAAGATCAGTGAAAACTATTCCATTACTTTGAAGGATGCTAACTGACTCCAAAGACATGACCTTTATTCTGACATGACTTAAGGCATTATCTAAGCAGATGGTGGAGAGGGAAAAGTGCTTGTATTCTTTTCATTTTATCATTTGTTATTGCACGGTATCGTGAACCCAAAAACTAAGGCAGAAGATCATTGCAATCAGATAAGTGTTTATGCAGAGATGTGGAGAGAAGAGGAGAAGGCAGTGTGGTGTCATGCACTCTAGGGAATATGTGTAGCCATAATATTATACATATTATATATCTGATATATCTGAATAGAGAAAGAAAGCTAGTGCAGCAATGTTGTTTGGGCCAAACTGGCCAGATGTATTTTAATTTTGTCTATGGGACCCAGTAACTACTGGAAAGCTGGCGGAGATAGTCAAAAAGTGCGGGAATGAAAATATTTTATCTTTGGACTACACTATATGATATACAATCCCACTGTTGAATTGTTTATCCTCCATAGTACCACCTATACGAGGAGGAAGGCCCACTAGGAGGTTTGTGTTGCCCAGAATCACCATTCTCCCTGTCGAAAGGCAGCGTCACTTGAAGGCAAGAAAGATTGACAGTATTCACATTGACATTCACATTATTACTTACTGTGTAGCCTCGACACCCAGGCTTTCATTTTCGTTCGCTTGCGCGAAAACGGAAAGCCTGGACTAACGCACGTTGGAAAGTGGCCTTCAAGTGGGAGTGAACCTTCCGGGGTGGGCGTCGCTCTAAATAATGTGACGTAGAACAGCAGTGGACGGGCGCGGGAGGGGCCGGGGATGACGACACGTTAGTGAGATCAAATCAGAGCGCAGCACTTCCGCCGTGTGGATCCCACGACACCCCCGCCCCCCAAGGCCAAAATCATTGAGGGCTAGACCAGGCTACTTACTGTGTGACAGCTGGAGTTTCAGTCCCATATACTAAGGCCATTGGTGATCTCCATATATGTGTATTAAACGGACAAGGAAACTGTTCTAAATATGTTTTCTATCAAAAACTGTAGGCCTATATGTATCGATGTATCAATCACGTTGTTTATCCGCACATATATAGGCAGACACACACAAGTGCGTGCACGCACACAC
Source organism: Benthosema pterotum (assembly GCA_039105355.1). NCBI lineage: Eukaryota > Metazoa > Chordata > Actinopteri > Myctophiformes > Myctophidae > Benthosema > Benthosema pterotum. Next base: position 27,245,633 of record CM076979.1, on the reverse strand, counting down.
GCACACAAACACCAACACACACGCACAACTCAAGATGTACGCCTGGACCACTTCTTTTTGCACGTCAAACATTTCACTGCAATGATCCCAAGCGTCACTATTTTTTGTTGAGCGATGTCAAAAAACAATTAATAATAAAAGTACATTTATCGTTTATATTAGTATAAATGAGTAAAACAGCATCACCAAAGCAGTGTTGCAAACTTTCCAAAAAAAAAAAAAAAAAAAAACAGCAAGGGCTGCCAACTCTACAAAAACAGCGAGCCTTGCCAAGTGCCACTTTGGTGAATGATAAAGTCAATGAAAACAGGGCTGCAAACTTTTAGTGAATGACAAGTCAGCAACCTGCGGTCGCTTCTCGCCCTTGAGGCGTCTTACTGGTACAGAAAATAATCTGTGTAACTTTCAACCAGACCCCCTGTCTGTCTGTCTGTCTGTCTGTCTGTCTGTCTGTCTGTCTGTCTGTCTGTCTGTCTGTCTGTCTGTCTGTCTGTCTGTCTGTCTGTCTGACTGTCTGACTGATTGGCTGTAGAGACTAAACATAATGTTGGATGATGACATAAACTGCTGTCACATGTCAGATGAGTCAATAATAGGCATTGGATGCTGTCAGTCCAGAGGCCGACCATGTGGCAATGTTGAGAGAGTTATTCTACCCTTTGCTCTTCACTCGACTATTGAGTTCAGATTTCTTTTTTTTTTTTTTAAATATGTTTGCTCCAAGCTGACAACTATTCATGTTTTTTTTTTTATTCATGTTTGGGAACAAACAAGCGTACAGATGACAGGGGGCTCCACAGTGTGGACTCTGCAGTACAGACCTAGAGACAGACACACACACACACACACACACACACACACACACACACACACACACACACACACACACACACACACACACACACACCACACACGGACAGACTGAAGGGGGAGGAGAAACCGGGGCGGATGTAACATTTCCCAATTGGGGGGCAGGAGAAAACCGTATAGGGGCGGCTTCATCGCCCATGGCGCGAAGCGACACGGGCGATGAAGCCACACGCATACCATTTTCGGTTACAGGACTTTTACTAGACAAGTAAAGCATCAATAATAACATCAGTTGTTGTTGAAGTTGTAACAGGTCTGACTAAGAGAGTTTTTTGTTTTCAATGATGAAATGCTGTTGGTTTAGTGGTGCCACAAATCCAGCGAAGCGTTAGTTCATTGAGGCACGGAGGGCAGAAGGTTTATTTAATTCCCCTTATTTTCAATCAGTAATTCATTCTGTTCCTTTAAATCTGCAGTCTCTCCATGTCAACTCCCCTCACTCTCATTGGTGTCACCATGTCAACTCCCTCACCGTCATTGGCTGTCAGCTAGTCAGTCACACCCACATTCAATCATGTGCCTTATATAAGCAGTCTATTCTTTCTCTCTCTCTCTCTCTCTGTCTCTTCTGCTAAGCTGACTCTGTCTGTTGATCAGATATGTGTTCAAATTTCCTCCACCTCCCGGCCTCCTCCCTGTGGCACCAGTTCCGAGTACATGAGTCTCTGATTAATCATGATTTAAGGGTTGTAACTATTGTGGTATCTAGTTCTGTTATGGTATCCATGTTTACTGTGGACTATGATATTTTCTGTATCCATGTAGTTCATGCATTTTGGATAAATGTTGTAATGTCTCATGTCAGTCTGCGCTGGATACAATGCTCACGTGTTAATGTCTTGTATTTTACTGTACCTTGGCTCTGCTCAGGGGGGTTGTTGATATCTCAAGCTGTGTCTTGATGCACAGATAATCGGAGATATCAAATGTGATATCAGACCTATGACTAAGTTCATAGATCGTCTGATATCACATGAGCAAGAGCCATGCCGCCATACAAACATGCAAAAGCTTTGCAATAAATGGTCTATGGTCAATCTTATTCTGAGCCGAAGTGTGTCAATGAACTGTAGTTAGTAGCAGTAGTAGTGTTTTTAAATATAAGCACTTTAATAATATCTTGGGTTGTTTTGGATGCCATCGTGTTTGGTGTGGCAGACTGCGCATTTAGGGCGGCATTGCCCCCCTTGCCCATGCCTAGATCCGCCCCTGTTGAGAAATGGGTGGGTGGGGGCCTGGAGAAGGTGTTAGGCCCTGAACACACAGAAATAAACTGAGTCCTACAGGCAGGCAGGCCTATACACGAGAGCGCATGGCCAATGTCAACACAGAGCCATGGTTTCTGCCTGCATGGTGCCCACGCAGACATCACCTGTTTTATGGAGGGGGGGCCGTACGTTACATAAGCGCCTGTGAGAGAGAGTGAGCGGCTCTACGGACTGAATGAGCCGCTGTTTCTGCCAGTGGAGAGAGACATTTTCTGGTGTCTTCTCTTCGTGTCTTTGCTTCGGGTCTAGTTCTGGACTGGTGCTGGGGTTCTGGTCATGTTTGGTCATGTTTCTGTTGCGTTCGGTCAGACTCCACCTCCAGCTAGAGCGAAGCCCGTATACAAGTAGCGTGCTCAACCAACAGCTGCATCTGTGTTCACTTTCACACACATTTTCTGTGTCCAGGAATGGGCTTATGCCTGGAACTGAGCAAGTGAGAATAAACCCCCAGAAAAAGGGAAGAAAAAAAAAAGAATAATTCCCAGAGGTTCCATTTTTCATAAGCTGGAGAATTTTTTTTAAGGCAATCCAAGAGCATCTGCACTCTTTAAATAAGGGGAAAAAAAGGAAAGGGGGAAAAAAAGAAAAAGTAAAAGAAAAGTCCACTCAACTTAGACCAGATGTGCTTTGGGGCTCCAGGGCCAAGTTCTATCCAGCAGCCATACAGCACTCCCCTTCCCCTGAGGGTGGCAGGCAGGCAGCATGCATAATGCCTCGGTTGTTTCATTTCAACAGGTAGCCTCATGGGTCGCTCTCCCTTGGAGCTCCGCTGGGAAGGCTTTCTGTATGGCTTCTCCCTCACTGTGAGCAAACCCCGCAGGGGAAGATAAGTCAGTCCCTCCTCCCCGCTGCTCCATTGTGACCAAACACATGCTGCTGCTTTTATCTCTCTCTCTCTCTGTCTTTTTCTTTTACAGTAACAATGAGCTGCATGTCCTGTCCGCTCCAATGTACCTCCACCAAACCATCTCTCCCCCCATGTATATGCCCTACACCCAACTCATGTTTTAAGGTAAAGTTGTGTGGTCATTTTCCTAACCCGCTAAAACAAGACAACTGAAACTCCCAAGGAATACATCATGGGGCAAATGTTCTTGTCCCGGTGTGTTTGTGTGTACGTGCGTGCATGTGTGCATGTGTGTGTGTGTGTGTGTGTGTGTGTGTGTGTGTGTGTGTGTGTGTGTGTGTGTGTGTGTGTGTGGAGGGGGGTATACAGTCCTATCTGTCCATGACATGGGGGATGTGGGCTAGAGGGAGACTTGGGCATCCAAGCAGAACTGTTAGACTTTTCTTTTAGTGGGCTTCTCTTTTAGCGACCTGCATGTTTCCCCTTTCCAAAACAGACTAAATAGAGCTCTGCTCGAGATAAAGATTGTCTGCTATAAAGGCCTACAGAGGAAAAAAAATGCTTCTCAGTTCAAGCTCAGAGACACCCACGTTCATTTCTCATTTCAAGATCACCTAAAGATCACCTATGGCTCTTTATGGCTCCTAAGATGAATACTAGGATCCATAAATGAGGCAAAGCTGAAGTCTCTCCATTGGCTAGTGCTACAGATGTATTTGACAAAGCTGAGACAAAGCTGAAATCTTGCTACAACTTAAGATTTCAGCTTTGTCTCACCACCACTTGAGGTAACCCAAAAAAATTGTGACCAAAGGCATCTTTAATTCCAACAGACCTTTTTCCTCTGATTGTCTAAATTCAAAGACCGCCTCTCCTTCTCCTGGGTGCTGCTTAGTTTGGTTTTTCTTCAACAAAAAGTTCAAGGTGAGGAAAGCCCCTCAAACAAACACAAAACGCCGAACAAAAGGGAGACGAGGGAACCTAGTATGCTGAAAGAATGTGACTCCTCTTTCAACTGTTGCCGTGCTCGCGGCACCTCCTGTCAAGGGAAGAAAAATCCTCAGGAAGAAACAAACTGAAGAAATGCAAAACAATGCCATCCTCCCAAGGCCTGCCGAGTGATTGATTGGGCCATGTCACTTTTCTCGCCTTTTCGAACTGCTGACAGTGTCTGAAAATATGTTTGAACTTACCAGGCTATATCAGGGCCGGATCTAGGCAAGGGCGTGAAGGGGCAATGCCCCCCTAAATGCCCAGACTTCAAATTGTCCTTATAAAGTCCTTACATGTACAACGTGATTTCACACACTACTACTGCTACTAAGTAGAATTTAACTGAAAATGGTATGGGGGCGGCTTCATGAAGCTGCCCCTCATGCCATTTTCGCCTGTCCCCCCAATCGGGAAATGTTACTTCCGGACCTGGGCTATATTCATATAAAGAAAAGTGCTGGAACAGATTTGAAGAGAGCTTTTTAGTTGTGCAACCTTTCGTACTTCCCTGTGCAACACAAGTAATGTTAGAATCTATCAACAATACCGCTTATTGCCTAACAAGTCCTTTCCAATACCGCGCTTTGTGCACTGCTTGTGAATAAAACTGTGTTGAATTTATTTGTTGTCTGTCTGAAAGTGCTGACCAAAAAAAGACCCCGTTTAAAGATAACAATAATAATGACTTTTGTAGTTTTCCCAAATAGAAAACAGTTGCAGGATAAGCTTGTCGTCGCTTGGTAAGCCCCTTTGTTTGTTCTTTTCCTCTTTCTTGTTTTGCTTTCCTCCGTAGTCAAGCTGCAAGTCTTTAGTAGTAGCTTTGCTTTAAGCTTTGTGAAACGATACTTCACTTTGGTATAGAAGCATGAAAATTGGCACAGATACTCTCCAAGGTCTACTCTTTAGGAAAAAGGCGCGTGCCACTCAAAATTCCAGGATGGCGGCCCCAAAATCCAAAATGTCCGCCCAAAAATGTGGTTTTTTCCTTCATAACTTGAAATGCATTGATTTTACACCCCATAAATGTATTGAACATTAATACAAAGTTGGCCATTACGGACGGTTTGGCACCAAGAACGTGTCTGTATCACTTACGGCTCTTGAGATACAGCATATAGGTACTTTCACAGATTGAGGAGAGCAAGACATTTGTAACATTGATTCTTAAGTGAATCAAATGGTGATACAGGCATGAAAATTGTACACACACTCTTCAAACCCCACTATTTCTAAAAGTACTGCGTGCCCTGCAAAATTCCAAGATGGCAGCCCCCAAAATCCAAGATGTCCGTCCAAAAATGTGGTTTTTCCTTCATAACTCGAAATACAAAGCTTTTAAGCCCCATAAATGTATTGAGCGTTAATATAAAGTCAGGCATTACGGACATTTTGATACCAAGTACATGTCTGTATGTAGTACGGTTCTTGAGTTACAACATATACGTAGTGATGTGGCACCATAAGTGTAACATTTTGGCATGTTTCACTCTTTAACTCAAAGATTCCTTTATCAGCATTTCTTCTATTTTCAGGAAATGGACCTACATGTATCTGCTATCATAAACCACTTCAAGTTTTTCAATTGATGAAACGGGTCGGTAGTTATTAAGCCAATTGTGAAGGGCTGTTTCAGTGCTAAAATTGCTGCGTACATTTTGCGAATATAAGCCACCCAGAAATGTCTGTCTGTGCATCTGTCCTTCACAATAAGTGTATATGTGAAGCGGACGCACCAAGTGTAGCATGTGTCATAGTATAATGGTATATTGTGCTAAAAGGCGTAATAGTGTAATATATGCAATAGTTTAATAGTGTAATAGAGCTAATAGTGTAAGATATGCAGTATATAGCGGTATACTGTAATAGGGTAATATATGTAATAGTGTCGTAGTGTAACATGTAATACTGTAATAGGGTAAAATGTGTAATAGTATAATAGGATAATATGTGTAATAGTGTCATAGCGTAACATGTGTAATAGGGTAATAGGTTAATATGTGTAATAGTGTTGTAGTGTAACGTGTAATACTGTAATAGGGTAATATGTGTAATTGTGTCATAGTGTAACATGTGTAATAGGGTAATAGGGTAATATGTGTAATAGTGTCATAGTGTAACATGTGTAATAGGGTAATAGGGTAATATGTGTAATAGTGTCATAGTGTAACATGTGTAATAGGGTAATAGGGTAATATGTGTAATAGTGTCATAGTGTAACATGTGTAATAGGGTAATAGGGTAATATGTGTAATAGTGTCGTAGTGTAACATGTGTAATAGGGTAATATGTGTAAATAGTGTCATAGTGTAACGTGTAATACTGTAATAGGGTAATTTGTGTAATAGTGTAATAGGCTAATACGTGCAATAGCATAATGTATGTACAATAGGCTACTAGTGTAATAGGCTAATATGTGTAATAGTGTAATCTGTGTACATTAGGGTAATAGTGTAATATATGGAATAGTGGTCTAGTGTAATTGTCCTATTACACCATTACACATGATACACATATTTGCCTATTACACATGTCACAATTACACATATTACGCTATTATGCTATACCAATATTACAGTAATATATTACACTCTTACACTATTACCATAATGCACAAACATTACACTATTAGCCCTATTACACTATTGCATATATTACACTATTACCCTATTACACATGTTACACTATGACACTATTACACATATTACCCTATTATGCTATTACACATGTTACACTATGCCACTATTACACATGTTACACTATGCCACTATTACACATATCAACCTATTACACTATTACACATGTTACACTATGCCACTATTACACATATAAACCTATTACACTATTACACATGTTACACTATGACACTATTACACATATTACCCTATTACACTATTACACATATTGCACTGACACTATTACACATATTAACCTATTAAACTATTACACATGTTACACTGTGACACTTATTACATACATTACCCTATTACAGTATACCGCTATATACTGCATATATTACACTATTAGCTCTATTACACTATTGCATATATTACACTATTACGCATTTTAGCACATTATACAATTATAGTATGACACATGGTGCACTTGGTGCGTCCACTTCACATACAGTAACACTTATTGTGAAGGACAGATGCACAGACAGACATTTCTGGGTGCCTTATATTCGCAGAATGCACGCAGCAAATTTAGCACTGAAACAGCCCTTCGCGATCGGCTTAATAACTCCCGACCTGTTTCATCAATTGAAAAACCTGAAGTGGTTTATGATAGCAGATACATGTAGGTCCATTTCCTGAAAATAGAAGATATGGTGATAAAGGGATCTTTGAGTTAAAGAGGGAAATGTGCCAAAATGTTACACTTATGGTGCTTCATCACTACGTATATGTTGTAACTCAAGAACCGTAGCACATAGAGACATGTACTTGGTATCAAAATGTCCGTAATGCCTAACTTTATATTAACGCTCAATACATTTATGGGGCTTAAAAGCTTTGTATTTCGAGTTATGAAGGAAAAACCACATTCTTGGACGGACATCTTGGATTTTGGGGGCTGCCATCTTGGAATTTTGCAGGCACGCAGTACTTTTAGAAATAGTGGGGTTTGAAGAGTGTGTGTACCAATTTTCATGCCTGTATCACCATTTGATTCACTTAAGAATCAATGTTACAAATGTCTTGCTCTCCTCAATCTGTGAAAGTACCTATATGCTGTATCTCAAGAGCCGTAAGTGATACAGACACGTTCTTGGTGCCAAACCGTCCGTAATGGCCAACTTTGTATTAATGTTCAATACATTTATGGGGTGTAAAATCAATGCATTTCAAGTTATGAAGGAAAAACCACATTTTTGGGCGGACATTTTGGATTTTGGGGCCGCCATCTTGGAATTTTGAGTGGCACGCGCCTTTTTCCTAAAGAGTAGACCTTGGAGAGTATCTGTGCCAATTTTCACGCTTCTATACCAAAGTGAAGTATCGTATGAAAAAAATGAGTTAATCTGCTGTACTATTAGTCGAAGCTTTGCTTTGACAGGTGAGGATCCTCTATAGGGCCATCGCTATTGGCAACCATGTGGGGATTGGAAGGGAGAGGTGGCAGTGGGGTCGGAGGCGGCGGAGTTATTCTATACCTATGCAATAACACACCCAGCCCCTGTCGGGGGGCAAAGTTCACCAAATACCTTCATCCTTTTCCTGCGAAACACTGCACCACTATCTCTGAATGAATTCCAAAGCTAGATGCGACGCGAGTTCACCTAGTGAGGGGATGTTTTGAATTCACAAGGACAGCGAGGCGTTATTTATTACCTGAGATGATTCCTCCACCCTGTCGACAAAGAACTAACGAGCTGCATCAGTGCGGGTTTTAGGCTTTACAAGTTTCCCTTAAACGAAAAAAAAGAGAGGAAAAGAATTGTTTTTTTTGCAAACTTGCCATTAAGAAAAAGACAACTTGTATCCTGTTTTCTGATGAATGACCCGAGCGGAACGGTTGAACCTTACCCACTTCCGCGGCAGACATTTAAAAAACACGAAATGGCCCGTCCGAGCGATTAAGCGGCAATCACATTTTGCAATTATGATAATGTCAATTGAGCTTGTCAGGGATGAATAATTTCAGTGGAGACAGTAAAATACACCTAACAAGGCTGTTCTCAGTGGTAAACATGGGGCTTTTAAAACTGTAATTAGCCCTTTAATGTCTAACACATGGCTTACAAGCCGGTCCGTGGGCCCGACTTCCCTCCTCTAAACCACTTTCCCCCCTGCACTCTGTTGGACACACTTTTCACATCGCTGGAACCTCAACCACACAAAATAGGAAGTACTCAGTGGGTTGTGTGTGTGTGTGTGTGTGTGTGTGTGTGTGTGTGTGTGTGTGTGTGTGTGTGTGTGTGTGTGTGTGTGTGTGTGTGTGTGTGGTGTGTGTGTGGTGTGTGTGTGTGTGTGTGTGTAGGGGGGGGGGGGGTCTCACAGACAGGCATAATACTGTGATTGTGGGTCAAATTGTGTTTTTCCTGTCACTTAAAATAGCCCCACTAAAGACTGGGAAACACAAATCTAACACTTCTGACTTTGTGTTGCTGTTTAAGAGGAGGTGGATCTAAAAACACTAATAAAATGGGTTATACAGTATGTCCCAGCCCCCCTTAATTATGTTGTTGCCGGACAGAAACCGATGTGTCTGTTTCAAGTACATGTTTGGTCATTCAGTCAAACAAAAGTTGCACAACTACAAGCACACACAGTATGTGTGTGTGTGCATGGCAAACTGGCACTGTTTACCGTTTTGTGTAAGGTTTATAAAAGTACAGTTTTGGACATACGAGTTTTCCATCCAACAGCGGCAAGATGACAAGATTCTCAGACATTTCTGAGCCCCAGAGACGGTTAGAATATGACTCTCTATCGTACATGATGCCAGGGGCGGATCTAGGCATGGGCATGGGGGGGCAATGCCCCCCTAAATGCCCTGATTGCCCCACCAAACATGATGGCACGCAAAACAACCCAAGATATTTCAAATTAAAGTGCTTATATTTAAAATGATTTGAAACACTACTACTGCTACTAACTAACTACAGTTGTGTCACCACTAAACCAACAGCATTTCATCATTGAAAACAGAAAACTCTCTGAGTCAGACGTTTATCTTTATGCATGCTGCGTGTCTGTTGCAACTTCAACAACAACTGATGTTATTATTGATGCTTAATTGCCTAATAAAAGTCCCGTAACCAAAAATGGTATGGGTGCGACTTCATCGCACCCATACCATTTTCTCCTGCCCCCCATTTGGGAAATGTTACATCCCCCCCTGCATGATGCCACCACCACCACCACCACCACCTCCACCCCAAATCGACCCACCAACCACAACTGGCACTAGAACCGCCCCCCCCCCCCCCCCCCCCCCCCCACACACACACACACACACACACACACACTCACCCTCCGCTCACCCACCCACCCAAAGTGTTCAAGAATTCCCCCCCATGAGAGACAGACACAGATAATTGGTCACAGATTTTTTTGTTGGCAGGACACAAAGGGACCTCCTATTCACCCCTGTGCAGCTGTGTATTTCCCATTCTCCGGCCCTTTGCTCCCCACTAGCTGCCTCTTCTACGGCGATGCCTCTCCCACCACCGCCATCATCCCAGGGCTGGAAAAATGCCCCCTCAAACACAGCCCCTTTTCACTGCCCACAATAGGGCCATCGGGACACATGCCTCTCACGACCCTGACCCGAAACCTCTCTTCCTCCCCTTCCTATACCCCCGGAGGCCTCGCCGGACGACCCACATCAATGGGACCCCTTGAATCTGCCATTAGTCGTCTTTGATATAGGCAGTGCCACTAATTAGGGATCTGCACGGCCTGCCACCTGTGGCATGTATATGTTGTCACCGCCGCCGGAGACCTGTTTAGTAGGGGTGGGCAAAAAAATCAATATGCCAATATGTCACAATGCTTAATGCCATGATATCAATATCATGTACTTGTTATCTAAAAATTGCTTTAAAATGTTGTGGTTGATTGAACTTGTGTGTGTTGTGTTTGTTAATGGTTTTTCTTTTAGGACATTTTTTTCTGAGGGCGTACAAATGGAACCAAATGGACCCATTCCATTTGGTTCCATTTGTACACCCTCAGAAAAAAAAAATCTTGAAATGGGTGGAATTCCCCTTTAAAATGTTCTAGTATAATAAAAGCAGAGTCATTTGTGGAGAAAAGGTGCAATATACAGTATCAATATATCAAATCGAATCGCAGCATAATTAAGAATCGCAATATAAATCGATTCAGAACCCTAAATATCAATAATGTATCATATCGTGAGGTAAGTGAAGCGTCCTACCCCTGTTTAGGAGGTGACACAGTGCAACGCAATGTTATGGCCTGTGTTATGTTTTATTAGATACTCTGCTGTTGGTTGTAGTTATTGTTGTAATGGTATTCCTGTGATTTGTTTTCCTTGTGTCTTGTTCTGTAGCCTTCCAGTCTGCCCTGTAGCTCTGTTCCTGTCTTGTCAAACCTTGTTACCTAAGTAATGCGATTGGTTGGTCGGTTGGCCTATCGTTATTATATTATATATACGCACACACGCATTGTGTGTATGCACATGTCATGTCAATTCCAGGAATGTGCTTTACACGAAAGTTTAGGAACCACTCGCTTTTCACTCGATTTCATTCGCGGAGCAACGTTTATCTGTAAAACACAGCCTTTGGAGCACAGAGCTCGGGTCACTAATTAATGAATAGTTCTTCCCCCGTTGAATGGAAATTGCTTTTCTAGAGCTTCATTTTCTACAGCCGTGGCATCAGATGCTCTCCTCTGGCAACACTCTTCAATGTTTCATCACAGACCCAGATCCCAGGGGTTGGTTCACTCCCCTCACCGCACACACGCACTATTATACTGTTGAAGACATTTTTGTCACGGTCCGTGACAGGTCTGTGCTATATTCTCTTCTGTATTTGGTTGTGTCAATTTACTGTTCCCATGTGATTTTGTATTGTTTCGATTGTATTGTTCCTTCTTATTTTTCCAGTTAGTTGTTCTTGCCTAGTGCACCCTTATTTTGTAGTCTTGTGTTGTAGTCTTCCTGTCTGCCCCTGTAGCCGTCTGTACCTGTATTGTCTAACCTAGTGTTTAGTCTAGATTTTCCACCTGTGTCTTGTGAGTCTACCAGCCTATCACAGTGTTGATTTTCAGTTGTGTTCACCTGTGTCTAGTTTGTCCTTGTCTATATATATATGCCCCAGTTTTGTCAGGTTGCCATTGTATGTCAAAAGTGTTCAGATGTTCTTAGCTTGAATTGTGTTGTTCCTAGTATTGAGTCTTACTTCCTAGTGTTTGGTCCTGGTCCTTTGTAACTCTGTCAATAAACTCAATTGCATTTGGATCCTAAAGGGATTTTTTAGAGCCGAACAACTATATATAGCAGATCTACAAGCTGAGTGGTGCAACTCATTATGACCCTGTACATCTGGCACAATACAGCAAAAAAAAAAAAAAAAAAAAAAAAACTCATCTCTATTATATTTTGTCAACCATAAAATAACCAATTTTGAGGACCAGGCAAATGAAACTATAACCAAAAGCATACAGTAGTCCTTCTATGCTTGTGGTTGTGGGGACCTTTGCTGCTCACATGCATATAGTAATACAGACTAACTCACAGCTTACACATCAGACTTTTAGGGGAGCCAACCGGTCCGGAGGCCATTTCTACTGAAATGTGCAGCTATGCTTTATCTATCTAGCCTGATGTATGTATTTTTGGAATAGTATAGTATATATAGTATAGTTTTTGGAAATGTAAACATATCCTTTTTTGTTGCATTGCACCACACACAGACGTTTTGATCGTTTTGAAAGGCTACACACATTAAGACTCCCTGTCTCTCTCCCTGTATCCTGTCAATCTCCAGTCAAAGGCAAAAGGCCGCCTTAAAAACATGCAGACGCAAAATGACTCAGGCAATAAAATTATGCTGCTATACCTTTAGGACAGGGGTTTTCAACAGGTGGTCCGGGGACCACCAGTGGTCCCTGAGAGGGTTCCAGGTGGTCCCCAGCTAAGTTGGTTAACCAGATGTAACTCTTGAGAACTCTCAAGACTTAAAATATTCATCATCTGAATTAGCCCAAGTAGAAGATGGACAAAGGCAAAAGGAATCTTTAGTTTTGAGGTCTGTGGAACTAAAATGTCATCGAATGGTGGTCCGTGGCTCAAATGCTATACTGGGCCCTGGGATGAAAAAGGTTGAAAACCCCTGCTATAGGACATAATTTCGTTCATTTAGCTATACCACAGTGAATCCCTGGGAATCGAAATGATTGAGTACTGTATGCCGTGCGGACCATGTCTGTCACAAACGACACAAAGCAACATGCTGATGATCTCACGGTTTGTGAGCACCGGCAGAGACAGTGGAGATTTGTTCCAACAGGAAACCGAGGTAAATAGGGCAGCGCCTTGGAGTTTCAGCTTCCTGTACCCTGCTCTACCTAGTGTAATGGATTACACGTGTGGAGATGGTTTGCTTTAGCCGAAGACCGAGGAGAGGACTAAAGCAGACACAACCGAGGGGAGAGGGGGGGACAGAGAAGGAACAGGAGGAATTCTACAATGGTGAAAGAAGAGAGAGAGAGAGAGAGAGAGGGAGGGAGGGAGAGGGAGGAAAAGAGCTGTTGTGAGACTCAGGTTTGAAGGGGAGAAAGGGGAGGCCAAGTGATTACAATTCCAGTCACAGCTAGCATAGCGCTGTGTGCAGTGATCCTAGATTTCTTGAGCAGCGAAGCAAAGCTGCTCCCAAGGGGCTCATGGTAAGGCATAGGTCAACCACCCCTTTCCTGACTCACCATATGTTAAAGGAATTCAGCGTTGCATTGTGGGATACGACACCGACCAACCAACCCCCACAGCCCCCAAAGTTTTCCAAATTACTAACACATACTGGTGCATTCTTAAAAAAAAACTCCAGACTGCCATTTCATGCCGTGGTGAAATGACAAATGTTAGGTTGGGTGAGGGATTGCAATGATTCCAGAGTGTTTGATGTGTCGTGATCGCATGATGTTGTACAGCAGAAGATATTGCATCACCTGCATCAAGTATTAGAGGAAAAAGCTTTTTTTCTTGCTTTTATATGAGGATTTATTGTGTACACCTAGCATACTCGTGCACAACTTTTTGATTTCCATTTTAATGTCATTTCTTATTAGAAATGGCCATTGTACATTATAAATATACAAAGTATATATATATATATATATATATATATATATATATATATATATATATATATATATATATATATATATATATATATATATATATATATATATATATATATATATATATATATATATATATATATATATATATATATATATATATATACTTTGTCTGTTTCCAAAGGATCAGGCAGTCATCATAACAGAGCAGGCAAACAGGGCGGTATGTTTTGACGAGGATAAATGTTTGTCATTCAGTTTTACATTCCAGAAGGCCCTTATTTTATTAATTTGGTATTCTTTACTGCTCTTCTCATCCCCCAACCCCCCATTCCCCTCTCTTGCTTTCAGAGAATCTTCTAACAAGAAACTAATTACGGGTTATTAGTAATCATACCTAAAAGTTATGGGCCGTAACTATCTCCGCTGCTCGGACGGAAATTGAGTTAGGAAGATAATGAGGGAAAACTGAGCCCTGGAGTTCTCCTCCCAATCAGGGACAGAAAATCACCCTGTCTCCTTATTACACCAATTCATTCTGGGGGAGATTCTGTGTATGTACACTGGGCAGCATGGAACCTTCTAACAGCTAAACAAAAATATCATCGCTGTTGGGCGGAAAAGCTTGAATGTCCAAAACCATTCTTTTTTTTTATTGAGGCCTACAAATGCCTCAAATGGGGGCATTTGAGCTATATCTGCTATTTCTATATGCAACGTGGTCCTCTGGAGTGAGTGTGGAACTATAGTAGACCTTTCTATCT
>CM076979.1:27193618-27226118 GCA_039105355.1 Benthosema pterotum | reverse complement strand
GCCCCCTTGAAACCGTGTGTGTGTGTGTGTGTGTGTGTGTGTGTGTGTGTGTGTGTGTGTGTGTGTGTGTGTGTGTGTGTGTGTGTGTGTGTGTGTGTGTGTGTGTTGTGTGTGCACGCTGTTTGTTTACCTGTATAGGTGTTGACGCGACCCTGAGGCAGAATGCTGTGGTTATAATAGCATCGTCTGGGGGTTGCCTGCATGGTTGCCTTGTGGTCCGACTCCTGACCGACCTGCACACCTCCTCCTCCAGGGCGTACATTAGGTATTTACATTTTACACATGCACGCTGCACGGTATGCATGCGCGTCTGAATTCCTGAATTTGAGCAATCAAGGATGATAGCCGGGGGGGGTCAAAGTTACAGAACGTCTTTGTGTAAATCGAGAGAGTGCTTGGCCTATAGATTTATGCTCTCATGGAGAGGCATTTTTCGATTCCTACGAAATTCTTCTACACTGTTTGGCTTGTCTGGTAGGCCTAAATGAATGTTCCTGCCTCAAAGTAACACTTATACCTTGTGCAAAGGCAACATCTAAAATCCCCAAAATGGAGTTCCACCTGTCGATTACTATTTGCCCCAGAAATTACATTCCGAACAATCGTAGCTTTCAATAAGAATCATGTTTTGATACGCTCGCCTCGGAATCTTGTCGTTTCTTGGCGAATCGTGATCGAACAAGTGGAACTCAGTGTTCGTGACCTTAGATGTTGTTGCATTTGTGAGAAGTAAGAGTTACTTTGACGCAGAAATGTTACTTCCACCCGATCTTCCGAGAATCAAAACAATGTACTGTATGCACACTTAAGGCTCAAACATACAGTAGGCCTACTCCAGGGTGAAGCGAAGTTAGGTGAAGCGTTTTCACCGCGGTGTAGTTTATTAAGGCTTCACCCTGGAGTATGTACAGTATGAGCCTGCAGGGTGAAGCCTTAAAAACTAAACTCACTTCACCCTGGATTATGTTTGAGCATTTAGACTTTCGTAGTGTGGGTCCGTCAGCATCGAAAAATGCCTCTCTACAGAACGTGTCTCAGGTGTACGACTCGGCGTGCAAGGTGGGACTGACTGACTGACTGACTGACTGACTGACTGACTGACTGACTGACTGACTGACTGACTGACTGACTGATTGTGTTCACAGGACAGAAGAAGGTAAGAAGGCTGCAGGTAAAGGGGGAGGTGGTAAAATGTGGAATGTTTTTCCAAAGAGGGAGCCCAACATGGGTTGGCAAACAGTTTACAGTGCATGCCCTCAAAATGGAATGGAGTGGCGGTTGACCATTGTGGTTCAGGGAGAGGGTGGCATTGCAGTACCCCTCCACCTAAACCCCGGCCTCCTCTATCTCCACCCCACCATGTCTCCCTCCCTCCTTCGCTCTCCTTCCCTTCCCTACCCCCATCATCCCCGTAGAGCTGACACATTTCATGGCTGCCATAAAGCGGAGACACTGCCCTCAATTTCCTACGAAAGAGGCCTAAACAGGGTCTCTGGAGCAACAAAGGGCACTTTCTTCCCCTCCTCTTTCACTTATAGGAAAATGTGATTATTATTAGGAGAGTCGAGCATTTTTTTTTATTTTACAAAAAATATATACTCCTTGAAAATATTTGTGCAGGAGGAAGAGCTCAAGTCCTCAAGCTGGCTGCAGAGCCGAGGCATAGCTTAGGAGGTTGCCCCAGAGAGAGCTCTCTTTCTCTTTTATATGAATGCAACTTTTTTCGGTGCATGGGTTGTCGCTCGTGGGCTATTACGTCTCCTTGCTCCGCGCGTGCGGCGTTCGAACTCTGCAGAGTTTTCAGAGGGCGGGAGAGCCGTAGCCACTGCCACGGACGAACAAACGCCAAGCCCCGATCTCATCTGATTAAGTGACTCCGATGTGTGAAGGTTACGGTGGGCGGTTATTTGTCAATACTGCAGCGCGGCACAGGCCTTGTCTTGCCTCGTCTGTTTTCAGACACCATACAGTATATCTCTCATCGCATGTCTGCGCCTCGGGGCGTGCATGCACGCGTGCGTGTTTATGCACGTGCGCGTAAGCCGCGCGTGCACACGCGCATGTGCGTGCATCATGCGTGTGGAGAGGGAGGAGGGGGGGTTTGAGGAGTTGCTTGCTGTCTGTCTGTCCGTTGGAAATGATTGTTTTGGCCTCGCTCGAAGCTTGCATTTGTCTATCAGAAAGACGTAGGGGGTGAACCCGAAAATCTGACAAATTGCTCAAAATTGCCTTCACGCCGTCATTCCTGTTTGGACACACTTGGCACATCTGGTTGTGATCTGGCTACAGAAGGGCCACGGCGGAGGGGCTCAGCACTCAGATGCCACATATTACCACCCCCTCCTCCTTCTCCTCCTTCTCCTCCTCCTACTCCGTCTATACTCTCCTCCTGGCCTTGCCTGCAACCATATTGACGCTCACGCTGTCTCTCCATGGGGGGCTTTGAGCTGGTGGTGGTGGTGGTGGGGGCAGGTTAGGAGAGGGGGCTTTGTATTGATGCCTGGCAGATGTCCTGCCAGAGCATTCCTGTGCTCTTCACTTGAGTTTTTTAAGGGTAACAGTGGGTTGTATAATTGAGGCATCTTGCAGCCTGGCCTGGGACAGAGCAAGCAGCACAGAGAGAGAGAGAGAGAGAGAGAGAGAGAGAGAGAGAGAGAGAGAGAGAGAGAGAGAGAGAGAGAGAGAGAGAGAGAGAGTAGCGTTGCTTTCAAAGGGGAAGGCTGCTCGCAATATGGTAAACTTTAAACATGCAGTCAATAAAAGGATGCTGCAGAAATAATCCCTCTTTTTTGGAGGGGGGCTTGATCACACATGCGTTCACACACCCACGCTCTCTCTCTCTCTCTCTCTCTCTCTCTCTCTCTCTCTCTCTCTCTCTCTCACACACACACGCAAGCACACATGCATGCACGTACGTAAGCACGCGCACACACACACACACACACACACACACACACACACACACACACACACACACACACACACACACACACACACACACACACACACACACACACACACACACACAGATTAGAACTTCAAACACGCAACATCACATTTCAGAGTGACTTTTGTGCGTGTGTGTTTGTGATCTCGGTGTGTGGTGCTGCAGCATCATCAGTGCACGCACACGCGTGCACGAACGCACGCACACGCGTGCACGAACGCACGCACACACACACACGCGCACGCACACACACGCACACACGCACACACGCACGCACGCACGCACACACACACACACACACACACACACACACACACACACACACACACACACACACACACACACACACACACACACACACACACACACACTGTCTTCTTCCTCCTCCTCACTTTGTTTCCCTGGTCTTCTCTCTATTGTCTGGAAAGCATCTTTATCAAATCACTCCATGTTTTCCATGATACGTCTGTCCATGTATACCAGAAAACACATGATAGGTTTTTTTTTTTAATCTACTGTTCCCAACTTGTTGAGCAGATCTGAAACCAGATGTCAGATGCCGACGTGTGAAAATGTTTGGATTGTTGAAGAGTATACACACAGCTCTGTTTTCATCCACGCTAACCCGCTTTTTCTTTCCTTTTGTTTTTGTTTTTTTTAATTCCTTTGAAAAACATTCAAATAGTTCATCTACATCGACACAAGCTGGTAGGCTGTCTATTGGAACTATATCAATAACGTTTTCAAAATAGCTAAAAAGTATAAATAGGGCTCATAATAATATATAAATAGTGATCGTCATAATAATCCTTGGCAATATATTTTATACCTTTGCAAAGCCTGCTTATCCCCTTTTAAATGATTGATAATGGTATTAATTAATTAACAGTTTGAGGATAGTTCAACAAAAGTAACACGTCAATGCAAAAAATCAAACAAACAATAAATTAAAGGCTCTACAGGGTCCTCCATTTTCAATTAATCAGTAAAGTTAAGGACATACAGGTATACACTTCTACTGTAGGTGCAGTGGGGAACAGCAGTACGATGAGCAGCACAGATGAAACCTTTGCCAAGTCTTCTCTTAAATCACAAACGTCTCATTCTGTTGTTGCTATAGTACATGCATTGCAGTAGTCACAGCCAATATACTGTAGCTTTGGTTGAATTGGGTCTGCAGAAGATCTCAACTGGGAACACACGTGCAAGAGACAAGAGTCTTTATGTGTTTCCACTTCAAACCTGTTGCAGAGTGTGTCAAAAAAACAACCCTAAAGGGCAGTGGTTTTCAACCTTTTTGATACCAGGGCCCACTATTTATTCAGAATTTGAGCCACGGAACACGTACCATCTGATGACATTTTAGCCCCACAGTCCCCTGCAAAACTAAAGATTTCTTTTGTTTTTGTCTACAATTCCAGGCTGTATTTGGGAAACAAAACAGTCAAACATACAGATCGTAATGATCTTCTACATTGTCTAGTTATGTAGACTTGGGCTAATTCAGATGATGAATATTTTAACTCTCGAGAGTGTAAACATGAAACCAAATGGACCCACTAGGGTCCATTTGGTTTCATTGTTACGCTCTCAAAGAGTTAGCCAACTGTCCATCATTTAACCGGGGACCACCGGGAACACTCTCAAGGACCACTGGTGGTCCACCAGACCAAACCCCTGCTCTAGGATATTCTGAAAACCTGGGCAGCTTGACTTTGAGCATCCAACATTGGTTCATAATGTTATTGGAGTCACAATGGTATTCCCACAGGTAACCTTCAGGAACGCCCTCTGCATCAGGGGGATACAGGAAGCTCAAAACCCAAGTGGAATAGTAAGAAAGTGGCGATACACATTGTTGTCGCTGCTTCGCACCCATGATGAGCTATAGTTCCAAACACCTAAACTATCCCATTGAGATGAGCACTTCCATTGAGTCAATAGCAACAGCAGAATTTCCGTGTAGCCCTGTTAACCATTTCCCATTGAAATCACATTCCCATTCATTTGTGCGTAATCTGGACAATGCTAATGCATTGGCAACAAGACAACATCTCTAACTTGATATGTCCTCGCCTCATCCTATCATGTGTTGTTGTTATTTTAGTGCTTTTCAGTCCTGTGACATATTGTGTGTAAACAAATGACATCATTACACTTACTACTTATTGCACTTACTACCATACTACGCTTATACACTACAACATCCTCACGTCGCCAACTGGAACAGGCCAAAAGAACTGCCATACCCCATAGATGTACAGAGAATAAACGTGGTTCTCATTGTGAAGTAGAGGATAGGTCATGGGTAAGTTCTTGGGACTCCAAGTTGCTGGGAGAGAGAGAGAGAGAGAGAGAGAGAGAGAGAGAGAGAGAGAGAGAGAGAGAGAGAGAGGGAGAGAGAGAGAGAGAGAGAGAGAGAGAGAGAGAGAGAGAGAGAGAGAGAGAGAGAGAGAGAGAGAGAGAGGAAAAAACAAGCCAGCACAGCTGCACACTCGGCGAGGTCTCAGCTTCTCAAATTGCTCCTGCCACGGTTTCCTGCCCTCCACACCGTCCAGGCCAAGCCGGCCCCTTAATACACCCTCCCCCACCTTAATAATCCATGATGTCACCTCAACATCGCCGTCTTTTTTGTGTTTTTCTTAATTCTTTTTTTTCTGCCTCCCCTTTCACCCCCCTCCCTCCCCTATACTGCCTGTCTCCATTGTTTGTTAAATATTAACAGGTGTTGGGGGGGGCAGGAGTGTATGTGTATGTGTGTGTGTGTGTGTGTGTGTGTGTGTGTGCGTGTGCGTGTGCGTGTGTGTGTGTGTGTGTGTGTGTGTGTGTGTGTGTGTGTGTGTGTGTGTGTGTGTGTGTGTGTGTGTGTGTGTGTGTGTGGGGCGGGGGTCCATTTGTCTGTTCTCCCGGGTGTCCAACCTATCCTATCTGTCCATCCACTGCTATCAACACATCTGCTTCGGTTTTGACTTCCCCCGGTTTGTTTGTCCATCTGTATTTGTGTGTCCCCCCACCTCCCTCCCTTCCCCCGTCCCCCTATGGTGTAGAGAGAGAGAGAGAGAGGGAGAGAGAGAGAGAGAGAGAGAGAGAGAGAGAGAGAGAGAGAGAGAGAGAGAGAGAGAGAGAGAGAGAGAGAGAGAGAGAGAGAGAGAGAGGCAGAGGAATGATCAGCCCGGCTTTGATGCCGCTGGCCCCTGCCCCGGGTTTCCACAGCACATGAGCCCAGGCAATTACGGCAGCGCTCCTAGACCGACTGCTATTACTCTGTAACGCTCCGCTCTGGATCAGGAGGAGGAAGAGGAGGAGGAGGAGAGGGCTTTGGCAGAGCTGGAAAAGGTTTGCAATTGCACATAATCTCTGCACTGCAACTCGCAGATTGCAAGCATGTGTTATCATGCAGCCTGTCCAGAGGTTCTGGAGAGGGGGGTCTCAGCAGGGGCGTTTTTGCCATTAGGTAG
The DNA here is from genome assembly GCA_039105355.1 of Benthosema pterotum. Classification (NCBI taxonomy): domain Eukaryota; kingdom Metazoa; phylum Chordata; class Actinopteri; order Myctophiformes; family Myctophidae; genus Benthosema; species Benthosema pterotum. The sequence goes on along the minus strand of CM076979.1, from coordinate 27,219,713 downwards.
ACTAGGCAGTTGCCTAGGGTGCCATGAGGGGAGGGGGCGACCACCAGATATGCTTTAACAGGATACCAGGCTAATAAGACTAATATGGATAAATCCATTATACTTATCCAACTAAAATTTAAAACATTTAAAACACCTAATATGTTCTTTAGTTTAGTTTTACAGGAGATTTTCCCTGGTGCCCCCCCTTACCAAACGGACCCCAGCCTAGGGCCTAGAGCCTAGGGCTAGGGGCACCAGCCTAGGGCTCCATTTGCTTAGAAACACCACTGGGCCTCAGAAGAGGAGAGCTATAGCTGTGTGGTGGTGATTCAACATTCTGCTATTCACACTGTTTAGCCGCTGTTGAACACCGTCCAGCCTAGGTTCTGCGTCAAACTTCAGCTATTCATTTATATGTATATATACCACAAGTATTGGTTATTATTATTTTTTTTAAAAAAGTGATGTGGTCAAGACACCTAAGTCCATGATTAGCCAGTTTATATCAAAACAAGTAGACACTGGAGATCTTTATTCCCCCCCAAAATTCCAAGGCCAGACATTGTTTAACATTGCGAGTGGCGGCTTTGCGTATCACTCTCCCTTGACTGTGAAAGGCAAAGCACATATGGCAGTCTCAGATGCTGTAGAGAACATATGTGGCAGACAGACAGGAAGGATTTGGGGGAGCAGGAAAAAAGATGGTTCCCTTTATCCAGACCTGAGCAATCATTAGCAAAGTCCCCAAAATAAGTCAGAAATCACAAGCTCCTATGATCCGTACTTCCCGTCTTCCCAGGACATGGGACCTTTTGCTTTTTTTCAGGACTGCACATGCAGGCACGACTGGAAAGAGTGAGCCTACAGCTGGTGAAAGTCTGCCATCGAACACACAGCATGTGTTTGTCTGTCCTGCCTGTGCATTATAGTCTGGTAGGAAGGTAGGGGTCCCATGCACCCGAAAGATATATTTTTCTAACCTACTTTTTTAGAATCCCTAAAGTGTCTAGTTAATGAATTTTGATGTTAACAATTCCAATTTTTGTCCCACATATGTTTTTTTTAATCATATGTTGCATCCGTCGTGGATTTTCGGCTGTGAAAAAAGAAAACTATAAAGCAGGATATCTCCAGAACTGTACATCTGACAGAAACCATTCACCCCATGTCATGTTTGTTTTTGCATGACAAATTGATTGATATGAAGTTTGCCATGGTTCCATAATGTATAGTGTATACAAACCCAAATTAACACAGAATTTGTTATAATTCGTCTATACTGCAATGACAACAACTCCTCCCCCCTACACCCGGTTGATATATTTTTTCAAACATTTGCATTTTTACAATCTTCAAGATGTATAGTAAACAACTGTTGATGTTACCCATTCACATTTCTGCCCCATATGTGTTTTTTCAAACCATATGTGTATCCATTCCGGATCTTCAGCTGTGAAATATGAAACTTTAAATCAGTGTATCTCCAGAACAGTACATCTGACAGAAACCATTCACCCAATAGTATGTTCGTTTTTGCATGATGAATTGATTGATATGAAGTTTGCCATGGTTCCATCATGCATAGTGTATACAAACCCAAATTAACACAGAATTTGTTATAATTCGTCTATACTGCAATGACAACAACTCCTCCCCCAATACACCTGATTGATATATTTTTTCAAACATTTGCATTTTTACAATCTCCAAGATGTATAGTAAACAACTGTTGATGTTACCCATTCACATTTCTGCCCCATATGTGTTTTTTCAAACCATATGTGTATCCATTCCGGATCTCCAGCTGTGAAATATGAAAACTTTAAATCAGTATATCTCCAGAACTGTACATCTGACAGAAACCATTCACCCAATAGTATGTTCGTCTTTGCATGCTGAATTGATTGATATGAAGTTTGCCATGGTTCCATCATGCATAGTGTATACAAACCCAAATTAACACAGAATTTGTTATAATTCGTCTATACTGCAATGACAACAACTCCTCCCCCAATACACCTGATTGATATATTTTTTCAAACATTTGCATTTTTACAATCTCCAAGATGTATAGTAAACAACTGTTGGTGTTACCCATTCACAGTTCTGCCCCATATGTGTTTTTTCAAACCATATGTGTATCCATTCCGGATCTTCAGCTGTGAAATATGAAACTTTAAATCAGTGTATCTCCAGAACTGTACATCTGACAGAAACCATTCACCCAATAGTATGTTCGTCTTTGCATGCTGAATTGATTGATATGAAGTTTGCCATGGTTCCATCATGCATAGTGTATACAAACCCAAATTAACACAGAATTTGTTATAATTCGTCTATACTGCAATGACAACAACTCCTCCCCCAATACACCTGATTGATATATTTTTTCAAACATTTGCATTTTTACAATCTCCAAGATGTATAGTAAACAACTGTTGATGTTACCCATTCACAGTTCTGCCCCATATGTGTTTTTTCAAACCATATGTGTATCCATTCCGGATCTTCAGCTGTGAAATATGAAACTTTAAATCAGTGTATCTCCAGAACTGTACATCTGACAGAAACCATTCACCCAATAGTATGTTCGTCTTTGCATGATGAATTGATTGATATGAAGTTTGGCCATGGTTCCATCATGCATAGTGTATACAAACCCAAATTAACACAGAATTTGTTATAATTCGTCTATACTGCAATGACAACAACTCCTCCCCCAATACACCTGATTGATATATTTTTTCAAACATTTGCATTTTTACAATCTCCAAGATGTATAGTAAACAACTGTTGATGTTACCCATTCACATTTCTGCCCCATATGTGTTTTTTCAAACCATATGTGTATCCATTCCGGATCTTCAGCTGTGAAATATGAAACTTTAAATCAGTGTATCTCCAGAACTGTACATCTGACAGAAACCATTCACCCCATAGTATGTTCGTCTTTGGGTGATGAATTGATTGATATGAAGTTTGGTAGGGGCTTGAGGTGACTGTGAAGCTACTAGAGGATGTCCCACACTAGACCTACTCTGTAAGCGTTTCTGGTTCATTGTAAACTTTTGGAAGCAGGCTTGATGATAACCAGTTGTTGCTAAATTGACACCAGCAAGACTCTCTGGAAGATTACATACATCCTCCATGCAAAAAAGGGAATCAGCAGGTTTGTGGAGACGTATATCACAGATACTTTGTAGCTGGGCAAGCTTGTCAGTTGCAGAACCTTTAACTTGACAGAATGGTGTAAAGTTTCGATGCTCAAAGCCAGACACATGTAAAACACACATTTCAGGAGGATGTTGTTGGAATTTTCTGCCATCGTCTCTCTTGGGTTTCTGTTGAAGCATGATACAGGTGCTGATGATTCATTGTGAATATATAGGATCCTGTATGTAATTGGCTAGAGTCCCCCCCACAATATCAGCTTGTCCTTATGATGGTAATTGAGCTGGCCATTTTGCATTTGTGGAAATTCACTCGGCCCTATAGCAAAAAATATCCCAGAATAAACACACAACTGTGCCCATATTTGAAGCGGGTTGTTTACTATACATCTTGAAGATTGTAAAAATGCAAATGCTTAAACTATATCAAAAGGGTGAGGAGTTGTTATAAAGTATAGGTTAATTATAACATTTTGTGCTATATTTGGGTTTGTATGCACTACACATGATGGAACCATGGCCAAACTTCATATCAATCAATTTGTCGTGCAAAGACGAGCATGACATGGGGTGAATGGTTTCTGTCAGATGTACAGTTCTGGAGATATACTGATTTAAAGTTTTCATATTTCACAGCTGAAGATCCGGGATGGATACTCATATGGTTTGAAAAAACACACATATGGGGCAGAAATGTGAATGGTTAACATCAACAGTTGTTTACTATACATCTTGAAGATTGTAAAAATGCAAATGTTTGAAAAAATATATCAATCAGGTGTATTGGGGGAGGAGTTGTCATTGCAGTATAGACGAATTATAACAAATTCTGTGTTAATTTGGGTTTGTATGCACTACACATGATGGAACCATGGCAAACTTCATATCAATCAATTTGTCATGCAAAAACGAACATGACATGGGGTGAATGGTTTCTGTCAGATGTACAGTTCTGGAGATATCCTGCTTTATAGTTTTCATATTTCACAGCTGGAGATCCGGAATGGATACACATATGGTTTGAAAAAACACATATGGGGCAGAAATGTGAATGGGTAACATCAACAGTTGTTTACTATACATCTTGAAGATTGTAAAAATGCAAATGTTTGAAAAAATATATCAACCGGGTGTAGGGGGGAGGAGTTGTTGTCATTGCAGTATAGACGAATTATAACAAATTCTGTGTTAATTTGGGTTTGTATACACTATGCATGATGGAACCATGGCAAACTTCATATCAATCAATTTGTCATGCAAAAACGAACATGACATGGGGTGAATGGTTTCTGTCAGATGTACAGTTCTGGAGATATCCTGCTTTATAGTTTTCTTTTTTCACAGCCGAAAATCCAGGACGGATGCAACATATGATTAAAAAAAACATATGTGGGACAAAAATTGGAATTGTTAACATCAAAATTCATTAACTAGACACTTTAGGGATTCTAAAAAAGTAGGTTAGAAAAATATATCTTTCGGGTGCATGGGACCCCTACCTTCCTACCAGACTATTATACTTGCACAGAGTTAGTATAGTGTGGACTCCGAAATCTTCTGATAAACTATAGCCCTGTCCAAAACCATGGAAGACAGGGACTGTCAAGCTTCCCACTGAGCACAACACGGTTAAAACACGTATGGTCTAAATGTAACACGTGATTTACACCGGCTAGATGGGGTGTTTTTTTTAGACCAGTTTATTTAATCCGGTTTTGCAGACATATTGATAAAATATAACAACCGTAGCCTACGTTGCATACCTGATCTCTGCATGCAGCCTAAACACATTTAAGGGTTGTTAGTGGGTAAATAGAGCTGCGCAGTGACGTCACCGCCCCTGTTCCGGAAGTCTTCTCCCCATTCATTTTTCTCATAGACTTTTCGAAAATAATTTATATCAAGACGATTACGCTGCGGCCAAAGCCAACTCAGGTCGTGACAAATCATGACAACAAACACAATATCGTCATATAATATATAATTGGGAAGAAGTAGAAAACGGCATGATACAAGACTTTTTGTTTCGTTTTTCATCTTAGAAATTATTTTATTGTCCCAAAAGTTTGTGTGTGTCATCATGATTCGTCACGACCTGAGTTGGCTGTGTCCGCGGCGTAATCGTCTTGATATAAATTATTTTCGAAAAGTCTATGAGAAAAATGAATTGGGAAAAGACTTCCGGAACAGGGGCGGTGACGTCACTGCGCAGCTCTATAAGCTTGGTGTTTATCACGTGTGTTGGGCTAGACGTGTTTTAAACTTTCACTTTTACACCATTTTTACCGTTTTTTTAGACGTGTTGTATAGCCACAAAAACACGTGTTATCAACGTGTTTTAGACCAAAAAATGCCCAGAGGGTTGTGCGTTATGAGCCATGCAAAAATAAGCCACGACATGACATGGTTTACATATTAAAATATGATCATATACTGTACTATGTACAGTGTAGAATTATGCATGGTACTGTACACGCATGTCATGCAAATTATGTTGATGGGTTCAGCACGCACATACAGTATGTAGGCCTACTGTGCCCTTATTATTACAGGATTGTTAGGTTTGGAGGGTCAGTATGCAGACATCAGTTATATGAATCATTTAGAACACGGACCATGGATGAGGCTTTATAATATTGCATAAAAGTCACATCATCATTGTACAGAGACAAAGTGTGGCGATTTCAGATTACTTCACCCTGGCACCCGGTGAAACAGAGAGAATATATCTTTCGTCTGACACCAAACTCCAAACACTAACCTAACTCTAGCCGCATGGCAAAAGCCCTGGTGGGTCTTAACCCGCCACGTATGTTGGAGCTACGGTTAGTTTTTCTTAACCAGCCATTCATGTGTCTTAGCCGGTCACGCCTCTAGGACTGTTAACAGACTACGTCTCTCAACATACAGTATGAGGCTATGAGCCATGGCCGAAATGGTAATGCTCACATTTTTTGTGAATACATCTAAAAGCATCTGCTTTGAGGCCTGCTTTGAGGATCTTCAATGAATCTTATTCAGGGGTGTAGTGGAGGGGGGACGCGGGGGGACGGCGCCCCCCCCCACTTCTCACATCTAAAATATTTTTGGGTCTGAAAAAAATCATTAGCATGGTGATATACTGTACATCTTGATGACATCATCAAGATGTGTTTCCCCATGTTAATGAGTTTCCTCATGTGTTTCACCATGTTAATGTGAACCAAATTGACCCTAGCGGGTCCATTTGGTTCCATTTGTACACTCTCAGAAAAAAAAAAAAAAATCAAATGGGGGGAATTCCCCTTTCAGAGTCGTCCCCCCACTTCTAAAAGTACCACTACAACACTGATCTTATTTGGAAACTCACCATCAAATGTCATCCAATCAATGATATGCCAATATCATTCAAAACAATCCATCAAAGTAAAAAAGACCTGACCAAGTCAGCTAGTGTTCATAGAGTGGAGGGTATTTTATTTTGAAGTTTCAGCCTGACCCTCAAACCCTGAAGTTTCTGAATCCGAATTCATATCCCACCAGGCTATGGGGTTTTTGATCTGTCACATTTTTATTTCTGTTTGTAAACAAGAGTGGAGGGTATTATAGAGTGGTGTGGAGCAACCCCAGGGGATTATGTCTAACGTACAGTACACACCAACCTATATACTGTACATACTTTAGCATCATGATTAAGTTTAAACCGAGTAATACAATGTCTGGATGTTATATCGAAGGGGGTTTAAAAACGTGGCCTTGCAAGTATCAAAGCAGCACCTACTGTTCTCTCAAAAAAGAGTTTGAATCAACCAAAAATTTCGGGAAATGACAAGAAACGGTTCACATTCATCAAACTTGGTTATTTTCTGTTAAACTATAGTTGTTTGTTCAACAGCCTTCCATTCTGTCTCCTGTTCTGTCCAGAACATTTTGTGCTCTGCAGCATGTCAGGGCATCCTGACTCAGGGTACTAAAGTATAATTTGTTTCACACCCTGACCCTGGTGTTTCTTCAAAGAGCAGTCTATTAATTGATAAACCTCATTGGCCAGTTTGTTTATTGGCTTGATCGGAGCTCCTCACAGGGCTAGTGAGACTCTACACTAGTAGTCTAGTCTAGTCAAATAAAAACTAAAATAAATTGTCAACAGACCATTTAACAAAACCATGGTCAAAAATGGGGGAAAGGGGAAGAAATGGGACATTGGGGGAAATACAACATTGTCAACATCAAATCACACATGTCATAATATAAGGAAATGTTTTTTGTCCCAATATCATGAATGTTAATTTGAACTTCATGACAAATAAATAATGTGTTAAAAATGACTGCACATTAGCTGGTAGGGCACTTTAATACGCTTCTGTTCTTATATGACAATTTGAGACTCTGCTTTCAATAAATTGAGCCACAAGCAGAGAATTCACTGGAGATTCCGTGTAGCATTCAGAAAGCTCTCACATCATCATCCGCTGAAACATTTGATTCTGGACAGATATTACCAACATTTGTCAGAAAGGAGGGAGAATAAACAACAGCCGGCGGGAGCACATATTATTTTCATCATGTCTTGTGTCTATATGAATAATATTGGACAATGCTTTAACACTGACTCTGGACTGCTGGTGCAACAGGCAAACCAGCAGCAATATCACTACAAACTCCGCCAAGGGCAAATGTTAAATTTCTTTCTTTATTTTATTTTATTTTATTTATTTATTTATTATTTTTTGCGGATTCGTGCGGTCCACCCCACCATGACTGATCCTCTGGCTGGACTAGCTGTCCCCTGCCAATACTTTATGTTAGCCTTCCTACAGAATACACCCCATCTTTTTGGGGGTGAAGCGTATTTGATCTCCTGTTGAAAGAGCATTTTGGCCTGTATACCCAAGGCCAAAATTCTCCTTCTCTTCAGCAACAAAGTAGTTTCTGATGACCAAGCCAATTTAGCACCCTGCTGGGTGATAATGGCATAGAAATGAGCGAAGAGCCTGCAGAGCACACAGATGGTTTCGGAGAGAGTCGACCATAACATGCCTAAGGGCTTTAGTTTTCTCTAACAAAATACAAAATGCATTCATACATTTTAAACACACAGCTCAAAGTTCATCAAATACGTACGCAATGCTCAGTGATGATGAAAAAAAAAAAACAACAACTAAGGGGTGTAATCCAATTGAACATTCTGATCCGCTTCCAAAAGAGCACGCACATTTGAAACAATAGAAATGCTGTTTTGGAGCTGGAACTCACCCAGGCCTGCCCCAGCCTTACTCTATCACACACTCAGCCTCACACCTGCTGCGTGCGCTGAGAGCAAGGAACAACTGGAGACTTGGCGCATATTGTGTGTCTGTGCGTGCCTGTGTCTCCGAATAAGTAAGCATACAAGTGGAGATGCGGGCATTTGTGTGTATACGTCTAGTGTGGAGTGTTTGCGCGTGCAAAGGATGCATAAGAATGCAGCAGTGCTGTGTGACACAAAGGCATGGATGGTTGGCCTCAGCTTGATTTAACCCCTCCACTGGATGCCACCGTGTCGCCAGCAGGGCTTTGTATGGCCACATACCTTTCGCTGGAGCAGATATGGAAAGAATATGTGGACCCAGTAAGGCTTAGAGATTACATGGCTCCTAACCGGCTCTGGCCCGCAATAATGCCCCCCGAAATCCAACGGTGCCGTGCGCCTGCAATTTGGAGCCATTGTCTTTCAAAAAAACAAAAAAGGAGGGAAATATCCTAGCCATGTATCGTCCATTCCATCACACCATCAGCGGTCTCAACACTATTCTGTTGATGGGGATGTTTATGAGCCTTACGTGCCTAAGAGACTGTGGATGTTTGTGTGCGTACGGCCGTGTGTGTGAGTGTGTGCGTGTGCGTGCATGTGTGTGTGTGAAAGAGAAAACAGGCATGAGAGAGGGGATTACATGTAGGAATAGCAATGGATCAACTGAAACACAACATTGGCTTGATTTTTTAATTGCTCCTCCGTCGGAATGAATGGCTGATGCAGCTGTCTATAAGAACAGCTGCCCATGCCTAAAAAGATTGGGCCAAAAAACTGACGGGGGTTGGATTGGGTTGGGTTGGGTTGGGGGGGTCGTGGGACAACATACACGAAGCATATGTGCCGTACCCTGTGAGGTATTTTGCAATTCTTTCCAAGTTTGAGAAATGCAACGCGGGATTAAGGAAGCCCCATATTGGAATTCGTTGTGTCTTCGGAACGGGGATGAGAGTACAATACACACATCACTTCCAAGGAAGTGAATTTCCATATACCAGGCACAGATACCTTGTGCAAAAAAAGTAAAACGAAAGCAGGGACATGTTGTTTGGTGTTTTTTTTTTTTTTTTTATAATGTGGACTTTGCCGGGTTTTTTTTTTACAACTTGCAGCTTTACAACAGGAGAATTTGCAGGGGGTCTGAGAGCTTAGGCAGAGCAGTCTGTGTGGATTTCCTGTAGAATATTTGTCAGACCTAAGGCCTGTTGTCTTTCTCTCTCTCTCTCTCTCTCCCTCTCTCTCTCTCTCTCTCTCTCTCTCTCTCTCTCTCTCTCTCTCTCTCTCTCTCTCTCTCCATCTCTCTCTCTCTCTCTCTCTCCCTCTCCCTCTCCCTCTCCCTCTCCCTCTCTCTCTCTCCATCACAGAGTGCCTAAGGCCTTGAGGCTGCTCCAGCATCTATAAATCACTAGTGCACACTGGCCTATCCCGGAGCTAGCGCGCTGAGGCAGTCTGGCAAGGTTAATCACATTCACATCTTCTCAGCCTGTTTGGAAAAGCCAACTGATAACCAAACACATTTTATGGGGCCTTGCGCATGATCACTCATGTTTGAGAACGGCGCTGCTCATGTCACGCATAAACGGAGAGCCCATAACCACATGTAGGAAGTTGGGGTGGGGCGGGATGGGGGCGGGGGCAGGGTGTGTTTTTGGTGATCGGCAAGTGTGAATAATGAAGACTATGAGATTCCAAGATGAAGAAATATTCTCTATGCTTTTTTCCGAAAGTGTGTGTGTGTGTGTGTGTGTGTGTGTGTGTGTGTGTGTGTGTGTGTGTGTGTGTGTGTGTGTGTGTGTGTGTGTGTGTGTGTGTGTGTGTGTGTGTGTGACATCAAAAAAGGGAGGTGGGTCGCACGACAGGTTGCAGGAGAGTTGTAGTTTATTGATTTCTGCTTACATTTCTTTGTACTTTGCAGTAGATGGGCACACAACAGTTTCGGCCGTGCCGGCCTTCTTCAGGTGTGTGTGTGTGTGTACAGTACTTCCCTTGGATCACAATCACCCAAGGAGAGTTGGAAAACATGACTGACAAAAAATCCCATACTGTACCTATTGGGTGAAGTACAACATCGTGGTACTGTGACAGGGGAAGAATAGCAGATGGAACACAGCCACGCATCGTGTATTCAAGTGAAATGTTGAAGTTGCATTGATTGTATTTGTATTGTTATCTGTCATATATTGCTTTTTGTTATATGGCATATGTAAATGCATGTTTTCTCATGGCAATGAAACCCTTTAAATTGAAATTAAATTGAGACAGAGAGAGAGAGAGAGAGAGAGAGAGAGAGAGAGAGAGAGAGAGAGAGAGAGAGAGAGAGAGAGAGAGAGAGAGAGAGAGTGTGTGTGTGTGTGTGTGTGTGTGTGTGTGTGTGTGTGTGTGCGTGCGTGCGTGCCAGTGGGGGGGCTTGGGGGGGATGGAGGACAGAGGACCTGTTCATCTAGCACAGCAGTATCCACACTCACTTAACACTAAGGCCTGTGGCCCTCTGCTGTCTTGCATCTCAGTCTTTGTCTGTGACTGTGTGACGGATGTTTGGAAAATATGGGATCTTGTCCAACTATGACACATGCGGCCAGGCCAATGGATGTCTACGACAAAGTGTATGTGTGTGCGTGTGTGTGTGTGCGAGGCTGCATTATTAGCGTGCATGTTTGCATGTGGACATGCTTCGATATTTTCCATGATATATTCACTCACCCTCTCTCGCTCTCATTTTTTTTCCACCCTTCTTCTCTCCACCGTACAAATGCCCTACCCAGATATGTAGGAATTAGGCCACATCGCTCAACTACAAAACCTTCTCTAATCAAAGTGCCGATTCTTGAAACAGACAGCTGTTGTCATGTGCCTTAATTCCAATAGCTATCTGTCCCTGTGTGGCTGCCCCGGGTACTTTAGTTGGCCAGCTGAGGCTGCCGTGGAACGAGGGAGAACCGCGTGTGTGTCTGTAACAATTGAGGTTCTATATACTTGACTTAATTGTGCTCCAACCGACAGCACAGCAGCATTCTGTTGAACTCTTCTACAAACATCCAGTGAGCGAGGTAAGGTAAGTCTGTGTTGTTTTTCACCCCTCTCTGATGCAGCTCATAACCAGCTGAGATTCATTCATGCCTTAACGATGCTACAATGAAATCAAAACAAAGGACTTAGATACACTGTATATGTATATACAGTATGTACTATATATATATATATATATATATATATATATATATATATATATATATATATATATATATATATATTATATATATATATATATATATATATATATATATATATATATATATATATATATATATATATAATGTTTATGTGTTTTTATTTGTGATCTACTGACTGCCAGATGTGTTTTGGTCTCGTGGTCAGCAGCAGTGACACAATAACCCTATGCCCACCTCCTCTGGATGGGTCAGTAAGTTGACAAGTCGTATGATGTAAATGTCCAGAATAGTGCAGAGAATAGGATGCGGTTCTATACGGTGGTCCTGTACTGACACCACATCTACTCATTTACCCCGCGTAGAACTGTGCATACTGTACATACTGTACCGGTACATGCACGCTTTACTGTACCTATTAGTCACATGCCTTTGCACTCTAGCAGTGTCAAATTAATTCCAAGGATATTACTTGTGTATGATTGAATGCAAGAAACATCTGTTGAAAAGCTATGGAGTAGAGAAAAAAAAAGAAACCACATCCACCCCCACCCTCCTCCTCCTCCTCCCCATCCCCATGCACTTTTTCTTATAGCATGGAAACCACCGCACAACCCCCAGCGTAGCAGGTCTGTCTGCGTTCAAACAGTACATGGTTGTGAGTCAGTCCGGCGTCATTCACAGCATAATAATTTGGCCGTGGCCTATTAATATCTTCTCCCTGTGTTTTGTTTTTTAACGTTTTCCTGTATAAACCTCCCCTCGTGCAGCATTCTTTACATAGCCCTCCTGTACTAGTGGATCTGCCCGACTAACTAGATCACACTGGCTAAACTCACACACCTGTCTGTCTCATGAGTTACTGACTGTCCATCGATCTATTCTTGGGTCAGGGCTGTTGTCTGGTGAGTGCATGGGTGGGTTAGGGTTAGGAACAGAGACAATCCCGGGAGGCCCAATGTTCTGTCCCCAAAGGCGATGATGCTGCACTGTGGATCTGTTTCGGCGTACATTTGAAAAGCAAACGTTCAAAATCACACTGCTGCACTTCAACGTGACTTGTGCTGTGTCTGGTTTGAAATACGAGAGAGAGAGAGAGAGAGAGAGAGGGGGGGGGGGGGGGGAGTAACAAAGAAAATAGTTTCCTGAGTGTGTGTGCGACAGCATGGAGAACATGTGGTGTTGGAAAGGCTCAGTGTTTTGGTCACTGAAGGCTATGTTCACACTGGCAGCCTGGATTTGGAATCTGGTCGGTTTGAGCAACAACATCAAGAGCAAACAAACAGGGACATTTTATTGAATCACATTTGGGCCACATTTGTCGGCAGTGGTGTAAAGTAACTATAAGTACATTTACTCACAGTACTGCACATATAAGCACAACTTTGCGGGGTCTCTTCAATATCTCTCTTTTTAAAAATAGTTTTATACTTCTACTCCATCTCTATCTCAGAGGCAAACGTTGCACAGATTTAGATTATTATCACCAATAACTTGTGATTACGGTATATTCCGGCCATTCGAAAATAGCCGTGGTGTGGGGCAATGCATTTGTGAACTTGTAGAATTGTATGCAAAGAAGTCTTGTGGACATTTAACTTGTGAGATGACACAGTGTTTCTTCCAGAACTTTGTTCATGCCAATACTTTTACTCAAGTGCACTTTTGACTTGAACATTGGAATTGTATTGTATTGTAATTGTATGTATCGTATGTTGCAACATTGGCTATTTGCTGCTCCTAAAACATAGTAAAACATATAGTTGAGTAAAACATAGTAAACTTTATAGTTGACCCATCACCACTCCTGAAACCGGATTTCCAAAGACGTCTCGACGCGCAGATCTACGAGCTCCTACATAACGTGTCACGATGAGCTTGTAGATCTGCTGTTTTTGGCAAGCAACACCAGAGACAGCGGAGTTACCGTAAGCATTACTCATGCCTACAGTATGTCGTCACAATATTACCACAGCAACCAGCGCTGCATTGGACAACTGTGCTGCTGCCGCATACAGTAATAGATCTGCAAGTGAAACAACACGTCCAAACAAACAAAGGCTGTAGAACAGGCTATTCACCGAACACAAAAACGGCTACCATGTCTGAGTATACACACATCTAATCGGATGGCTTGCAAATGTCGGTGTGGATGGTACTGAGGATCAGATTTGAGAAACAAATCTGATCTTCCTACAGTCTGAACAAAGCACCAGGTGAATCTATAAAGCGTGTAGTTAGTTACCCTATGTAGGTCTATGTATTTGCTCTGCGCTATGCACCCGTGCGAGCTCAGAAGCCAAGTGAGCAAGGGAGACTATAGCTGTCATTGTGTATTCAGTGGTGAGTTTTCAGGGGGTATTATTTCATTTTGGAGTGGAAAGAGAGTTGTCAAAAGTCATTACAGAGCAATTTGTTCCCCTAACTGTTTCTGTAATGCACCCTGCCTCAGGTGTCTGGGAATGGGGGGGGGTGAGAGAGAGAGAGAGAGAGAGAGAGAGAGAGAGAGAGAGAGAGAGAGAGAGAGAGAGAGAGAGAGAGAGAGAGAGAGAGAGAGAGAGAGAGAGAGAGAGAGAGAGAGAGAAAACCAGGCAAGTTTAAACATGGTGGCGGTGCATTGGAATAAGCTCACACTGCACTGATTCTTCGTAACCACTTGAACTGCGGATTTGGAATAGATTGCACAACATAATAAAAAAAGGATAGGATATCTTGGGGTTGTTAGAGGTGGCTTTGAGAGAGGGTTTGCACATGCTCACACGCACGTACAGGGAAGAGAGAGAGAGAGAGAGAGAGAGAGAGAGAGAGAGAGAGAGAGAGAGAGAGAGAGAGAGAGAGAGAGAGAGAGAGAGAGAGAGAGAGAGAGAGAGAGAGAGAGAGAGAGAGAGAGAGAGAGACACACACACACACACACACACACACACACACACACACACACACACACACACACACACACACACACACACACAGGTAGTACAGGGTCTAGAGAGGTCAGAGGCCAAATGGCCCTGAACTCTCTCCCTTCAGGTTGAGCGGATCAGAGGGTCCTCTGTGCGCTTGCTGCTCCCTCCATTTATTTTACCCATCATCCCTCATCATGGCCAGGGTGACCCCGTGACCCCCAGAGCTAGGGTTACCTGTCAGTCGACTGTCTATTCACGGGCGCGGGGCCTGACGCTGTGTCAACAACGTCTGTTCCGTTGAAAAGACTGAGGAAAGGAAGGCGGAAGTGCTGTGAGAAGAGAGCAGGGATTCTCTGTTGTAACGCTTTAGAAGGGGAGAGAAAAGAAAGGAGAAGGAAAGGTGAAAACACAAACAGAGAATAATACAAAATAGAAGGTTGCAATAAGACCTCAGGAGATTTGTATTCTGTTGTTATTAAACAGAATACAGAATAACAGAATAAACAGAAAATTTCACCACTTTTTTTTTTTTTTGAAAGAAAGGTCCATGAGATTTTGAAGATTTACAACACGTTCCTGGTGGTCTTTTTTGTGCAAAGTGTGGTTTTATATATTTTATATTTTAGCAGTGAGCCCAGTGTCTTTGCTGTCATCAGCACTACTTGCTGAACTACAATTCCCACAATTCTTTGGTGCACTGCACCTCCTTGTCGATAGGGCTGTCTTACTGAGACAACATGTAGTCCAGGATGTAGTGTCGATGACATCAGAGAAACTACTATAATCTAAATTAACTAAAACCACATACAGTATTACACACAAAGACGACCAGGAAAATGTTCTAAATCCAGAACATACATTATATATATTTTGTTTTAGCAAAAACGGTGAAATGTCCCTTTAAGGTCCCAGTTTGCGACGGGCTCCGGTGAACCGGCCCCTGCGCACCAAACGGTAAAAATCCTCTGTGTACATTTGTAAGCATTCACTCTGTACACTTAAATCAGGGCTTAAATCAAGTACGGCACACCAAAACCGTGCGAGCGCATCTGTTTACAAAGAGACGAGAGATCCAAGGGAACACGCGCGGCGAAACAGCGGTGCATGCATGGATACCTACCGAGAGGTACCTAGGAAAACACAGCATAAGCCCCCACCCCACCCCATCCCCCTCTCTGTGTACTGTCAGGTATCAATCAGAGGCCCGTAAGTGGAATCCTTGAGTGGAGATGCTATCAGCGCGGCCCTGCATGCACCCACACACCACAGTGTGTCTTATCTCTGCTGAGATAACAGCTCTCCCCTCTCACAGTGTGAGGCCTGAAACACAGCCGCACGCACACACACACACACACACACACTCCTCTTCTGGTCTCTTTCTCTCCGTTTTTCCTCTATCTCGCATGTCTGTTTCTCTCACTCCCCCCTCCACATCTCTCTCTCTCCACCAAATTAGGCAACTTCGATTCAAACAGGGGCCCTTAGGAGGGGGAAAAAAAGCTGCCAATTTGCTCTGGTTCCTGTTTAAAATTCAATAACTGTGCGGTGCTGGCGGAGGCTGGAGCGGCTGGAGAGGGCGCGTGCTCCTTCAGATTCCAATCTCTGATCTTATCAGGCCCTCCGAAAGGAACACGATACATGTCTCAGTTGACAAATCCAGATTGGCATAAAATCTAACAGGGGGGGAAAAAATCACAAGCCCAAAACATCAACAATTTCCTTCTGGTGCTACGGGAGGAAACTCTGAATGCGGTTTTGTCAACAAGGCGAGAATCGCGATTGCATGCACCGCCGGATGCGTGAACGCGATACAAATTAAGAGATGCACCAATTTAAGTTGCTTTAAAAGGCGTGAAAGTGCCTGCAATGCAGTAATGTGTACGGTAATATGTAATATATTTGATCAAATTTAAAATGTTGATTGTGTTATATGATTTAAAGGATAACATAAACATCTCAAACCGCATGCTAATATCATAACACTCTGCGAATCTGCTGAAGCGTAAACAACATAGAGCGTGTAATCTATGTGACGTCAGCATATAGTTTTGGTTGCATGGTGGTGGTTTGAGGAGGGGGCTGGGAGGTGGGTGGGTGGGTTGGTGGTGGCACGGAGGTGAGGAGATGGTCCTGCTCTGGCCCAGTTTTCTGGTTTCCTCCCGACCACAGCGCAATGGGTCTAATAACAAAAACAAGCAGCGTGGTGTGGTGCTGGGCCCGCAGTGTGAGGACCTTAATGAGGACCATGTGGAGCTGCCCAGACACACAGTCAGAGGAAACCCAATCCCTTGCTCCTTTTTTTCCCTCCCCCCTCTACTTTTCCTCTCTCTCTCTCTCTCTCTCTCTCTCTCTCTCTCTCTCTCTCTAGCTCTCCTTTCTGTTCCACACTCCTTTAAGAGTCTCTCGCATACCTCGCTGAATTCTCAGCTCATCGTATAATGTTAAAAATGTATAGGACGTCTTGCCAGGCGCCTGGGCTGCATTTGCTATATAGTACCTCTCCGGTAGTGACCGTAGTGGACGCTGTTGCGTACATTCCATGCCAAAGGGGGGCCTGTCACGTATACCCAATAAAACCTATAGCCTGGATGACATGGAGAACAAATAGTCTGAACACCACAGATGGACGCCACAACATGAGCTGCAAGCTGAGGAAGAGGATGCAGCACACAAACTGATTATAGACACTCATTAAGACAGTTTGCTGCACCTGGCCCTTACGACCGAGTCCCTTTTTTAAATTCTCCATTTTGTCCTTGTTTGGTGGTCCTATCAGAATTCTAATACTTTTGGGTATACACTACCTTCCATGTCTGTGCCATGGGTTTTATCAAACATTCTTGTGTCATTGTTCTTATACCATTCGTATACCGACTTCAACTATTTCTACCACCCCTTCAATTTGATCAATTTCGATCAATATCGATCACGATAATGTTAAACTTTCTTTCTATTACTGTTTCTCAGAGCCCATTACTGTATGTTTCCTTGAGCTCATGTCTCAACTCTGTGAGACAGACCGATATAGCAACACATTGACTTCATTTTCTATTGTAACAAATCCACCCAGCGTCAAGAGGGGAAACGTTCTGGCGTCAGCCTTGATTTTTTTTTACCCGATACATCCAAGTAATCCACCTACGCTCATTCTACTCTCTCTCTCTCTCCCTCCCCCTCCTACTTGTTTTGAGAAGTGGCTCTAGAATATGCATATTTGCTGGGTCATGCAATGCAATATGCTCAGTAGGAAAGAGGGGAAGAAAGGGGTCTTTCTGCACCCATCAAGCTCGACGGACCGTCTATAGGGGGTCTCTTTCATGTAAAGAATTCATGACCGTCCACCTGGATCAATTAGCTGTTTGCTTCACTGGGCTGTGTTTCAATGATGCCAAAGACCCATCAGCTCCTCAATGCGAAGACTCAGTTCATTTAGTAGGAGACAATTGTCTATTGAGGCTGGTCAAGGATTTAGAAACCATGCGTATCATTTACATCAAAGCAATTTTATTGGCTTTGAAACTGATGAAACACGCACAGCCTTGTATATTTTTCAAGGGCAATTAAAGTCATATATGTACTATGAAAAAATGCATATATTTTGTTTTGCCAGTATCAATAAAATAGTGTGGATTGCTTCATGCAGATGTGGAGCTGACATGTGTTTTTCTTTTATATATGTTATCTTAAGCCAACATAAACACCAATCAACAAACCGACATATTTTCTTTCCCAGGAGATGTCACCAGCTGATCTTGAAGATAAGCTTCATAACAGGTGAGAAGCGTCCAGCATGCGTTCTCTAACCCGCCCCATATACCGGGTGTGTATTTATGCCCATCAGGGCCGGATCTAGAGAGGGGGGGGGGGCAGAGCCCACCCAAATGTGCATCCTGCCCACCCAATGAAAGGTAATATCAGTGGTTTTCAACCAGAAAGGTCAGAAAGGTCCAGGTGGTCCCCAGCTAGATCGTGGAAAGTTGGTTAGCCAGATGTAACTCTTTGAGAGCGTAAAAATGAAACCAAATGGACCCTTGCGGGTCCATTTGGTTTCATTTTACACTCTCAAGAGTTAAAATATTCATCGTGTGAATTAGCCCAAGTCATTAATGGTGTTTTTGTTTCCCAAATCCATGCAGCCTGGATTTGTGGACAAAAGCAAAAGAAATCTTTAGTTTTGGGGTCTGTGGGGCTACTAAAATGTCAAATGGTCAAATGGTGGTCCGTCCTCTTTGCTGCGCTGTGTTCACCGGCCTCACCGCGGCCTTCCAGTCACGGTGGAATATAAAGCGCCATAACCTGCTCGGGGAATTTGAAATGCGACCATAAAGCAACAGCCATAAAGCAGATCAACCAACCAAGCCTCCAAAATTAGCTGAACAAACAGAGTAAGGTAGAGCCCTCTGGGGGATAGACTTGGCACACTGGATCCAGTGTGACGACGGGGGCCCTTCTGGCCAGCACAGAACAATCCAAACGTTCCACTTGGCTTGAGCTGTCTTCGTTTTCCCCTCCACCACATATATCAGTCCCACATCAACATGGGCCTGTGAGGACCTTTCACGAGACTGACAGGCCACCTGAATCACACAATTGTGCAGCCCCGGACGAGCCAGCATGTGTATAGAGAAACCAGTGATCCAATAACTGTCCGGGTTCACTTCTCTTTCTCATAAAGTCAGGAGCAGGGGCGGAACTAGGCATGGGCATGGAGGGGGCAATGCCCCCCTAAATGCCCAGTCTGCCCCACCAAACACGATGGCATGCAAAACAACCCAAGATGTTTCAAATGAAAGTGCCTATATACTTAAAGTGATTTGAAACGCTACTGCTGCTACGAACTAACTACAGTTGTGGCACCACTAAACCAACAGCAACCAACAGAAACCTCTCTGAGTCAGACCTTTAGTTTTATGCATGCTGCATGTCTGTTGCAACTTCAACAACAGCTGATGCTATTATTGATGCTTATTGCCTAATAATTGCCTAATAAAAGTAACTGTAACCAAAAATGGTATGGGGCGGCTTCATCAGGCGATGAAGCCGCCCCCATACCACCCCCCCCCATTTGGGAAATGTTACATCCGCCCCTGGTCAGGAGGGAGGCAGAGAGCCAAAAGCTCCCCCAGCAGAACCAAGACGTGTTAAGTTTTGTATCAAAGTCTGGCGTTATAATCCAATCGTAGCAATTTATGCACAGCATTATACTGTTGATTTTCTTTTAAAACCATTATTTGGGCCAGCGCTTTGGCCAGTCCATTAAAATTCTTTGCGCGCGTGGCACAAGAACCGCAGAAAGTGTCTCGAGCAAAAAAAAGGCTGAAAGCGTGTGATTCTGTGTGCCTTGCAGATGGTCCTGCATAGCAGCAGCTGTGCAAATGAAAGACAGAGTGTTGTTTAAGAACTGAGAGAGAGAGAGAGAGAGAGAGAGAGAGAGAGAGAGAGAGAGAGAGAGAGAGAGAGAGAGAGAGAGAGGAGAGAGAGAGAGAGAGAGAGAGAGAGAGAGAGAGAGAGAGATGGAAAGTTGGCTACAAAGGGGAAAAAGAGCAACAAGTTGCTAACTGAAAATGTAATGGAAAAACTAATAGTGCACAGAGGTTTGTTGGGAGAAAAATAATTCATGGAGGGCACTTTCTCTGGATTTGAGAGTGATAAAAGCATGCAATGTCCATCCTTTGCTGCCTGTCTGAATACCACATGTACACCAGAAAATAAGACTTAAGAGTTTATTGACCTCAGATATGAAAAGCATGGAAGAAATCCCACATGCGTGCAACATTATGGGTCACTTCCACATAATACTGGGACTTAGCTCTCAGCCACAGTCATTATTTTTTCCACTACTCCTTCAGTTATCAAGTTGTATCTAATTCCCAACACACTTTCACAGTGGTTTTCATCAAAGTGACACAAGCTCACAGTAAAGCACATACTCATGTAGTTGTCTTCAATCAATTACACATGTATAATTACAGTATATCCTATTTGATTGTTCTATGTATGTATTGCGAAACAAAACAAACAGGAGGAAAGGAGGAAAGTGGTGCTTATAACATGTTGCGTGCACGCATGCATGCATGCACACGCACACACGCACACACACACACACACACACACACACACACACACACACACACACACACACACACACACACACACACACACACACACACACACACACACACACACACACACACACGGCCAGTTGCTCCCTTCAGACCATTTGCTTGCAGCCTGTTGGGGATCACAGCCTCACAGGACAGTTGCAGTTCTTTGTAATGCTAAAAAAGTGTTGGCACGAAATCTTTTGACGCATTCTCTAACAGCCTGTTTGATTTCTGCATGACAAAATGTTGGCATTTTTTAAAACAGCTGAATATATTGAATGGGCTATAAGAATCTTTTTTCTTTTTTATATGGATATCAAGACCAAACATTATCCATTATAGTTCCATTATAGTTTTTGCAATGTTTCCATTGTTATTTGAAGAAGAAACAACTTCTCGTTCAGTCTTGCTGACTGCAAGACTCCACATAAAACTGGGAAAGCATATCTCTGTCATTTTTGTTGTTTTTGTGTTGGCTATTCAACAATAGCAGACATAGACATACAAGCTCATGCTGTAAGGTTGTGCTATTTTGGAACATTTTAGAAACATCTTGAAAGTATGAAAACTAGTGATTTATTAAGGTATTTCTAGAATCTGCCCCAGGCCATATCCACTGGTACTGTAACACCTAGGGTGTAAATAAAACCAAATGGGCCATTTACTTTTGGAGTAGGCTATTCTTTCTGGGTTAAATGAATACATCTGTTTATTACTTGCCCATTAATGTATGTAAACAGCAAATGGTTAGAGCATGTTGAATTCAAGGCCTATAGAGCCAAATCAAGCCCATGAATGAATTATGTTTGGTACATATTGGATGATTTTTTTTACTTACTATTTGAACTAGCCCTGTTAGGTATATTACTTTCACCATGGTAAGAAATGAATGCAAGTATGCAACTCATTGTTTTATACTTTCTCAACTCAATTTAATTTCTTGTTTTACTTTCTCATATAATGCATTTTTAGTTTTGTAGAGAATGGCACCATACGGAATTGGGACCACATAGGCCTACCATAACAAATTCAAAATCCGTGAATATATACTTGGGCATGGTGTTCACAAACACGGAAGAACAATGTCACCGTGGCTAGTTGGACCTGTGAGTTAGGGTTTTATAATATTTACTATTTTGTGCCTATCACACTCGGACACAGCTTTGCAATGCTCAGCACCAGTGGCTCAAGTTCGCCAGAGACAGCACTGCTCGGTCATTGTCAATGTATTTCAGTATAATATGTACAGATTTATTTCACTGTAATGTGTACAGCTTTTGGGGTTCTAAGTGTGCGTGTAGCCTACAAAATTGCAGTTCCATGCATATCCTCCGCGTTGGTTATAACACAGCCCAGCGACTCGACTCATACCAACTATTTTGGCCCGCTGTGTATTTGAGTTTGACATCCCTGGGCTAGAGCCTACTTTATTAGTGTTTCATTGGCCCCTGCGCCCCCCTGAGTCTCTCCACGTTTAGACCCCTCCTCCTCCTGCCGCCGTAGAGCCGCCCCGAAGACAGACGGACAGACAGACAGGGCCCCTTTTGAATGACAGCGCCTGTACTGGGCAGGGAGAACCAATTCTCCTTCTTAATTTCCCCGCAGCTCGAGCGTCGATGAGAAGCAGTCGAGGAACTCCATTCTAACTGAATGGATTGGCATGGGGAGAAGCGGACCTCACAACTTGGCTTTTAAGCGGCAGCTTTGGACCTGTATAACGTTGACGATGGTTTTACTTTCCCTGCTGTTCCGACCAGGTAAGAAGAAAGGACAAGAGATCGAGTCCACGGTCTTTTCTGTAATATTATTGCATGCAAAACATCCCACTCTCCCCCCACCCCCTGCTCTACTCAGTCAGTTCCCCGCACCCTGGAATAATATGGAGGTGGAGAGATGGAAAACTTTTTCCCCCTAGCCGATCCGCCAATACACGCTGTTGAAACAGTTTATAACAGCGGTATTAACATCTGTGGGAGTTTAGCGTGGCTTTGTATTTAGACAGATATAGATCAAGATCAGATATAGATATAGATCAACGCTGACGATCAACATATAACATGAATAAACATCTCGTTTCCAGACACAAGTTGGTCTCGTTGAAACGACAACAACTGCTTGGAACGTGAAATAGACTTCTCGAGTTACATTCTTTTGACAGTGTGTTTTTGGGCCACTTTGTTGCCACTTTCCCACCCATCCGGGTATCCAGATTTTGCCCCCCGTCGTACTTCAAACTGTACGTTTATCGATCTTTAAGTAGACTTTTAAGTACTGAGAAGTGAAGGGAGTAGTGCGGACGGTGAAGTCGATGCTAACGCGTTTTGCTGTTTACACATCGCCACGAGACGGTGTCGCGCGTCGATCTACAAGCTCACGAGGGGTCGCGATCGCGACGCCTCGTGAGCTTGTAGATCGACTATTTCTTCCCCCAAAGCTCGCGCAGGCACAGCTAGCATAGCTTTGATAGCAGCAGCCAGCTTGCCAACAGCTCTCGCTCTCTCTCTCTCTCTCGTCCCGCAAGTTTAAGCAGCGAAAATGGATTGTTTTCATTATGGAGTGGAGAGAAGCGAGAACAACTCAAAAGCCAACCAAAACTAAAACATGTTTTTATTTTGAGTCGCAGTGTAGGCCTACTGTACTTCGCACTGGAGCGTGGTTGTTGTACGTGTTTTGTTAGAATATCATATATCAGTGGTTTTCAACCTTTTTGATACCAGGGCCCACTATTTATTTATTCGGCATTCGAGCCACGGACCACCGTTTGAGGACATGTTAGCCACACAGACCGCCCGAATTAAAGATTTCTTTTGCTTTTGTCCACGATACAAGGCTGGATTTGGGAGACAAAACAGGCAAACAAACATACAGATCAAAATGACCATTCATTTTATACATTCTCTAGTTGTGTAGACTTGGGTAATTCAGATGAATATTTTAACATGAAACCAAATAGACCCGCAAGGGTTCATTTGGTTTCATGTTTATGCTCTCAAATGAGTTACATCTGGTTAACCAACTTTTCATCTGGTTAACCAACTTAGCTGGGGACCACCTGGAACCCTTTCAGGGACCACTGGTTGAAAAACCACTGGAATATATGATTCGTGGAGACAGTGAAGGCTTCTCGGCCGTGTTTTTGTCCCCTGGCTGGCTGGCTGGGCTGGCTCATTCATGGTTCATTTGTTAGCTACCATGCATGCATGCATGGGGTCCAGCTCGTCTCTCTCTCCCTCCTCCTCCAGAGAACAGGAGAAGAACAACGTGTGGATGCTTTGGTTTCAGCAGCTCTGCTGCTGGGGCTGCTACGTGCGTGCAGAGGCTTGCTTTTGTTATGTTGGGAAATGTTTGCTCGATGATCTGATACTTTGTTGCCAATGGCAATTGTTTTTGTTACATTGTAACGACTTGTTGGAGCTATGCGCGCTTTGCATATAATATAAACCGGCGTCTAATCTCCCATGCTAGCCTGGAAACGGTTTCAGAAAACTTGTCATTTATCTATTTTGTTTTTAAATGGGAACAGGAAGGCGGAGGGATTTGCACTGCAGAATGCTTGATGTGTTATTTTAAAGATGATTGCACAAAAAAAGCTATTTAGATTCTTATTGTGTTATGACATGTTTACAATAGATGGCTGGATGGCTCGCATGCGTGTTTAGATCAGTGCTGCCTGTGTCCAATGTAGTGACTGTATAGGCTATAGTCCAACAAGTTGTTTTGCACTTTTGACATTGTAATATGTGCTGCATTGATCTTATGTTTTTAACCTATGAATTACATTAACATCGCTGGAATTTGAATAGTGTGGCCCAGTCTTGATTCGAGTTCATGGCCACCGGCCTTCTCTCCCTGCGTTGTAGGCTGACACCCTTTTAAACTCAACTTCTGGACTCACAAGCACACCCTTTGTATGTGCTGTGCATACAAAAGAAAGCTATATACCACCAGATTTTGTTTATAGTGTAGAGCTAGTCATAAAATTAGGGCTATAGTACAATCTCAGCACATGTCTCTGGAGCATAATAAAACTATTATGTTAACCATCAGTGTTATACCATATTGTGTGTGTGCGCACGCACTATTTTGAGTTAACTTTTTGCTCCATGTTCCCCATATGGTCGTCACATTAGCCCAGTAACGGGCAGACCATAAAGACCCCTTTGAGAGAGGAGCTTGGTTATTGATGCCCCTATAGGCAGTAATTGTCACCAACTGTCAATCAAGAGCAAGACATGGGTGACCTCAGTGCTGGGTTGGGGGTTGGGGGCGAGGGTCTGATGGAATTCAGAGGAGGGATGTAGAATGCCTCTGCCATGACCCCTCGTGCTCCATCAACACTTTTATCAACCATGTATCCTGACCAATATCACTATGTGTGGAATATTCTTTGTTAGAAGTAAAAGTCCTGCGTTCAAAATGTGCTGTTGAAATAGCCTACGAAAAGTAAAAGTACACATTGTGCAGCAAGTTCAATATGTATGGAAAAACTTTTGAAAATAACGACTCTACGAGTATAGTGTTATGTAGGGTTCAAGTGATTACTGTACGTTTTGTAATAATTGAAAAGTAACAATTAACAAACTTTCCAAAAGGATTAACTGGAGTAAAAAGTATGTTATTTGTTCAAATGAAGTAAAAAAGAAATCACTCAAAGGTTTACTCAAGTATACTACTTGAGTAGATGCACTTAGTTATATAGATGCTCATGTTGATTGGTGGAGACTGTGAGGCGTCCATCGCTGGAGGGAGGCGCAGAACCCAAGGGATGCAGCCACGGTGTAGGCCTAAGATTCAGAGATTTCTATCTCTGCTTATCACTTTGCCATTGTCCAGACTGTTTGTAGAGAAGGGACTGATTAGAAGATAAGCTATTGGTTTAAAAACATGGCCATTCTCCCACCTAAGAGTCACTTGAATGCTCCATGATGTTTTTGTTGTTGTTGCCGTCATCATCTTTTTGAAATCGTTGATGGCTTTTCAACAGGTGGGAAGAGTTAAGATCCTTCCTGATCATTCCAGAGTCCGGTATACATGTTAGGCAGGACTGTTAATTACGTGAATCCAATTATTCTGTTTATTGTGAAGACAAGATACTGACATTTGGACAGAATACCAATATTAACCAAAGCACAGAGAGCGGTTGTGCTGTGAAACTGCCACCTGTGAGTCCATAAACTAACGTAAACAAACAAACAAAACATTTTACGTATAGGCTGGTTGTGATTTTTCAGGAACATCTTAAGATGTTCCCGGAAATGCTGAGTTTACAATAGTTCTTTTTTTTTCCTCAAATATTTTCATGTCAACTCAACAACCCCCAAATTGATATGAATTTGGTCACAAACCATGATTTGAGAATATTTTGTGCCAGGAAGTCCCACAAGAGAATATTGGTTGTCAACATGTGTTACTATGAAAAGCATGCAGATAGGCTATTTTTAGAGAAGCCACACAATAAAATGGGGTTTAAGTGTTTAACCTGTTCCTCATTTTTCTT
>CM076979.1:27168618-27191118 GCA_039105355.1 Benthosema pterotum | reverse complement strand
CTACTGCATCGCGCTGCGGGCCTACGACCTGTGCACGCGGCGCACGGCGCGCAGCTGCCGCGGCGACCTGGTCTACCACTCGGCCGTCTTCCGCATCAAGGAGCTCTTCTCGCAGCACAACTGCTCCAGCGACGGGCCCACCTCCACCGGCAACAAGCCCGCCGGCGGCGGCACGTCCCGGCCGGCCGTGCCCGAGCTGTGCGACTACGAGAGCCGCGTGCTGGCGTCGGGGCCCGCCGGACAGCAGAAGAAGTACGCCCACTGTGGATTATTCGGAGACCCCCACCTGCGGACTTTCCGGGACGAGTTTCAGACGTGCAAGGTGGAAGGGGCGTGGCCCCTGATTGACAACCGCTACCTGTCGGTGCAGGTGACCAATGTGCCCGTCGTGCTGGGCTCCAGCGCCACGGCCACCAGCAAGGTGAGGACGTGAGGACATGGACACACACACACACGCACGCACGCAGGCACGCGCACACACACACACACCACCATGGGTCTACGGCCATTTGGACGACCGAGTCAGAGTCCATCTCCATGTTGACAATCATGTTTTACCGTTGTACAACATGATTGCAGATCTGCAAGTGTTGTGCGACACAAGCTTGTACATCTATATTCATGACATTGTTTTTTAGGAATAAAGCAAGGGCCCAAGTGATTCATAGATATGATTTGTAAAAAGACAACATTTATGCCGTATAATGATGACATCAAGAAAGACTTACTGGTGCAAACTAATACAAAGGAGTGGCCAGTAGGCGGTGCTTCTTGTGACTCCGCTGTTCTGAGCAGTCGTTTGCATTTCTCAACCTTTTCTGGACCAGGGCCCACTCGAAAATCAGGAAAGCGTTCGAAGCATGTTTATTTTAATAATGATCAATCAATCGATTGCGTTCTGGCTGGGATCAGTGGAAACTAACGTGGCATGCTTTTAAAGTTCCCAGTCATCCGCTGCGAAAACAAAACAATCCCATGGTTTTAAAGAAAAAAAAAACTACAATTTGTTTTACATTACAGAGAAAAACTGTCTTTTTAAATTCATAAATCACTGATCTATACCTACTAGAGGTCCTCAGGGAGAGGAGAGGAGAGGAGAGGAGAGGAGAGGAGAGGAGAGGAGAGGAGAGGAGAGGAGAGAGGAAGAGGAGAGGAGAGGAGAGGAGAGGAGAGGAGAGGAGAGGGAGGGGAGAGGGGAGGGGAGGGGAGGGAGAGGGAGTAATTTCGGGGTGTTGAATCACAGACATGCTTGAGCGCTCTACCTTTAACACATGGGTGGTCATATGGTAGTGATTAACGTTCACTCAAACATTTTCCTCTACCGCCAGGATCTGGAATGTTTTTTTCACCCCTCTGGTCAAATAATTAACTGGGCTCTTTTTGTGTAAATATGGAATAATGTGGAAAAATAAAAGAATAATTGGTCAGCGGGGAGAGGTTTTGATCCCGGCTGATTGAATCAGCTCGTCTTAAATGCGCTCAATTATATCGTTGAGAATGTCGTAGTCATGATTAAATTGCGGGCCCATAAATGAGTTCTAAATAAGTTCTGTTTTGTTGTTTTGGGTGATTTACCGTGCTCACCCCCTCGCCCCCACCATAAGGTCTTTTAAAATCGCCAATATTGATGCTCTTGGGTGTTTCTTAATCCAGGGTCTTTTATTTTAGTTATCGGAGGATGAATATCTGTTTGGGTGGTGCAAACAAGCCGTGCAGCATTGCATACTGTTGCTTTGAAGTTGGCCGTACATCAGAGAGTTCAGGGATTTCAGAGCAAACTATTTCAAAGGAATTTCCAGTGTGTATTTGGGTGGGGGAGAGTAATGCAAACCTGTAGTCTGCGTTATGCCTGTGCCAGTACCCGCATGCCCCCCTTTGGTGCTTTTGAATTGGAGCTGTTTTCAACTGTCAGACTTAAGACAGAAAATCGTCCATCAAATACAGTATCGCGGTAACAGTAAACTTAACCATAGCCAACCTCCAATGTCAAATACCTTTTTTGAAGAAATGGGAGACCCAGCCCCCCCGATTTTTTTTTTTCATATCTGGGCCGGGATCCAGATTGAGGTCAGTCAGTGAGCAGGCGTTGTAGTAAAAAAAAGGCAAGATTTATGGAGTTATGAAGCGAGGAGACAGTTGTCTGTGTGTTTGATCCTGCACTCAGGGAAGAATGCCGGGGCTTATTGCCATCATTTAGAGTATTATTAGTAATTTGTTTTAGATAAGAACGGTTCAGGTGGTGCTGAGACCACACATTTCTGGGAAGTTTGTGGCTCATTGGGTCCGTCTTTGGTTTTTAGTAACTTAATACACGATTCAAATGGAACATATGCCTTTTTTATCTTCTATTTGCCTTCTATTTGTGCAGTTTTATTGCTTACGGTTTATGCCACGGGGTAAAACACTGTCAGTCGGCTAGAAAGAGAAGGCACACACATTGGATGACTCACTGGAACATTTCAAGTCTAGCAGCACCTCGAGACCTATTGGAATATTGGTCGACTGCTGCCCCATGGTGGCTGACAGTGGTACTACTTGGGCTGGGTTGGAGAACTATTATTATTGAAATCTAATGCAGGGGTTTTCAACAGGTGGTCCAGTGGTCCCTGAGAGGGTTCCAGGTGGTCCCCAGCTAAATGATGGAAAGTTGGTTAACCGGATGTAACTCTTTCAGAAAAATATAAAACATAAAAATGAAACCATTTTATACCCTCAAGAGTTAAAATATTTTGATTTAGCCCACGTCTAAACAACTATAGAATGTAGAAGATTAATGGTCATTTTGATCTGTATGTTTGACTGTTTTGTTTTCTCCAAAATCCAGCCTGGAATTGTGGACAAAAGCAAAAGACTGTTTTGAGGGTCTGTGGGGCCAAAATGTCCTCAAATGGTGGTCTGTGGCTCAGACTCTGAATAAATAGTGTGTCCTGTTATGAAAAAGGTTGAAAATCTAATGCATGGTAGAGATACGGAGGATAATAAAGTAAAAGTAAAGAAAAAGTATTGCGAGAAAAATAAAGATTCTTACCTATGACGCCTTAGAAATTTACTGAATTATCAAACAAATAACAATTACCTTCACACCTTTTCCCGCCCCCCGACCCAGATCACGGTGATCTTCAAGTCCTACCACGGCTGCACGGAGCAGAAGGTCTACCAGGCCACCACCAAGGACCTCCCCTCGGCCTTCCAGGACGGGACGCGCAGTGGCGGCGAGAGCGGCAGCCTGGTGATCGTGGAGCGGGGCGGCGGCGGGCTCCGGCGGCGGCCGGCAGGTGAAGATCCAGGCGCGCTACGTGGGCACGTCCATCATCGTGCGGCGCGTGGGCCGCTACCTCACCTTCGCCATCCGCATGCCGGAGGACACGCTGGACTTCTCGGAGCAGAGCCTGCAGCTCTGCCTGCACGGCTGCCCGCGCAACGAGCTCATCAAGGAGCACACGCTGGGGCGCCAGCCGCCGCACCCGCCGCCCTCCTCGGGGCGCCTGCCGGGCCAGGGCAGCTCCAACACGGAGCTGGGGCCGCTGCTGCCCCCGCACCAGACCTACACGGTGGAGCGCGCCACCGCCAAGTGCCGGGAGACGCTGCAGGTGGAGGACGTGTACTTCCAGTCCTGCGTCTTTGACTTGTTGACCACGGGGGACCCCGAGTTCTCCATGGCGGCCTACGGCGCCCTGGAGGACCTGAAGGCGCTGCCGCCCAGCAAACTGAAGCAGAACCCCCCGAGGACTCCCTACCTGAACAGCCGAGGGGCGGCGGGCGGCCACGCACCGCCCCTCGTCGCGCTCCTACTCCTCGTTCTGCTGCTCTTGTAAAAAAAAAAGAAGAAGAAGAAGAAATGTTTTAAAAATGCAGAAATAACTATAGGGTTGGGTGCCGAACGTGGTACTTTTAAAGGGTACTGACCAAATGACAAATCGGTACTACTGTGGCCTGGTTTACACTGGCAGCCAATTCCGGTCTGAGTCAGGTCTGAGACACGTTGAGCTTGGAACATGGTTTGTTTAAAACCCATTTTGACCCGACACTGTAGATTCTACACAGCATTCGCTCTGAAAGAACATATTGAAAGATTTGTGCTGCAATCTCACAATTCCCCCCCGAAAATAGCAGGTGTTCACGGCTCACAGCATGCCAGAGAGTGGCACGCTATGAGCCGTGAACACCTGCTATTTTTCAATGAAATTTAACACCACCAAGTAGAGTACAGAAGGGTTTAATGGAGCCATGTGACCTGTTAGACCAATCGGATTTGTGGCACAGATCTGATTCAGGATAGGTTTGGCTGCCAGGGTAAATCAGGTCTAAAAAAAGTATCGATTCGCATTAGATCAATCTGTACCACATTTCAGGACCGTGAGAGTGGCTGAGAAGAAAAAGACCCTGTGAATGGATTGTATGCGACAACACGCACACCCAGTGTATCCTGTTAATCCGAGTGAAAATAATCCTCGAGCAGCCATTACAACAAATATGTTCTCTAATGTTGAAATGGAGCTGTTTGTGTACCCTTTTTACTACAACACGATAAGGTACGGCTTGGTACCGGACTGTACCGGTATACCGATACAAATGTGAATGGTCGCCCAACCCTAGAAATAACAAAAATGGAAGCAATACCGGCTTGACGAAAGAGTGCGCTAGACTCAGAGCTCAGACATTTTACACATGTTTTTTTTCCTTTTGCCTTTCCTTTTTCCCCCCTCCTTTCGTGAATGTCATGGTGTTTTCCTGTTGTTGTCATTAAACCATTTGAAGGATTTAGCACTCGAAAAAAACATAATTATGCCAATGCCTCTCCTCCCGTCATGTTCTCCGTGAGTTCACTCATTTTGCCACTTCATTTTGAGTAGCAGCCTGAATGCACGCAATCGTTGGCGTCAGTTGGGGGTTAACCACTTAAACCCTATGTATTTAGTCCCCTGGGGGGCCCTATACTAGCCCCCTCCTGTTATCACACTACAAGACACACAAAACTGCCAAATGTAGGAGCTTACAATGTGTTTATGGTGTGCGATTGCAGATCTGCTATTTTCACCGAGGAGTATGACCCCTTCCCCCCGGAATGGGGACGTTAAGGTTCATGTGGTTTAAGTAAACAACACTCACTTCATTTCCATACACTTGGATTAAAACGGATCAAGTTCATATTTTATTCTCCAAAAAAAGGTGTGAAACGAATAACATGATGATTGTCTGTGCTGATTCCAAGGCAGCTATCCCCGAATGATATATCTTTGTAAATAATTAATTTGTACTGCTAAATACATCACAGTGCATAATCTTAAAAAAAGGGGGTCATGATTTCATTATGCATTGAGTTAGGTACATATGGTGAAAAATGGTCTTTCCTTTTTAGTGCAGGAGTTTCTCATGGTGGATATTAGATCCTGTATAATCCAGTATAAAACCATTCAGCACTTTGTTTTCCCAAACAATGCATGTAACACTCCACGTTATCCTACTGCTATACAGTGTATTTCTCCAGTACTTCTAATGTCTTTCACAGGATCCAACAACTGTACGTAAATACTACCTATCAATAACACGTGATGTTTTGGTGTGATCATGTCGTCAGTTCTGCATATCAAACTGGTTTAATGAAACACTCCCTCTTCAAGCTGCTTTGGCTTCCAGTTTTAAAAGTAAAAAAAAAAGAAAAAAGAAATCTCTATATAATAATATATTGAAAGAGTGTATATATGTTTTATATTGTGTACATTTGCCTTTGTATAGATGTTTTAACTGTAATATGTTTTACATTTTGTTGTGATTTTAGTTTTCATTATTTGGAGTCCATATAAGAGGAGTAAACTAATATGTGTTGTACCCTATCTGTAATTTTCCATATTAAAAAGTGTTGGACACGTTCGGCTATGGTTTTGCCTTACTTAGCGGAGTAGTTTTTGATTAGCCTAAAGCCTTTTAGATTGATACGTAGTTGCATTCAGCCGTAGTAAATAGCAGATTGCAGCCACATATAAATTGGGCATACGTGAGTTGCATTCAGGGACTGAAGATGGTTCAGATTATGAAGTCATACTAAGCAGGGGGATGTGACTTCAATCAATATAACCACCAACAGTTTAGTCCTGAGTAGGACTAATGAGTAACTATTAAAAAAGAAAAATCACACCCCTGTAAAGTGAGGGGCACTCGTATCATCTTACAACATTGATTACAACGTATTGTTTGAGTTTTGGCGACAAAAACAACAATTTCTCTTCATTGTCGATGGTGATTTTAAGCAAGCTTTTTTGAAAAACAAACATTTAAAGGTAGGGGAAGTGATTTCACTTTTGTCAGATATCACCCAAAAAATATTTTTTTTCTGTTAAAATGCTCTATTATAAGGTGTGGAAACCACATATGGAGTTTCCCCCTCCCCACGTTAGCAGAGGAGCTAATAAAAGTTCCCCAGGTCACACAATTTCTCCAATCTCAGAGAGCAGCAGGTTCACATAGTGTAGCAACTTTTGGGGGCCCCTAGTGCACCAGGCTGGTACTACACCATGAATTTCAAATCACTTCCCCTACCTTTAAAGCTGTATCCAGGAGGGTCTAGCGCCCCCTCAAAAAAGCATTTTCAAACCTCACTATGTGTCAAAGCATGGGTCAATGCAGATCTTTTGTACAGTACAAAGAATAAGATCATAAAAAAGATGATTAAATTATGGTCCCTAAACATTGGGGGCTTTCAGAATTTTAACAGGTGGCTTTTCATAGATGATCGATTTCTTAATATAAGAAAACAACATATTTACTGTGATCTGACATGATTCTGACACTGTCGGACAGTGTGGGGTGACTGCCCACTGACCATGATATTATTGACAAGCTACTGACCATATGTAGTGGGTGGCATGATGCTATAAGCTTAAGGGGCACAGCACACTGGACCTTGTGGGGTGCCAGCCAACGGGACAGATACTGAATGAACAAATGTATGGTAGTGATACTGACCATGATACTGGCATGATACCAACATCATACTGACCATGACAGTGAAATGATACAGACACTTGCATGATTATAGTGTTGATACTGGCATGATCCCTACCATGATACCAACCATCATACTGACCATGCCTTTATTTTAAAAAGTGTGTATAGGGCAGCAGAATGTTCAATGAAAATTTCACTTTTCTTATTTTATAAAGTAACCATTTACCATCTAATATAGCTCTAGCTCATATACCTTTAAAATGATAAAATAAGAGTCTCTTTTGCCAAAAAACGTCACATACACCTTATACAAAATTCAACTGGAGCAGGAATGACAGCACCAAAACATTCTCCATGTAACGGCAGCTTGTTTTAATCATATAGGATAAGCCCGTATCTTGACAGAGT
The DNA here is from genome assembly GCA_039105355.1 of Benthosema pterotum. Taxonomy (NCBI): domain Eukaryota; kingdom Metazoa; phylum Chordata; class Actinopteri; order Myctophiformes; family Myctophidae; genus Benthosema; species Benthosema pterotum. The sequence goes on along the minus strand of CM076979.1, from coordinate 27,183,765 downwards.
CCTTGATCCATATGGGCCTCTTGCTTAGCAGGAGGATGATGTGGACAAGTTGGCAGCGGAGAGCCCACAGTATGATCTCAGTTCCCTGGTGGAAACATTGCTTCTCGCTGCGGAGCTTGGCTGCTTGATGTGCTCTGTCTGCCAGAGGACTGTGTGGTTCCAAACAGGATTTAGTCTGTGGTTAACATCAGGTTGGAATCAACAAATAGCATCGTATTCTGCTGCTTGTGCTGCCGATAAACATGGTACATCAGGGGAGGGAGAGAATTGTAAGGTTTTCTTGTATATGCTACTACTAACGTTTGAAAACAGAATTTGGGGTTTGTAATGTTGAGTTTAGTCTCTTGCATCCAAAACTAAGAACTTTCACGCTTTTGTCCACAACTGGGCAAGAGAACTGGCAAAACATTGGTTAAAATACTAAGAATTATTCTCCATTTTCTAATTGCGTGGACTCTTGAGAGTGTAAAATGAAACCAAATGGACCCGTAAGGGTCCATTTGGTTTCGTTTTAACACTCTCAAGAGTTACAAATCTATGGGGACTGTCGTGATCTACCTGCACAGTCTGTGTGATCTAGTGGTAGATCACAATCTACCTTTTGGGCAGTCCTGTGCTGCATCATTTGGATGCAGCATTTGGATGTTTGCTTTACCAATCCAGGAGGTTTTTCAGGGTGATGCATTTTGCTCAGAATTTGCAATGTAAATCTGTAGTTGGTCCTCATATCTAGACAGCAATATGTTGTCTTACTAGATTGTAAAGGTGCTAGAATTATTGATATAGTTTGAAGCTAATTGAAAGTGAATTCAACTAGGGTTAGAGATTCAAATAAATGGCTTTATTCTTTGACATCAATCCCCCATCTCTATCTCTCTCACCATTTATTCTTTTTTTTTTTTGCTCACTCAATCATTTAGACGCCCCTTCTCACGAGACACCCATGACTCGCTCTCTCGCACAGGCCCATATACTACACATACGTCCCCCTCGTCCTCCATGTTCATCTCTGCAAATAAAGATGCCACTCCAGATAGCCACACATTTTGGGAGAAGAGTGATGACAGTGATGAAACGTGTCACCACGTTGCCCGCACTTACCATTACATGCTCAGCACATGGCATATGGCCTAAATCAAGTCTTCATTGGGTTACTGTGCTTCATCACCCCTATTCCTAATATCAGAAAGGAGCAGGGAGACGGAATATGGAGAGGGAGGGGGGCGAGGTAATTGTGGTACAGTCGTAACAGCTGTCACTTGTAATCTTGTCTTGGGGAGCTGGCATAGGGCAGGCAGACCGCTAGTTAACACCATGACGGGTATATGGCCTCAATTGAATCTTTTAATGCTTGTTTCTCTACCTCCCGTCTCTCAGCTTTTATGACATTTGCCAAAGCCTCCCTATTCGGCTTGCCTTATCATTTTTCATCCCATAAATACAGATGGCGAACACTTTCCATATATGTCTGCAGTGAGGTTGTAAACTGTGTGCATGTGTGCGTGCATGCGTGTGTGCACTATAGTTTGCGTTTTGGTATTAATCAAAGCAAAAGAGCTCAGGGCTTTGTCCTCTATCCACATGTGATCTTTTCAGATGCAATATCTGACAGCATGGATACAGTATGTGTGATATGTGTATATATCGTGTATTTCTGTCATACAGCAAGGAACAAATTGGACTTTATGACAACAGCTAGTCTCAAATGTTAGTGTGCACTGAATCGGAATGTTTTATTATTACTATTGGGGGTCAAGCTCTTTTGTTTTCATAAGGATTCTGCCATAATAGCAGTTTTTGCAGTTCTGTGCTCACATTTTCTTTCCACAAAATTTGGCAATATGGTAGAGGGCCAAGAGAACCCCCTAGGAACTCAAGCTCACACTCATTTGTCAAATGGCCTTTGGCATATCCCCATATAGGGATCTCCATATATGGAGCTTACCTGTACGGGTTTGATGAGGTCAGATCAACATATGGAATGTAAGATACATTCCATATGACTTAACCCTAACCCTGTACAGGTCATCTATCCCTGTCTGTGTCCTGGACAGGGACCATTGAAAAGGACCTCAACTCTGACTCACCAGTGAGGCGGGTTAAAAACCTGTGGCTCTCAACATGCAAAATGACTCCAGCGAATTGGTAAACACTCCCTATAGGCTTCAAATGGACCCCACTTACACCTGTCCTGCTGCAAGCAATACAGATAACAGGTTTTCCCCTAGTAAAAAAAAATCCTATAGGATTCCAATAGAAAAAAATCCTATAAAATTTGGAACAAATGCCGTTGGATATTTTCTTATAGGATTAATCTCTGTTCCCATATTTCCTATAGGATTTCTATAAGATTTTTGGGAAAAACCATTGAACTGAGCGTTGCCGTGTGTACTGGTGAAACAGCGCCTCCTGTTGGAACTAGACATCTATATCTCTAGAGATAAACAGACAAACATACCACAGTAGGGACAAAGCCGGGCCTTGGAGTTGGTTGCATCACACAAAAACAGTGCAATAAACAACTTATACTGTAACTTTACACCTCATGGAACTAGTGTGGGCTGTGTAGGAAGTGAGAAGTCACAAGTGTGTGACAAGAGAAGTTAATTAATCTCCAAAACAAACTGCTTGCTCGTTTTGCTTTTATTCTGCAGGAGGAGTTAGTGAATAAAAACAACCAAACAGTATAGTTGGTAAAGGTGCATGCTGCTGGCCTTGGAAAACAAATAGAAAAAGATAAAGAAAAAAGGCTGCACACCCTGATGAAAAGGAATATTTGAAAAGAGGAAATAACCAACCGACGCACAGGAAATGAGTTGGCTGTTGGCAGCGTGGCAGGAGGTGAGTAACTGCTAAGCATTAATGTGCACCTGTGTGTCCACAGGATTCAGGAATATCTAATGTTTTGTTTGTGTTGTGCAGCCACCATCTTATGAAATGTCATTCTTAATTGTTTACCAGACTCCAGTAATGGTTTAATAAACCATTAGCCCCAGTGTTGTATAGTGGGACTTTTAGAAGTGGTGGGGGGGGGGGGGGGGGGGGGGGGGGGGGGGGCGGCTCTAAAGACACGTGCACACCATGTTGTTTGTTTGAGAATATTTTTGTCTTAGTCTTAGTCTTAGTCTTTTGAGTAACACACATTTAGTTTTTAGTCCCATTTAGTTTCTGGAATTCATTTTTTTAGTCTAGTCTTAGTCGACGAAATATTAGCATCGATTTAGTCTTAGTCTCAGTCTTAGTCTTTTTATTAGTCTTAGTCTTTTTTTAGTCTTAGTCTTTCAGTCTTAGTCTTGGTATAGTTTAGTCTTACTACAAATGCATTGTAGGTTTATATATCTTATACAGATTATAGTTTTTAGTATGAAAGATGTCTGGTTTTATTTCTTTGTATACAATTACTGCATTTGTAATAAGTTCCTTTCCTGAAAACGTATGCAATCTATACTGCAGATATGTTCACATACTTAAAAAGAACGATAAAAAGAAGTTAAAATGTTTCCTATTTCCATTAGTCTTAGGTTATGATTTAGTCTTCGTCTTAGTCTTAGTCTTTTGAAAACACACATCTTTTAGTCCCAATTAGTATTCTGAAATTCATTTTTGTTAGTCTAGTCTTAGTCGACTAAATATCAAAAACCTTAGTCGACTTAGTCTTTAGTCTAGTCTTAGTCGACAAAACAACACTGGCACACACACATGCATGTGCACTTGCGTGTACCTGCGTAACACACACATACACACTATTAAAAAGACAGACAAGTGTAGCATATTGAGAATGGTTTACAATGCTAATTGTATCAATAAAAGTAAATGACAAGTCAAAAGAACATATTTTTGCCCCAAAAATATTTTAGATGTGACAGAAGTGGGGGGGATGCCGTCCCCCCCACTACACCCCTGATTAGGCCTAAGTCACAAGAGGTCTGAGTCCCCTCAGTGTGTGGCAGACCCCAGCACTGCACAGGACATGTTCTTCTGTTTACAATCTGAGAACACGTCAGCTCGACATTCCAACTCATCTGGTACGGCCCGATGGAAAACACAGCTTAGTTTATGAGGAGTGAAGTTTAAGTTGAATGGCTGCAAGCTCCGGGTGACGATGTGGTGAAGTGAAAAAAATAACATTACGACATCATAACTGATGATTTTTCTAATGTAATTAATCCTTTCATAAATAATGGCTAGGTGTGCTGTCATGCCCGTTTAAGCAAATGGTCCGAAGAAGTACATGCAGGCCTTATGTAAATATTTAATTAGACTTTTACCTTTTTGTCTCCTGTTTTGCAGAATTCCTCTGAGCGAGGTTCTAGTACCACTAGTGGTATAAGTACCTGTGGTTGGGAACCTCTGCACGAAAGCAACTAAAAGCAAGGGTGAATAGTATGTATCAAAACACCATGCCATATTGGCAAATTGAGAGCCAGCGAAATCCAAAAGCGACCTCGCCCGCGGGCGCCCGGTTTCAAAAGCGGGCGCCCGCTTTCACAAAACCGGCGCCGGTTTCACAAAAACGGGGCGCCCGTTTTTCACAAACTAGGCTATGCCTAACCTAACTCTAACCCTAAAAACTTAACCTCAGTAAACCTATGCCTAAACTTAACCTAACCCTAACCATAACCTTTTGAAAAGGGCGCCCGTTGTGAAAACGGGCGCCCGCTTTTGAAAACGGGCGCCCGTTTTTGTGAAACAGGGCGACGTTTTGTGAAAGCGGGCGCCGCGCTTTTGAAACGGGCGCCGCGGGCGAGGTCGCTTTTGGATTTCGCCACTGCTGGGCAAATTCTTTGGAGGCACTACCCACATGTTCAGCTGTGTTGCTCATTCTATGAATGCCCAGTGCTTACAAGCCATATGCAGTGGCAAAGGAGACTAATCAAATTGACTATTAAAGTGGAGAAATAAAAAGTTCTCTCGAACTTTGTATGCTGAGGTTACAGGGGCGATATATACGGTATGTGGACCAGTTCAGTGACCTTGTGGTTAGAGTGTTTGCCCTGAGACTGGGAGGTCAGGGTTTGATTCCTGGCTAGGTCATACCAAAGACTTCAAATGCCTCCCTGCTTGGCACTCAGCATGGAGTTTTGGATTGGGGGTAAGTCCCTGCGAGACACTAGCATCATGTCATCCTCTGGCGGTGTACTTGTACATCAAGCTGCCTCACACTACAGAAACAGGAGATAGATAGGCTCCCGGCCTATGGGCCTCATGGCACATGGAATGTCCAGTAATATTAGGGGCCTTTGTGTGGTAATAGAGGACGGTAGCATTGGGTTAGGCAGGCGATCACTTAAGTTTGTATAGATTGTCCATCCACCCTCGTCAAGCTATCATGCCTTCACTTTATCCTGTAAACAAGGACAATTACCAGGCTAATGAGTTGAGAGAAATCTCCTTGAGTGATTGATACTCTCAATGGGGAAATTAATTTGATATTAATAGAGCACTTGGCAAGATAAATAGATAGCGGTGTGTGAGTCCTCCCCGTGATTGATAATAGCCAGATTGATGGCTGTCTTAATGCAAGGTGTTCCTCCTGCTTAAACGAGGTGGCCTTGATAAGGGTAGACGTTTTGTATTACAGCAAGGTCAAGCGTTCCGGATATCTGCTCTAAGTGTTTCGCTAAAAATGTCTTTGATATAGTTACTTTAATGTATTAATTCATGGGTCGGAGATGGTAAGTGACAGACAGAACGCTGTGCATGTTTCAGTACAGAGCAGTAATCTTCGGCAGAGGAAATAACATCATGGGTATATCGGCTATACTGATGGTCTTGGACAACATACAATAGTATGCCGTGTTTCATCAATTTTGAGGACTTTTGAAAAAATGACGAAACCTGGGAAACACAAAAGGCTATAGTACACGGTTTTGGACACCATATTATAATGTGCTGTTTTAAATATTTTTGGGGGATTTTCAAAAAATGTTGAAATCAAGGAAAAACAAAATTGAGATAAAATAACATACTAGAGTACATGGTCTTGGACAACATATGATGCTTTTCATCATTTTTGAGGATTTTCGAAAACTGTCGGAATCGAGGCTATAGCCTTACGTCTTTTCATCGTCTCAAGGATTTTCGAAAAATGACAAAAAATGACAAAACCTGGCAAAACGCCAGGTTATAGCCTTATGATCTTGCACAGCATGCCATGTTTTATCATTTTGAGGATATTTGAGCATTTTCGAAAAATGTTGAAATTTCGGAAAACCGCAAGGCTATAGCCTTACGTCTTTTCATCGTTTTGAGGATTTTCGAAAAATGACAAAAAATGACAAAACCTGACAAAAACGCAAGGTTATAGCCTTATGATCTTGTAGAGCATGCCATTTTTTTTAGCATTTTGAGGATTTTTGAGCATTTTCGAAAAATGTCGAAATTTCGAAAAACCGCAAGGCTATAGCCTTACGTCTTTTCATCGTTTTGAGGATTTTTCGGAAGGAAGGAAAAAAAAAAGACAAAAAATTGACAAAACCTGGCTTTTGATCTTGCAAAGCATGCCATTTTTTATCCTTTTGAGGATTTTTGAGCTTTTCGAAAAATGTCAAAATTTCGGAAAAACCGCAAGGCTATAGCCTTACGTCTTTTCATCGTTTCAAGGATTTTCGAAAAATGAGAAAAAATGATGAAACCTGGCAAAAACGCAAGGTTATAGCCTTATGATCTTGCACAGCATGCCATTTTTTATAATTTTGAGGATTTTTGAGCATTTTCGAAAAATGTCGAAATTTCGAAAAACCGCAAGGCTATAGCCTTACGTCTTTTCATCATTTCGAGGATTTTCGAAAAATGACAAAAAATGACAAAACCTGGCAAAAACGCCAGGTTATAGCCTCATGATCTTGCACAGCATGCCCTTTTTTATCATTTTGAGGATTTTTGAGCATTTTCGAAAAATGTCAAAATTTTGAAAACCGCAAGGCTATAGCCTTACGTCTTTTCATTGTTTTGAGGATTTTCGAAAAATGACAAAAAATGACAAAACCTGGCAAAAACGCAAGGTTATAGCCTTATGATCTTGTACAGCATGCCATTTTTTATCATTTTGAGGATTTTTGAGCATTTTCGAAAAATTTCAAAATTTCGAAAAACCGCAAGGCTATAGCCTTACGTCTTTTCATCGTTTTGAGGATTTTCGAAAAATGACAAAAAATGACAAAACATGGCAAAAACGCAAGGTATAGCCTTATGATCTTGACAGCATGATTTTTTTTTATCATTTTGAGGATTTTTGAGCATTTTCGCAAAAATGTCGAAATTTCGAAAAAACGCCAGGCTATAGCCTGACGTCTTTTCATCGTTTTGAGGATTTTCGAAAAATGACAAAAAATGACAAAACCTGGCAAAAACGCCAGGTTATAGCCTCATGATCTTGCACAGCATTCCATTTTTTTTTTATCATTTTGAGGATTTTTGAGCATTTTCGAAAAATGTCGAAATTTCGCAAAAAAACGCAAGGCTATAGCCTTACGTCTTTTCATCGTTTTGAGGATTTTCGAAAAATGACAAAAAATGACAAAACCTGGCAAAAACGCAAGGTTATAGTTTATGATCTTGCACAGCATGCCATTTTTTTTTTATCATTTTGGGGATTTTTGAGCATTTTCGAACAATGTCAAAATTTCGAAAAACCGCAAGGCTATAGCCTTACGTCTTTTCATCGTTTCAAGGATTTTCGAAAAATGAGAAAAAATGAGAAAACCTGGCAAAAACGCAAGGTTATAGCCTTATGATCTTGCAGAGCATACCATTTTTTATCATTTTGAGGATTTTTGAGCATTTTCGAAAAATGTCGAAATTTTGAAAAACCGCAAGGCTATAGCCTTACATCTTTTCATCGTTTTGAGGATTTTCGAAAAATGACAAAAAATGATAAAACCTGGCAAAAACGCAAGGTTATAGCCTTATGATCTTGCACAGCATGCCATTTTTTATAATTTTGAGGATTTTTGAGCATTTTCGAAAAATGTCGAAATTTCGAAAAACCGCAAGGCTATAGCCTTACGTCTTTTCATCGTTTCGAGGATTTTCGAAAAATGACAAAAAATGACAAAACCTGGCAAAAACGCCAGGTTATAGCCTCATGATCTTGCACAGCATGCCATTTTTTATCATTTTGAGGATTTTTGAGCATTTTCGAAAAATGTCAAATTTGAAACCGCAAGGCTATAGCCTTACGTCTTTTCATCGTTTTGAGGATTTTCGAAAAATGACAAAAAATGACAAAACCTGACAAAAACGCAAGGTTATAGCCTTATGATCTTGTAGAGCATGCCATTTTTTTTTAGCATTTTGAGGATTTTTGAGCATTTTCGAAAAATGTCGAAATTTCGAAAAACCGCAAGGCTATAGCCTTACGTCTTTTCATCGTTTGAGGGATTTTCGGAAAAAAGACAAAAAATGACAAAACCTGGCCTTTTGTCTTGCAAAGCATGCCATTTTTTATCCTTTTTGAGGATTTTTGAGCATTTTCGAAAAATGTCAAAATTTCGAAAAACCGCAAGGCTATAGCCTTACGTCTTTTCATCGTTTCAAGGATTTTCGAAAAATGAGAAAAAATGAGAAACCTGGCAAAAACGCAAGGTTATAGCCTTATGATCTTGCACAGCATGCCATTTTATAATTTTGAGATTTTTTGAGCATTTTCAAAAAATGTCGAAATTTCGAAAAAACCGCAAGGCTATAGCCTTACGTCTTTTCATCATTTCGAGGATTTTCGAAAAATGACAAAAAATGACAAAACCTGGCAAAAAACGCAGGTTATAGCCTCATGATCTTGCACAGCATGCCCTTTTTTATCATTTTGAGGATTTTTGAGCATTTTCGAAAAATGTCAGAATTTTGAAAACCGCAAGGCTATAGCCTTACGTCTTTTCATTGTTTTGAGGATTTTCGAAAAATGACAAAAATGACAAAAACCTGGCAAAAACGCAAGGTTATAGCCTTATGATCTTGTACAGCATGCCATTTTTTATCATTTGAGGATTTTTTGAGCATTTTCGAAAAATTTCAAATTTCGAAAAAAACGCAAGGCTATAGCCTTACGTCTTTTCATCGTTTTGAGGATTTTCGAAAAATGACAAAAAATGACAAAACATGGCAAAAACGCAAGGTTATAGCCTTATGATCTTGCACAGCATGCCATTTTTTATCATTTTGAGGATTTTTGAGCATTTTCGCAAAATGTCGAAATTTCGAAAAAACGCCAGGCTATAGCCTGACGTCTTTTCATCGTTTTGAGGATTTTCGAAAAATGACAAAAAATGACAAAACCTGGCAAAAACGCCAGGTTATAGCCTCATGATCTTGCACAGCATTCCATTTTTTTTTATCATTTTGAGGATTTTTGAGCATTTTCGAAAAATGTCGAAATTTCGGAAAAAAACAAAAAAACGCAAGGCTATAGCCTTACGTCTTTTCATCGTTTTGAGGATTTTCGAAAAATGACAAAAAATGACAAAACCTGGCAAAAACGCAAGGTTATAGTTTATGATCTTGCACAGCATGCCATTTTTTTTTTATCATTTTGGGAGATTTTGAGTTTTTTCGAAACAATGTCAAAATTTCGAAAAACCGCAAGGCTATAGCCTTACGTCTTTTCATCGTTTCAAGGATTTTCGAAAAATGAGAAAAAATGAGAAAACCTGGCAAAAACGCAAGGTTATAGCCTTATGATCTTGCAGAGCATACCATTTTTTATCATTTTGAGGATTTTTGAGCATTTTCGAAAAATGTCGAAATTTTGAAAAACCGCAAGGCTATAGCCTTACATCTTTTCATCGTTTTGAGGATTTCGAAAAATGACAAAAAATGACAAAACCTGGCAAAAAACGCAAGGTTATAGTTTATGATCTTGCACAGCATGCCATTTCTTTTTATCATTTTGGGGATTTTTTAGTTTTTTTCGAACAATGTCAAAATTTCGAAAAACCGCAAGGCTATAGCCTTACGTCTTTTCATCGTTTCAAGGATTTTCGAAAAATAAAGAAAAAAAATGAGAAAACCTGGCAAAAACGCAAGGTTATAGCCTTATGATCTTGCAGAGCATACCATTTTTTATCATTTTGAGGATTTTTGAGCATTTTCGAAAAAATGTCGAAATTTTGAAAAACCGCAAGGCTATAGCCTTACATCTTTTCATCGTTTTGAGGATTTTCGAAAAATGACAAAAAATGACAAAACCTGACAAAAACGCAAGGTTATAGTTTATGATCTTGCACAGCATGCCATTTTTTTTTTATCATTTTGGGGATTTTTGAGCATTTTCGAACAATGTCAAAATTTCGAAAAACTGCAAGGCTATAGCCTTACATCTTTTCATCGTTTCAAGGATTTTCGAAAAATGAGAAAAAATGAGAAAACCTGGCAAAAACGCAAGGTTATAGCCTTATGATCTTGCACAGCATGCCATTTTTTGTAATTTTGAGGATTTTTGAGCATTTTCGAAAAATGTCGAAATTTCGAAAAAAACGCAAGGCTATAGCCTTACGTCTTTTCATCGTTTTGAGGATTTTCGAAAAATGACAAAAAATGACAAAACCTGGCAAAAACGCAAGGTTATAGCCTTATGATCTTGCACAGCATGCCATTTTTTATCCTTTTGAGGATTTTTGAGCATTTTCGAAAAATGTCAAAATTTCGAAAAACCGCAAGGCTATAGCCTTACGTCTTTTCATCGTTTCAAGGATTTTCGAAAAATGAGAAAAAATGAGAAAACCTGGCAAAAACGCAAGGTTATAGCCTTATGATCTTGCACAGCATGCCATTTTTTATCATTTTGAGGATTTTTGAGCATTTTCGAAAAATGTCGAAATTTCGAAAAAACCGCAAGGCTATAGCCTTACGTCTTTTCATCGTTTTGAGGATTTTCGAAAAATGACAAAAAATGACAAAACATGGCAAAAACGCAAGGTTATAGCCTTATGATCTTGCACAGCATGCATTTTTTTATCATTTTGAGGATTTTTGAGCATTTTCGCAAAATGTGGAAATTTCGAAAAAACGCCAGCCTATATAGCCTGACGTCTTTTCATCGTTTTGAGGATTTTCGAAAAATGACAAAAAAATGACAAAAACCTGGCAAAAACGCCAGGTTATAGCCTCATGATCTTGCACAGCATTCCATTTTTTTTTATCATTTTGAGGATATTTGAGCATTTTCGAAAGATGTCGACATTTCGGGAAAAAGAAAAAAAAAAACGGAAGGCTATAGCCTTACGTCTTTTCATCGTTTTGAGGATTTTCGAAAAATGTCAAAAAATGACAAAACCTGGCAAAAACGCAAGGTTATAGCTTATGATCTTGCACAGCATGCCATTTTTTTTATCATTTTGAGGATTTTTGAGCATTTTCGAACAATGTCGAAATTTTGAAAAACCGCAAGGCTATAGCCTTACATCTTTTCATCGTTTTGAGGATTTTCGAAAAATGTCAAAAAATGACAAAACCTGGCAAAAATGCAAGGTTATAGCTTATGATCTTGCACAGCATGCCATTTTTTATCATTTTGAGGATTTTTGAGCATTTTCGAACAATGTCGAAATTTGGAAAAACCGCAAGGCTATAGCCTTACGTCTTTTCATCGTATTGCGGATTTTCGAAAAATGACAAAAAATGACAAAACCTGGCAAAAACGCAAGGTTATAGCTTATGATCTTGCACAGCATGCCATTTTTTATCATTTTGAGGATTTTTGAGCATTTTCGAAAAATGTCGAAATTTCGAAAAACCGCGAGGCTATAGCCTTACGTCTTTTCATCGTTTTGAGGATTTTCGAAAAAATAACAAAAAATAAGCATTGCCATTTTTTTTATCATTTTGAGGATTTTTGAGGATTTTTGAGCATTTTCGCGAAAATGTCGAAATTTCGAAAAAACGCAAGGCTATAGCCTTACGTCTTTTCATCGTTTTGAGGATTTTCGAAAAATGACAAAAAATGACAAAACCTGGCAAAAACGCAAGGTTATAGCCTTATGATCTTGCACAGCATGCCATTTTTTATCATTTTGAGGATTTTTGAGCATTTTCGAAAAATGTCGAAATTTCGAAAAACCGCAAGGCTATAGCCTTACGTCTTTTCATCGTTTTGAGGATTTTCAAAAAATGACAAAAATGACAAAACCTGGCAAAAACGCAAGTTTATAGCCTTATGATCTTGCCCAGCATGCCATTTATTTTTTATCATTTGGGGATTTTTGAGCATTTTCGAAAAATGTCGAAATTTCGAAAAACTGCAAGGCTATAGCCTTACATCTTTTCATCGTTTTGAGGATTTTCGAAAAATGACAAAAAAATGACAAAATCTTGCAAAAACGCCAGGTTATAGCCTCATGATCTTGCACAGCATTCCATTTTTTATCATTTTGAGGATTTTTGAGCATTTTCGAAAGATGTCGACATTTCGGGAAAAAAAAAAAAAAAACGGAAGGCTATAGCCTTACGTCTTTTCATCGTTTTGAGGATTTTCGAAAAATGACAAAAAATGACAAAACCTGGCAAAAACGCAAGGTTATAGCCTTATGAACTTGCACAGCATACAATTTTTTATCATTTTGAGGATTTTTGAGCATTTTCGAAAAATGTCGAAATTTTGAGAAACCGCAAGGCTATAGCCTTACATCTTTTCATCGTTTTGAGGATTTTCGAAAAATGACAAAAAAATGACAAAACCTGGCAAAACCCAAGGTTATAGCTTATGATCTTGCACAGCATGCCATTTTTTATCATTTTGAGGATTTTTGAGCATTTTCGAAAAATGTCGAAATTTCGAAAAACCGCAAGGCTATAGCCTTACGTCTTTTCATCGTATTGCGGATTTTCGAAAAATGACAAAAAATGACAAAACCTAACAAAAACGCAAGGTTATAGCCTTATGATCTTGCACAGCATACAATTTTTTTTATCATTTGAGGATTTTTAAGCATTTTCGCAAAATGTCGAAATTTCGAAAAAAACGCCAGGCTATAGCCTGACGTCTTTTCATCGCTTTGAGGATTTTCGAAAAATGACAAAAAATGACAAAAAATCACAGAACCTGGCAAAAACGCCAGGTTATAGCCTCATGATCTTGCACAGCATTCCATTTTTTATTCTTTGAGGATTTTTGAGCATTTTCGCAAAATGTCGAAATTTCGAAAAAAACGCAAGGCTATAGCCTTACGTCTTTTCATCGTTTTGAGGATTTTTGAAAAAATGACAAAAATGACAAAACATGGCAAAAACGCAGGTTATAGCCTTATGATCTTGCACAGCATGCCATTTTTTATCATTTTGAGGATTTTTGAGCATTTTCGCAAATGTCGAAATTTCGAAAAAACGCCAGGCTATAGCCTGACGTCTTTTCATCGTTTTGAGGATTTTCGAAAAAATGACAAGAAATGACAACACCTGGCAAAAACGCCAGGTTTTATAGCCTCATGATCTTGCACAGCATTCCTTTTTTTCTTCATTTTGAGGATTTTTGAGCATTTTCGAAAGATGTCGACATTTCGGAAAACAAAAAAAAACAAAAAAAAACGGAAGGCTATAGCCTTACGTCTTTTCATCGTTTTGAGGATTTTCGAAAAATGACAAAAAAATGACAAAACCTGGCAAAAACGCAAGGTTAGGTTATAGCTTATGATCTTGCACAGCATGCCATTTTTTATCATTTTGAGGATTTTTGAGCATTTTCGAACAATGTCGAAATTTGGAAAAAACCGCAAGGCTATAGCCTTACGTCTTTTCATCGTATTGCGGATTTCGAAAAAAAAAAAATGACAAAAATTGACAAAACCTGGCAAAAAACGCAAGGTTATAGCTTATGATCTTGCACAGCATGCCATTTTTTATCATTTTGAGGATTTTTGGCATTTTCGAAAAATGTCGAAATTTCGAAAAACAGCGAGGCTATAGCCTTACGTCTTTTCATCGTTTTGAGGATTTTCGAAAAAAATAACAAAAAATGACCAAAACCTGGCAAAAACGCCAGGTTATAGCCTCATGATCTTGCACAGCATGCCATTTTTTTTTTTTATCATTTTGAGGATTTTTGAGCATTTTCGCGAAATGTCGAAATTCGAATAAACGAAAAAAAAAGGCTATAGCCTTACGTCTTTTCATCATTTTGAGGATTTTCGAAAAAATGACAAAAATGACAAAACATGGCAAAAACGCAAGGTTATAGCCTTATGATCTTGCACAGCATGCCATTTTTTATCATTTTGAGGATTTTTGAGCATTTTCGAAAAATGTCGAAATTTCGAAAAACCGCAAGGCTATAGCCTTACGTCTTTTCATCGTTTTGAGGATTTTCAAAAAATGACAAAAATGACAAAACCTGGCAAAAACGCAAGTTTATAGCCTTATGATCTTGCCCAGCATGCATTTATTTTTTATCATTTGGGGATTTTTGAGCATTTTCGAAAAATGTCGAAATTTCGAAAAACTGCAAGGCTATAGCCTTACATCTTTTCATCGTTTTGAGGATTTTCGAAAAATGAAAAAAAATGACAAAAAAAATGACAAAATTTGCAAAACGCCAGGTTATAGCCTCATGATCTGCACAGCATTCCTTTTTTATCATTTTGAGATTTTTGAGCATTTTCGAAAAGATGTCGACATTTAGGAAAAAAAAAAAAAAAAAAAAAACGAAAGGCTATAGCCTTACGTCTTTTCATCGTTTTGAGGATTTTCGAAAAATGACAAAAAATGACAAAACCTGGCAAAACCCAAGGTTATAGCTTATGATCTTGCACAGCATGCCATTTTTTATCATTTTGAGGATTTTTGAGCATTTTCGAAAAATGTCGAAATTTCGAAAAACCGCAAGGCTATAGCCTTACGGCTTTTTCATCGTATTGCGGATTTTCGAAAAATTCAAAAAATGACAAAACCTAAAAAAAAAACCCGCAAGGTTATAGCCTTATGATCTTGCACAGCATACAATTTTTTTTATCATTTTGAGGATTTTTAAGCATTTTCGCAAAATGTCGAAATTTCGAAAAAACGCCAGGCTATAGCCTGTTACGTCTTTTCATCGCTTTGAGGATTTCGAAAAATGACAAAAAATGACAAAAAATCACAAACCTGGCAAAACGCCAGGTTATAGCCTCATGATCTTGCACAGCATGCATTTTTTTTTTTATCATTTTGAGGATTTTTGAG
>CM076979.1:27113525-27168118 GCA_039105355.1 Benthosema pterotum | reverse complement strand
AAAAAAAAAATTTTTTTAAAAAAAAAAAAAAAAAAATCAAAAAAAAAAACGGTCTTAAAATGGCCAAAAAATCTGAGCCGAGCCGCATTTTAAAAAATAAATTTGAAAAACCCCAGCCCTAATTAGTTTGAGGTTTTTCGAAAAATCAAATAAAAAATTGGCAAAAAAAAAAAAAACACCTTAAGGCTTAGTCCCATTTTGAATTTTTTAGCAATAAAAAAAAAAAATTTTAAATAAAAATAAACAAAAAAGCTTTGCAATAAATTTTGAGGTTTTTTCGAAAAATGTAAAATGACAAAATCTGGCCAAAAACTAGCCACGGTCTTGAAAAATGCATTTTGAGGATTGAGCCTTCACGGTCTTTTTCACGCTATGCCGTTTTTTTAACTCGTTAATGAGTTTTTAATGAGCAATTTCGAAAAAACAAAAAAAAATGTACGCGAAGCTTACGGTCTTGCACAGCATGCCGATCATTTTGGAAAAGCATTTTTCGAAAAAAAATCGAAAATTTTGAAAAAACGCAAAGGCTATAGCCTTTGCGTTTTTCATCGTTTTGAGGTTTTTCGAAAAATGACAAAAAATGACAAAATCTGGCAAAAACGCAAGGCTATAGCCTTACGGTCTTGCACAGCATGCCGTTTTTCATCATTTTGAGCATTTTTGAGCATTTTCGAAAAATGTCGAAATTTTGAAAAAACGCAAAGGCTATAGTCTTACGGTTTTTCATCGTTTTGAGGTTTTTCGAAAAATGACAAAAAATGACAAAATCTGGCAAAAACGCAAGGCTATAGCCTTACGGTCTTGCACAGCATGCCGTTTTTCATCATTTTGAGCATTTTTGAGCATTTTCGAAAAATGTCGAAATTTTGAAAAAACGCAAAGGCTATAGCCTTACGGTTTTTCATCGTTTTGAGATTTTTCGAAAAATGACAAAAAATGACAAAATCTGGCAAAAACGCAAGGCTATAGCCTTACGGTCTTGCACAGCATGCCGTTTTTCATCATTTTGAGCATTTTTGAGCATTTTCGAAAAATGTCGAAATTTTGAAAAAAACGCAAAGGCTATAGCCTTTGCGTTTTTCATCGTTTTGAGGTTTTTCGAAAAATGACAAAAAATGACAAAATCTGGCAAAAACGCAAGGCTAGAGCCTTACGGTCTTGCACAGCATGCCGTCTTTCATCATTTTGAGCATTTTTGAGCATTTTCGAAAAATGTCGAAATTTTGAAAAAACGCAAAGGCTATAGCCTTACGGTTTTTCATCGTTTTGAGGTTTTTCGAAAAATGACAAAAAATGACAAAATCTGGCAAAAACGCAAGGCTATAGCCTTACGGTCTTGCACAGCATGCCGTCTTTCATCATTTTGAGCATTTTTGAGCATTTTCGAAAAATGTCGAAATTTTGAAAAAACGCAAAGGCTATAGCCTTACGGTTTTTCATCGTTTTGAGGTTTTTCGAAAAATGACAAAAAATGACAAAATCTGGCAAAAACGCAAGGCTATAGCCTTACGGTCTTGCACAGCATGCCGTTTTTCATCATTTTGAGCATTTTTGAGCATTTTCGAAAAATGTCGAAATTTTGAAAAAACGCAAAGGCTATAGCCTTTGCGTTTTTCATCGTTTTGAGGTTTTTCGAAAAATGACAAAAAATGACAAAATCTGGCAAAAACGCAAGGATATAGCCTTACGGTCTTGCACAGCATGCCGTTTTTCATCATTTTGAGCATTTTTGAGCATTTTCGAAAAATGTCGAAATTTTGAAAAAACGCAAAGGCTATAGCCTTTGCGTTTTTCATCGTTTTGAGGTTTTTCGAAAAATGACAAAAAATGACAAAATCTGGCAAAAACGCAAGGCTATAGCCTTACGGTCTTGCACAGCATGCCGTTTTTCATCATTTTGAGCATTTTTGAGCATTTTCGAAAAATGTCGAAATTTTGAAAAAACGCAAAGGCTATAGCCTTACCGTTTTTCATGATTTTGAGGATTTTCAAAAAATGACAAAAACTGGCAAAATGCAAGGCTATAGCCTCACGGTCTTGCACAGCATGCTTTTTTTCATTGTTTTGAGTATTTTTGAGCATTTTCGAAAAATGGCGAAATTTTGAAAAAAACAAAACAAAACAAAAAAACGTAAGGCTATAGCCTTACCGTTTTTCATGATTTTGAGGATTTTCGAAAAATGACAAAAACTGGCAAAAAGGCAAAGCTATAGCCTTACGGTTTTGCACAGCATGCTGTTTTCATCGTTTTGAGCATTTTTGATTATTTTCGAAATATATCGAAATTTTGAAAAAAACACAAGGCTATAGCCTTACCGTTTTTCATGATTTCGAGGATTTTCGAAAAATGACAAAAACTGGCAAAAACCCAAGGCTATAGCCTCACGGTCTTGCACAGCATGCTTTTTTCATTGTTTTGAGCATTTTTGAGCATTTTCGAAAAATGTCGAAATTTTGAAATTGTAAAAAAAAAAACGTAAGGCTATAGCCTTACCGTTTTTCATGATTTTGAGGATTTTTGAAAAATGACAAAAACTGGCAAAAACGCAAGGCTATAGCCTTACAGTCTTGCTCAGCATGCTGTTTTTCATCGTTTTGAGCATTTTTGAGCATTTTCGAAAAATGTCGAAATTTTGAAAAAAACGCAAGGCTATAGCCTTACCGTTTTTCATGATTTTAAGGATTTTTGAAAAATGACAAAAACTGACAAAAACTGGCAAAAACGCAAGGCTATAGCCTTACGGTCTTGCACAGCATGCTTTTTTTCATTGTTTTGAGCATTTTCGATTATTTTTGAAAAATGTCGAAATTTTGGGAAAAAAAGCAAGGCTATAGCCTTACGTTTTTTCATCATTTTGAAGATTTCCGAAAAATGACAAAATCTGGCAAAAGCGCAAGGGTATAGCATTACAGTCTTGCTCAGCATGCCGTTTTTTCACCGTTTTTTAGCATTTTTGAGCATTTTCGAGAAAAATGTAGAAATTTCGAGAATAAAACCGCAAGGCTATAGCCTTACATTTTTTCATCATTTTGAAGATTTTCGAAAAATGACGAAAATCTGGCAAAAGCGCAAGGGTATAGCATTACAGTCTTGCTCAGCATGCCGTTTTTCACCGTTTTGAGCATTTTTGAGCATTTTCGGAAAAATGTCGAAATTTCGAGAAAAAAAACGCAAGGCTATAGCATTATGTTTTTTCATCATTGTGAAGATTTTCGTAAAATGATGAAATCTGGCAAAAGCGCAATGGTATAGCATTACAGTCTTGCTCGGCATGCCGTTTTTCACAGTTTTGAGCATTTTTGAGCATTTTCGAAAAAATGTCGAAATTTCGAGAAAAAAACGCAAGGCCAAAGCTTTACGTTTTTTCATCATTTTGAAGATTTTCGAAAAATGACGAAATCTGCCAAAAGCGCAAGGGTATAGCAATACAGTCTTGCTCAGCATGCCGTTTTTCACCGTTTTGAGCATTTTTGAGCATTTTCGAAAAAATGTCAAAATTTCCAGAAAAAAAAACGCAAGGCTATAGCCTTACGTTTCTTCATCATTTTGAAGATTTTTGAAAAATGACGAAATCTGGCAAAAGCGCAAAAGTATAGCATTACAGTTTTGCTCAGCATGCCGTTTTTCACCGTTTTGAGCATTTTTTCAGCATTTTCGAAAAAATGACGAAATTTCGAGAGAAAAAAACGCAAGGCTATAGCCTCACGGTTTTCATCATTTTGAAGATTTTTGAAAAATGACGAAATCTGGCAAAAGCGCAAGGGTATAGCATTAAAGTCTTGCTCAGCATGCCGTTTTTCACCGTTTTTAGCATTTTTGAGCATTTTCGAGAAAAATGTAGAAATTTCGAGAATAAAACCGCAAGGCTATAGCCTTACATTTTTTCATCATTTTGAAGATTTTCGAAAAATGACGAAAATCTGGCAAAAGCGCAAGGGTATAGCATTACAGTCTTGCTCAGCATGCCGTTTTTCACCGTTTTGAGCATTTTTGAGCATTTTCGGAAAAATGTCGAAATTTCGAGAAAAAAAACGCAAGGCTATAGCATTATGTTTTTTCATCATTGTGAAGATTTTCGTAAAATGATGAAATCTGGCAAAAGCGCAATGGTATAGCATTACAGTCTTGCTCGGCATGCCGTTTTTCACAGTTTTGAGCATTTTTGAGCATTTTCGAAAAAATGTCGAAATTTCGAGAAAAAAACGCAAGGCCAAAGCTTTACGTTTTTTCATCATTTGAAGATTTTCGAAAAATGACGAAATCTGCCAAAAGCGCAAGGGTATAGCAATACAGTCTTGCTCAGCATGCCGTTTTTCACCGTTTTGAGCATTTTTGAGCATTTTCGAAAAAATGTCAAAATTTCCAGAAAAAAAAACGCAAGGCTATAGCCTTACGTTTCTTCATCATTTTGAAGATTTTTGAAAAATGACGAAATCTGGCAAAAGCGCAAAAGTATAGCATTACAGTTTTGCTCAGCATGCCGTTTTTCACCGTTTTGAGCATTTTTGAGCATTTTCGAAAAAATGACGAAATTTCGAGAGAAAAAACGCAAGGCTATAGCCTCACGGTTTTCATCATTTTGAAGATTTTTGAAAAATGACGAAATCTGGCAAAAGCGCAAGGGTAGAGCATTACAGTCTTGCTCAGCATGCCGTTTTTCACCGTTTTGAGCATTTTTGAGCATTTTCAAAAAAATGTCGAAATTTCGAGAGAAAAAAACGCAAGGCTATAGCCTTAGGTTTTTTCATCATTTTGAAGATTTTTGAAAAATGACGAAATCTGGCAAAAGCATAAGGGCATAGCATTACAGTCTTGCTCAGCATGCCGTTTTTCACCGTTTTGAGCATTTTTGAGCATTTTCGAAAAAATGTCGAAATTTTGAGAGAAAAAAACGCAAGGCTAAAGCCTTACCGTTTTTCATGATTTTGAGGATTTTTCGAAAAATGACAAAAACTGGCAAAAACCCAAGGCTATAGCCTCACGGTCTTGCACAGCATGCTTTTTTTATTGTTTTGAGCATTTTTGAGCATTTTCGAAAAATGTCGAAATTTTGAAATTGTAAAAAAAAAAACGTAAGGCTATAGCCTTACCGTTTTTCATGATTTTGAGGATTTTTGAAAAATGACAAAAACTGGCAAAAACGCAAGGCTATAGCCTTACAGTCTTGCTCAGCATGCTGTTTTTCATCGTTTTGAGCATTTTTGAGCATTTTCGAAAAATGTCGAAATTTTGAAAAAAACGCAAGGCTATAGCCTTACCGTTTTTCATGATTTTAAGGATTTTTGAAAAATGACAAAAACTGACAAAAACTGGCAAAAACGCAAGGCTATAGCCTTACGGTCTTGCACAGCATGCTTTTTTTCATTGTTTTGAGCATTTTCGATTATTTTTGAAAAATGTCGAAATTTTGGGAAAAAAAAAGCAAGGCTATAGCCTTACGTTTTTTCATCATTTTGAAGATTTTCGAAAAATGACGAAATCTGGCAAAAGCGCAAGGGTATAGCATTAAAGTCTTGCTCAGCATGCCGTTTTTCACCGTTTTTAGCATTTTTGAGCATTTTCGAGAAAAATGTAGAAATTTCGAGAATAAAACCGCAAGGCTATAGCCTTACATTTTTTCATAATTTTGAAGATTTTCGAAAAAAATGACGAAAATCTGGCAAAAGCGCAAGGGTATAGCATTACAGTCTTGCTCAGCATGCCGTTTTTCACCGTTTTGAGCATTTTTGAGCATTTTCGGAAAAATGTCGAAATTTCGAGAAAAAAAAACGCAAGGCTATAGCATTATGTTTTTTCATCATTGTGAAGATTTTCGTTAAAATGATGAAATCTGGCAAAAGCGCAATGGTATAGCATTACAGTCTTGCTCGGCATGCCGTTTTTCACAGTTTTGAGCATTTTTGAGCATTTTCGAAAAAATGTCGAAATTTCGAGAAAAAACGCAAGGCCAAAGCTTTACGTTTTTTCATCATTTTGAAGATTTTCGAAAAATGACGAAATCTGCCAAAAGCGCAAGGGTATAGCAATACAGTCTTGCTCAGCATGCCGTTTTTCACCGTTTTGAGCATTTTTGAGCATTTTCGAAAAAATGTCAAAATTTCCAGAAAAAAAAAACGCAAGGCTATAGCCTTACGTTTCTTCATCATTTTGAAGATTTTTGAAAAATGACGAAATCTGGCAAAAGCGCAAAGGTATAGCATTACAGTTTTGCTCAGCATGCCGTTTTTCACCGTTTTGAGCATTTTTGAGCATTTTCGAAAAAATGTCGAAATTCCGAGAGAAAAAACGCAAGGCTATAGCCTCACGGTTTTCATCATTTTGAAGATTTTTGAAAAATGACGAAATCTGGCAAAAGCGCAAGGGTAGAGCATTACAGTCTTGCTCAGCATGCCGTTTTTCACCGTTTTGAGCATTTTTGAGCATTTTCAAAAAAATGTCGAAATTTCGAGAGAAAAAAACGCAAGGCTATAGCCTTAGGTTTTTTCATCATTTTGAAGATTTTTGAAAAATGACGAAATCTGGCAAAAGCATAAGGGCATAGCATTACAGTCTTGCTCAGCATGCCGTTTTTCACCGTTTTGAGCATTTTTGAGCATTTTCGAAAAAATGTCGAAATTTCGAGAGAAAAAAACGCAAGGCTATAGCCTTACGTTTTTTCATCATTTTGAAGATTTTCGAAAAATGACGAAATCTGGCAAAAGCGCAACAGTATAGCATTACAGTCTTGCTCAGCATGCCGTTTTTCACCGTTTTGAGCATTTTTGAGCATTTTTGAAAAAATGTCGAAATTTCGAGAGAAAGACCGCAAGGCTATAGCCTTACGTTTCTTCATCATTTTGAAGATTTTTGAAAAATGACGAAATCTGGCAAAAGCGCAACGGTATAGCATTAAAGTCTTGCTCAGCATGCCGTTTTTCACCGTTTTGAGCATGTCTGAGCATTTCCGAAAAAATGTCGACATTTTGAAAGAAAAAAAAAAAGAAGAAAAAAACGTAAGACTATAGCCTTACCATTTTTCACAATTTTGAGCATTTTCGAAAAATGACGAAATCTTGCAAAAACGCAAGACTATGCTCAAACATGCTCAAAACGGTGAAAAACGGCATGCTGAGCAAGACTTTAATGCTATACCGTTGCGCTTTTGCCAGATTTCGTCATTTTTCGAAAATCTTCAAAATGATGAAAAAACGTAAGGCTATAGCCTTGCGTTTTTTAATGATTTTGACGATTTTTTGAAAATCCTCAAAAAATCTCAAAAGAATGAAAAACGGCATGCTCTGCAAGACTGTAAGGCTATAGCCTTGCGTTTTTGCCATGTTTCGTCATTTTTTGAAAATCGTCAAAATCATTAAAAAACGTAAGGCAATAGCCTTGCGTTTTTTCGAAATTTCCTCAAAAATCCTCAGAACGATGAAAAACGGCATGCTGTGCAAGACCGTAAGGCTGTACCTTGCGTTTTTGCAAGATTTGTCATTTTTCAAAAATCCTCAAAAATCCTCAAAATGATTAAAAACGGTAAGGCTTTGCGTTCTTTTTTTTAGATTGACATTTTTCGAAAATTTTCAAAAATCCTCAAAACAATGAAATACAGCATGAAGTGCAAGACCGTAAGGCTATAGTCTCGCATTTTTGCCAGGTTTTGTCATCTTTCGGAAATCTTCAAAACGATGAAAAACGGCATGCTGTGCAAGACCACAAGGCTATAGCCTTTGCGTTTTTTTTTTTTCTTTTTTTTTTTTTTGAGATTTTGACATTTTTTTGAAAATCCCACAAAATCCTCAAAATGCTGAAAAATGGCATGCTGTGCAAGACCGCAAGGCTATAGCCGTGCGTTCTTGGCAGGTTTCGTCATTTTTCGAGAATCCTCAAAAATCTTTAAGATGATGAAAAACGCTAAGGCTATAGCGTTTTTTCGAGATTTTGACATTTTTCGAAAATCCTCAAAAAGATCAAAAACGGCATGCTGTGCAAGACCTTAAGGCTATAGCCTTGCCTTCTTGCCAGGTTTCGTCATTTTTCGAAAATCCTCAAAAATCCACAAAACAATGAAAAATGGTAAGGCTATATCCTTTGCGTTTTTTCGAGATTTTGACATTTTTCGAAAATCCCCCAAAATCCTCAAAATGATGAAAAATGGCATGCTGTGCAAGACTGTAAGGCTACAGCCTTGCGTTTGTGGCAGGTTTCGTTATTTTTCGAAAATCCTCAAAAATCCTCAAATTGATGAAAAACAGTAAGGCGTTTTTCTTTTTTTCCGGACATGCTATAGTATGCCGTTTTTCATAATTTTTGAGGATTTGAGAAATAACAAAATTGAGAATTTTCAACATACTATAGTACATGTTTAGCTGTGATTGGAGCAATTTGGGGAGGGGCTTACCTAAAGTTCTAAATTGACATTGATCTCGACTGTCAGTGTCAACCGTTTCATATTGTGTCTCCCTCTTATAGTGTGCAACCAGCCACAGTCCTCCTGAGAGACACAGGCCGAGTAGAAAAAAAAATCGCGGTAATTTATCATGTACATTTGTGAGGACCAATTATATGAAGATACGTTGAAAAGTGGTGAAGTGGTTCTTTACTCTTCTGGCCTGTTGAGAACTCACTAGGGAGACACTGATTAGAGGAAGGACAGGGTCATAAGGTCAGTGCTATCTTTTCTTTATAGCCTATATGAAGATGTCAGATCATTTTTGCATCTAGTTTCTCAGCCTATTTTACAACAGGTTTCATTTCAGTTTCAGTCAGGAAAGTACCCCATCTAGTGGCACAGTACAGATACTGCACATAAATCACTTGATGTGACTAAAATGTCCATTAATACCTTTCGCCAACCAAAGACACTTTTAACAACTTGCCCACAGCAAAGGCAGTGCATACTTACTGCATATGTATCCTTAAGTTGGGATTGGTTATCCCTGCAGTGGTATTCACCGTTTACTTCTAAAAAAATAAATATGGTCTCATAGAACACTGGTTCTAAAGGAGTTGCATACAAAACTAGTTGTACATAAACATGTGAATGAATACTGTAGATGGACAGGATTTAAGAAGGTCACAACTATGTTGTTTATTTCATGATAACTGATACAGGATAAATGTTATACATTCTTTCTTTT
The DNA here is from genome assembly GCA_039105355.1 of Benthosema pterotum. Taxonomy (NCBI): domain Eukaryota; kingdom Metazoa; phylum Chordata; class Actinopteri; order Myctophiformes; family Myctophidae; genus Benthosema; species Benthosema pterotum. The sequence goes on along the minus strand of CM076979.1, from coordinate 27,158,998 downwards.
TTTCTTTTTAAACACTGATATTTTGCTTTTATTTTCAATGTCAGTATGCCAAAAAAAGACAACAATCCAACATAAAGATTTGGTGAAATCATGACAATGATTTCAGATGCTTTAGAATATTAAACCAAACTTAACTGTGAGGACTTTGCATCACCCTGGTTTTAGATTAGCTATGATGAAAAATGAAAACAAAAATGACAAACAATATGAAAACATCAATAATTGGCTGACAGCAAACACTGTAAAGAACCATGGTCTTCAGATGCATCATTCAACATACTCACGCAAATGCATATATAAAATACATAATCACCATTGTATATATGCACATACTGTAATGTAATTACTACAGTTGTAGAGTCTGCACGGTGCATACAAAAAGACAAAATGAAGAGAGCAGACACACACGCACGCACAGGCTTGCGCGCTCACACACACACATACACACCGACACACCGACACACACACACCTCTCTGTATAAACACACAAACCGACCAACAGGCAAAAGGCTCTCTGGCTTTCAAAGCTAAAAACTACAATGGGCTTTAAAAAAAAGAAAAAGAAAACAGACATTCACATTTCTCAAAACAAACATGATTTAATAATCTCCCAACTGACCAACTGTGTGTCTGTCCATCAGTCTGATCAGCTTGCAGTGCTGATTGCCACCAGAGAAGCAAGAGCGCAATGGTGTAGTGCTGAGGATTGATGAATAGCTCCTGGGTGCCAGATCAAACCCATCGCAGCCCCATTATATCAATTAGGGCCAGGTTCACTCAAGTTCAGGCACACAGTCTCTTTTAGTCCCCTTCCACACAGCTCTCCTCCTTACTGTGCACTCATTCACCGACAGGCCACACAGTGGACTGGCCATGGGCGGACCACGACGGAGGTGAATGAGTGACTGCGTCGTGGAGGTGGGTAGAGAATTGGGACTGCAGCCTTCGACTGTATATTATTTAGTGTAAGAATGTATTGTCCATGCATTTATCCACGTGTGTATGTCCATCTCTCTTTCCTTACTCTAAGGTGAGACGGGTGGTTTGCTACTACTGTAATGAACTTGGTATCTGTTAACCGTTTGGCCTTTGACCTCTGTGGACAAACAGGTGGTCTTGCAGGGGATCATGTCTTCTTCCTCTTCGCCCATTAGCCAATCCTGGACCGAGCGCCCGGCTGACGCAGTCACGTGATTGGCCAACCATCCCTGGTGCCACTTGTCAAAGCGATCGTGCTGGTTCGCGGCCACTCTGTGTTGTGACTGTGTAAATGGAGAGATGGAAGAATTAAATACTGGACAATCGTTTGCCAATCAGGCAACTAGAAGCATGGCCAGGGTTCATTCTACATACACAGACAGCCAATTTGTGAACAACTATAAGTCTTATCCATTCCCAAAGACTCCAGTAGTTGGGATCATGGGAACAGCTCTGCTAAATTCTAAAATTGATGAAACCCTTTGCACAACAAGTCCATTATTATTGCTTACCCACAAACTTAAAGGTAGGGGAAGTGATTTCACTTTTGTCAGATATCACCCCCATTTTTTTTCTGTTAAAATGCTCTATTATAAGGTGTGCAGAGTGCAGACCATTTGGAGTTTCCCCCTCCCCCACATTAGCAAAGGAGCTAATAAAAGTTCCCCAGGTGGAGGGTGACTTCTCCTCCAATCAGGATCGAGCAGCAGGTTCACATATATAGCTACTCTTGGGCGCCCCTAGTGCACCAGGCTGGTACTACACCATGAATTTCAAATCACTTAACCTACCTTTAAAAGGTCTTCATCTGTTAAAAGTGCAGCATGTTAAATTTGATGTGTTGGTTTGCACTGGCAATAAAGATTTGTGTTTGCAATAGAGAAAATACATTTTTTTCTGTAACCACCGTATGGGGGCCATCTGCTACTACGGCATCATCTGTATGTATTCCTTATCGTCTTCCCATCCCTCTGTGTGAGTGACAAGTCAGGCTGTCGCTCCATGACCCAACAGGTTCAAATTCTGGCCATCCATACCATTTGCTCCATGCATGTCATTACGCTACTCTCCGTGTATCCTGCCACTGTACTTTGATTAGTGCTGACAAGCGTGCTACTTGTACAAGTAAATACGGTAGTCTCTCCATCTCTACCTCCCTAGCCCCTCCCCTTCTTTCGCTGATGGAGCTCTGCATCTCCAACTGAATCTACAACAGAATCCTTGTCCTAACAACAACAATTTGCACAGATGTCAGTGATCTCCATGTATGTATGCGTGTCTATATTTGGACAGAACATACTGTCATACCCACAGACGACTCGTCTGTGACAAGTTTGTCTGAGGCAATGTCACCATTACTCATTGTCTGCAACTACGCACCACTACAGTTCCTCACAAGCGTATACTGTACCATTATGGAGGTCTTCATCAAAAATGTACACCGTTTATTAGCATTTTCTTTTTTTTACTGTTTAACTCAATGGGTGTAGTTTTCGGACATGGTTCACAGTAATCTAGTATATGAAGGTTTACGGTTGTTACATTTTAATATAAAGATACCAGTTCCATTCAAACAACAACAGCTCGCTGTTGCTAGTGCTACTTATAGTTGATGAACTTTTGGTGGTGCATATTCAGCCATTAAACACATTAATAAAATGGCTTTTTAAATAAACCTATATGGCACTGGACTGGGCTATATATATATATATATATATATATATACATACATACACATTTTCATGATGCACTCTTTTTCTTATTGTTTGACAGCCCTACAAGTACTGTTGAGGATGGTTAAAGAGTCAACCTCAATCACTGTGCATGTGCATTGCCTCGTTTGTGCTCTGAATAATTTTAACCCTCTACCTTTTTAACAACTATTTCAGATTTTCGGTGGGTGTCGCAACTTGCAAGGCGTTGACTTGATACAGTATATTGGAGAATAAGGTTGAATTCTTAGTACCTTTCTGGCCTTCACCAGGGCTCCTCTGCGGTACATGTAGTCCTCAGAGTTCATGACAAACACCATCTTGTGGGTGTTGAGCTTGAAGCGACAGTCCAGGCTGCCGGCACTCTCTACGCCCAGCTGGCGGTGCCACTCTCTCCTGCAGCGCATGGCCTCCACCTGCCGGACCTGCCAGCGACGGAAACGCCGAAGGTTCCTGAATGAAAGCAACCATTGAGATTGTTGATCCAAACAAACTGCTTATGTACATCATAGTGTCTGAGCAAATAGGCACACATTTTATTTTACATCGTGATGCTAGCGCTCCTCACTGTGACCATTTCCCATTCCATGTATGTTTGTCTTATAGTATGTAACACCACCTCAGGTACATTTTTTGCAGGGTAGATCTTGTGTAGCTCGTGATTTTAAAGTAGCCAAATTTGTCCGGAATATAAGATGGCCCTGATTATAAGACAACCCCCATTTCCCAAGACTCATTTGTGGAGTCTTGTTGAGACAAAATCTGGTTATTAATTAAGAATATGGTTCATTTTAAAATGTTTCTATAACATTTTAAATACATTTATTTTCATATCATAATAGAGTATTAATAGGATAAAATGGAGGCTCTTGGTAATTGTCAGTAACAATCAAGTCTTAGGTCCCCTTGTGTTTACATAACATTAGTTTTATACATAGAACCAATATTCTATGTATAGTTCCAAGGAACTAGGAACTAACGTTACATCGCAATGTTGTTAGTGGGAGAATAAACAGCGTTGGACCTATCAGTATGCTCGGCTTTCAGGTATTTTGAAGAAAAAGCTGCACCGCTGTTTTAGTTGGAGTTGAATAAAGCAGACATCAGAACTTGTCCTCTGTTTGGTTAAGTTTGCCAGCTTTAATTGAACAACTCTCTTAGTCTGGGATGGTTCATTCATAACAATGGCATTATGGTGAATGGTGCCATCTAATGGGCTAAAGCTGCGATTGTAGGGCGAGGGGCATTTCTGAGACAACTAAATAATAAATAAATACAGTGTTAAATTCAGCACAATACCGTATGCATGTAATGTATCTTATAAGATTTGGAAGTGGATAAGACCTGACATATGAGCAACAATGAGCGGATACAGTGGGCTAAGAAGTTAAGTTAATACCAACTCCAGTTCACAGAATAGTAATCTGCATTGCGAAGAATGGCACAGTAAAACCAGGTGAATAAGCAAACAGCAGTAGCTATAATCTCGGTGTAGTTGTAGTTAAAAATTACACTTCACTGTCCTACATACGTGTTGTTTTTCTTACCTAGGCAGGAAAACAGGTTTGAAGAAGTAGCCATCTGCCTGAGCACACAGACTGGACTCTGACCCAGCAAAATGCTCCATGTAGCTGGACAGGCACTAAGATAGCAAAAACAACACTTTATGATGTAATAGTCATTCACAGCAGTGGTTTTCAACCTTCTTCATACCATGGCCCATAATTTATTCTGCATTTTAGCCACGGACCACCATTTGATGTTGAATTTAGTCTCTCGAATACAAAACTAAGGATTTTCAATTTTTTGTCCGCAATTTAGGAGAGATAACTGGCAAAATTGTTGGTGAAACTAACAATTCTTCTATATTTTCTAAATGTTCTTAAATTCTTAAAAAAAAATAATTAATTCAGATGTTTATATATAATATATCTCTTGAGTGTAAAATGATACCAAATGTAGCTGTAAGGGTCCATTTGTGTGTGTGTGTGTGTGTGTGTGTGTGTGTGTGTGTGTGTGTGCGTGCGCGCATTTTACCTGTAGGTCTAATGGGTCATCAGCCTGGGCCTCCTCAGTGTCCAGGAGCTCGATGGTCAGTGTCACATGACCCTTATTCTGGATAAACATCACCTGTTAAAATAGATGACAACAAATGTAAACCTCAAGCAAACAAGACTGGGATTTAAGGCAATATGGTAAGGTTAAAAGTGTTAGTGAAGTACTTCACCCATTTTTGGGTGAGGAATGAAGAGAGGACTCATCCTCTCATCATTCCATTAGGATGCTGAGTGTTAGGATACTAACACTGAGTTAGGATGCTCAGTGTTTCTTGTGTTTCCTATAGAAATATCCCGGGTGGCTAATATTTGTTTGTGTCTGTGAGTGACACTCGGCCTAAACATCAGCAGCACAGGAAGCTTCAACAAAGCTGCAAGCAACTTCAGAGAAGAGGCAAGAAGGGCCTTCTATCCCATCAAAAGGACAGTTAAGCTAGACATCCCAATACAGCTCTGGTTAAAAATACTAGACTCTGTCATAGAACCCATTCCCCACTATGGGTGTGAGATCTGGGGTCCCCTTACCAACCAAGAACCCGATAAATGGGACAAACACCAAACCTGACTCTGCACACAGAACTCTGTAAATCCATCCTCCGCACGCAAAGGGAAAACAACAAACAATGCCTGCAGAGCAGAACTAGGGAGATGCCGACTCAACATCAAAATAAATAAAAGAGCACCTCAATGATCACCTCAAAGAAAGCAACCCAGACACGTTCCATAATATAGCCCTTAGCCAAAGAGTACACTCAGAGGGATGCCTTAGCCAGCTGGTCCAGGCAGGGACTATATACACAAATGCTAGCACAACCACCAGTCGGAAAGCCCATTGGACTAAAACAAATAAGAAAACAAAAAGAAACCTACCTGGCACACTGGAAAGAGACTACCCAAAACCAAAACAAAATGGAATGCTACCGATCACTAAAAAGAGAATATACATTGGCCGAATACCTAAGTACAGTAAAAGACCCAAAACATTGACCAGACACAGACTCAGCGATTACAGCCTTGCAATAGAGAAAGGCCGCCACAGACAGACCCCACTCCCATGAGGAATCCGACTATGCACTCACTGCACACAAAACATGGTTGAAACAGAGCTACATTTTCTAACCACCTGCCCCTTATACCAAGACATCAGAGACACAAACTTCCCACAAATCACACACACTCAACGCGAGTTTTAAAATATGACCAACGAGGGAAAACTCCCATACTGGGATATTGGGAGAAATACAACAATGTGCAAATACAGCAGCAAGATTTGTGCACGCTTGTGATGTAAGAAGATTGGCTAATGGAATACAACCACTGAAGGACTACGATCTGTACTATCCAGACTTTCCCATGTAAACAGCTGCTACATTTAAACAGATGGTAAATCTGTTTGTTCACCTCTTATTCTGCATAATCTGTCTTAAAGTAGCAATAAAATGTTCTGTATGTGTATTAAAAACAAAAGAGGAAAGAAGGTTATATGCCATTATATAACCTGTTATAAAACAATGCAATGTAGCATAACTGTGTTCCCCCCTTCGACTGTATATATTTGTCCCCATTTTGAACTGTTTTTAATGTATTGTTTTGTGACACTTGCTTTGGCAATGTAAACGTCTGTTTTCTCATGCCAATAAAGCTCCTTTGAATTGAATTTTATTGAGTGAGCCTTGTTTGTGTCTCTGCGGCCGTGTTCTGATTCCTGACCCTGCTGTTACATGTGTCTGCTTCATCTTGGCTGTCTGCGTGCACTGTAGCTTCAGGTTTGGCGCAGCACCATCCCCTTACTGCTCTCATGTCAGAAAACAATTTTGGGGGGCAAAAGCTTCAAGGCCACTGTGGGTAACAAATTAGTCCAGGCTTTCCGTTTTCGCGCAACACATGCGAAAATGAAAGCCTGGGTGTCGAGGCTATTCCCCAGTTGACCCACTTCCTTGATGCAATCAACAAGGAACCTAAGCCAAAGAAGATTGTCCCTCGCTCCCATGTCCAGTTTGCATTGGACTCTTCTGGGACTTCCCCGAGGCGCTTGCAAGCCGGTGATGTACACAACAAAGCTGGCATTTCTTTTAAGTTATCAAAAAAAACAACAACAATGGAATAAAATGCAGGTTCAGCTGGTTATGAAGTGAATGTGTTTTATTACCTGTACAGGACAATGACAGAGAAAGAGATGGAGGAAGAGAGAGATAAAGGCAGACCAATATATCTACCGTAAAGCAGTGTTCCCTGTTGCTAGGCAACGCTCAGCTTGGTGTATTTGACTGGACCAAGATGGCCTGCCACTATACAGACTGGTATAAAATGGACTCGATCTTTCGGGTTTTCCTTAGAATTGAGACTCAAATTAAGGTGATTGAACTCAAAGAAATATGACACTGTTACAATATTAACGTTTCTGTTGAAAGTGAAAGTAACGACTGGCAGATCAGTTCTGAACCATTTTTTTTTTACTTCCGGTACGTTCGCCGTTGAATTTCAGGGTTTTCAAAATACTAGGTCCCATGCATCCTTTTGGTGAAGGCATGGAGTTCAATTGTGGCTGTCAAAGTGTAAATTACCAAAACCGCCAGTCAACATGAAATACATCTTCTTTACAGGGTACAGGACAGAGTTTGCATGGTGCTCACCTTGAAGCAGTTCTCCTCAGCCATGACCCTCTCCCCTTTCCACTGGTAGCTGGTCTCCCAGGCCGCCCTGACGCACTGAGAAGACAGGTTGCCCCCCGCTGCCCCCCTCTTCCTTTCAGCCAGGTACAGGTCAGCCACCTGGAGACACACCTCGTCACTGACCAGGTGCTGCAGCTACGGAGATCAGGGGAAAAGGTTGGGGGACGTGAGGGAGAGATCATATGTGGAAATTATATATAGGTTATGAATCAGAGTTTTACGCGTTTGAAGGGGAATTTAACCCATTAAGGCCTAAGACAGTTTTCTGAAAAGCAACAGCAACACTCCCCCAAAAGCAAATATCTTGAGTTAAAAACGTTCACTGTAGAAGAACATACGGTATTCAATGACTTGCACACATTTTCAAGCTTGTATATCTGATATTTTTCAGTGGGTAAAAGCATTTTTTTTTAAATGGTTAAAATGGTGAACACATCTGTGAGCTGACCTGTCGGATGATGTTGTGGATGAGCTTGTCGATAGTGAAGCCTATGTAGGCGTGGATGGTGAACATCTCTCGCAGGGTGTCTTCGTACTGCGTCGACTCCAGGTTACCATCCAACAGGCTGCGCACCATGTCTAGGAAGGCTGGGTAGTATTCTTCTAGCTCCACCTCACCTGTAGAAAGCAGCGGGGCAAACAACGTTCAACTATGATTTCCTGTTTTTACACCTAAGGCCAATGGCAAGACCCACTACAGACCTTGCTTGTGTACTGCCCGTGTTTTTTTGGCCGAGCTATGACGCCACGTCCTGCGTTTTTGAATGGGTGTCAATGACACTTCCGGCTTATTCCTGCTTGCATTTTCGGCAATGGCAGGATTTTCTTACAAGCTGCCCACGGCCGAAAATGCAAACCGGAACTTTGCCAGTGCCACACATTAAAAAAAAAAATCAACATGTGACGTCACAGCTCTGCCAAAAAAAACAGGCAGTACACAAGCAAGGTGTAGAGGCACCCCAAGAGAGGCCAACTTGCTTTTCTTCCTGACTCTAGCATATTCATACTAAAATGGCTTCTTTTAGGGAGACAAAACAGGAAATGTTACATTTGTTATGAATCATCCTTCATTCCAGCAACAAACTCTCCCGAGATTTGTTGTAGGCTTTGTAGTCCATTTCATCTATAGTAGATTTCGTATATAGAGAAGCTTTGTTTGCACATCATTCTCACTGGTCAAGAAAGTTCTTAACAAGGAAGTGTCATGGTCACGTGACCGAGCTGTGCCATGACACTTTCATGGGAGTGAGAATCTCACACCGGACGTTACATGATATGAATAAGCACAGTGAATGGAGCAGCTGGAACAGATCATGAACAAACATTATTTATGAACCACTGAGACCTGTGTCATATAATCGGTTCATGACTATAAGAAAATCACAGTACCAGAGTGCACAGTACATGATTTTATTTCAGGATCTAAATAGCAGCAGGCATATTTTCTGTCTCAGAGGTCTTGCGAGATTTGGCTGCCGGACAGGAAATGGTGGACAGTCTCACCCTATATGGCGCGTTCATAAACACTTTTCATTTTTACATGCCTCTATAAAATCATCAATTAAGTGTACACACCGAAGTGTAACACATCAGACAATGGGCTCCATTTTAGTTAGCATCTAAACCCCTTATGCTAAACCCCTTATCATTTTTTTTTACTATTTTGAAAAACTTTTTGGAATAGTTAAACGTGCCAATCTATTGACACATTGTGAGCTTGTAGACTGGCCATTTAAACTATTGAAAAATGTTTTTTTTAATAGTTTAAAAGGGCAAAGAAGTTAAGGGATAAGGGGCTTAGCGGTGATGAAAATGGAGCCCAATGTGTTATAAGCTTTCTGTTATTTTTCCAGAGTGATTACTTCTCACTAATTCAGAAACAAACTTCTGGGTCTAGGGCTTCATGATTTTGCCTAAAAATAAAACCTATTTTTTTTTCTTCTCTGAAACCTCAATTTCGATTTCTATTTAGATTTTTTTTTTTTTTTTTTGGGGGGGGGACTAATTAAAAAAAGATTATTCATTTTAAATATGTTTTTTTATTTGATTCTCCTCCCTACAAAAGGGAATAAGGTGTTTTTTAATGAACAAAGACAATGGATAAAGTGCAAACTTCACTTTTCTTCCTGTTAATGAACATAATTATGTAAAGGTAAACAGTAGAACAACAAATTGCATTTCTTTTCTGTTTTCTTATTTAACAGAACACTTGCACGCTGTGCAACAAGAGGGAAGGGAGAGTACGATAGGCTGTGAGCCAGTGTTACACAGTTCTACCGTAAATGTACCAGTGAAGGGGAAATTAGATTTTCGATTCGATTTTCATTTTTTTACATTGTCCAAACTCTGAAACCTCGTTTTCGATTTGATTTCGATTAATTGTGAAGCCTTATCTGGGTGTATTTTTGTTTCCATGGTGCGACGTTTCTGACACTACCTATTTACATCAAATACCTTGTCACTGTTCTACGTCTACTCATGCCCCAAGAATGGCTCTAGGACAGCTTACAAGTTTTGTGAAACGGTGTAGGGCTTCAGACAAATCAATCACTTCTAATGCAATGCTAGCAAAAACAATTCTACCAGTATGTGTGATTCGTTTGTGGAAGGATACAGAGGGATTGAGATTCGGTGAGTGAAACAAGAGATCAGGTTTATAAAAACAAGCCCAAACTAAAGCAACACGAAACTACGAAAAATTAAGCTTTTTTTCATAGAAAACTAGCACAAGGTCTATCAATATGCAGAACCGGCAACACTGCAAAACTAATGCCGCAGGCTACTTTGCATGGGTATGGAATGGGCTGTGCAGATTAAAAATTCTAGTCTGTTGCAATCTGACAGTTTAAAAGATTGGTTATACTTGTGCATGTGTGTACCTACACTTTCTCATTGCGCCAGCACCTCATTTAGGTGTACCCAAAGATTTGTAACACAACAATACTTTTTTTTTTTTTTTTTTTTCAGAATGGAATCATTTAACCCAGTGGTCTTCAACCAGTGGTCCGGGGACCACCAGTGGTTCTTGAGAGGGTTCCAGGTGGTCCCCAGCTAAATGATGGAAAGTTGGTTAACCAGATGCAACTCTTTGAGCACGTAAAAACGAAACCAAATGGACCCTTTCATGTTTACACTCTCAAGAGTTGAAATATTCATCATCTGAATTAACCCAAGCCTACACAACTAAAGAATGTAGAAGATTAATGATAATTTTGATCTGTATGTTTGACTGTTTTGTTTCCGAAATCCAGCCTGGTATTGTGGACAAAAACAAAATAAATTTTTAGTTTTGGGGTCTGTGGGCTAAAATGTTCTCAAATGCCCGTGGCTCAAATGCTGAATGAATAGTCTCTGGGATCAAAAAGGTTGAAAACCACTGACTTAACCCTAATGCCACGTTCACAGCAACATTAAGATGCAAATATGCATCCGATGTTTGTCTCTGCTGCAAAAGTTACTAAAATGCTGAGCTGGATTCAACTCGGAGACAAAGCTCACGTGCCTGTGTGAACTGTGAGTGCAGCATGCGTGCTACTTGCTGAACATACTTGGCTGTTTGAGGCGCAGCTCCATGGCCAGGTCACAGGCCTTGTCTCTCCGTCCCTCCGCCAGCAACAGCCTCTCGCGGCTCTGCTCCGCCCGGTGCTCCAGCAGCTGCCGCTCCGCCTGCCGGTACACCCGTAGTAGCCGCGAGCAGAGTGTCTGGTGCAGCCGCAGGAAGAAATACCAGTTGTTGTTCACAAAGAACAGGTTATAGACGCCGTCCAGCTCCTTCTGGTGCTCGGCCTCGGGGTCGCGCAGGTCCACCTTCTCCCCGACTGCCGCCGAGCCGATCTCCATAGGGGTGGGGGTGGTCACCGGAGTGCCCGCCACCGCCGGGGGAGGCGGCCCAGACTGTCCGATGGCGGTGGTGCTGCTGGAGGAAGTGGTGGAGGCTTCCGTGTCTGCGGGCTGGGGAGGGCTGCAGCGTCTCCGCCTAGACTCGCCGTTCAGTTGCTGCGCCTGGGGCTGAGACTGGGCCTGGGGTTGTTGGGATTGAGATGGACCACCTGCGGACACCCCTGCTCCCGCCATGTTATTGGAATTACTGCTCCCTCCCCCCGATGAAGACGATGCCGCTCCTCCTCCTCCTCCTCGCTCTCCCCCCTCCTCCGGGTCGACCTCCTCGTCCGTCCACTCCTCCGTGTCGCTGAGCTCACCGCGACGCGCAAAGAACAGGTCGGGGACAAAGTGCTGGATGATGCGTTTTATGTGGTCCTTGTCGTCTTTGTGGATGGCGGGCTGCCGCTTGACGTGGTAGATGATGAGCGACGCGGCGTCCTCCAGTATCTGCTTGTCCTCGTACGTGAACACCATGTGAGGCTCCGTGGCGGCGCCCGTGCTGGTGCCGTTGCGGCCCAGCTGGCCCACACCCGCCTCCTCTGTGCTTTGCTCCTGCCGCTGGGATGGACGGAGAAACAACACAACCATGTTATTAAGCCATTAAGACCCCAGGTGCATTCTTCTATCAACATCTTGTGGGAGGGATCGACACTACTACACAGGGGGGAGTCGGCATTTTGGCAAATTTAACTAAATTCGGGGGATAGTTTTTTTAATAGGTGACAGAGGCTTTTATCTGAAAATTATACTGTTTTTGTATGTTCAACCTTTCTTTGTCAATTTAAACCATTTCAACTCCCACATTTTTTTTTAGCTCTGAATGGGATTCATTAACATTAAGAACAGACATGGTTCTACCCAGCAGCACAAAACTATTAAAAAAAGTAGGTCAAACCTTAGTTCAAGTAACATTAAAAATAAACCTTCAGTACCTCTTGTCAGTACCAACAGACTGTGCAAGGTAAATTGAATCTACCTGTCACATAATGTGATGTGACTATGACCTACTTCAGTCAACGTATGCTGAGAAAAGACACAGAGACAAATTGGACTCGGTATTGGCTGGCAATTCTCTACAAGAGAGTTGATAATATCTTAATGTCATTTTTCACAAAACTGTCTACAACATGGAGATTAGGGACCACCCAGGGGTCCAGATTGAACTTCAACATAACTACATTATGTATAATAATGGCTACTTAAGCACCCCTTTCATGTCAAACTATTGTTAAACTGTCACCAAAGGCAAAAACCCCAAGAAAAAACCCAAGAAATACCTACAGTACAGGAAATCTAAACCAAAGGACAAATTATCGGACTAAATTACATCTCACAATAAAAATGTCTTTCCATTAGGGTCTCAAATAAATCTTATTTTGCCTTAAATTGGGAGTCCTTGAAATTCAATGACAAACCAGAAAAATGATTACATCTGCACTCAGTAGCGTGCCAACTTGGGCATTGCGCACTGCGCAGACCATGGTCTGAGCAGGGCGAGCTATCCAAAAACAAACAAAAGAAATACTTAATATTCTCCCCGAAATCAATAAGACTCACAAGAGTCAAAAAGTCTGGTAACGCAAAACTACATGAACATGGAATTTTGGAACATTGTGTCATGAGTAAAATATCTAAAAACATATATTAAACATGAACAAACACAGGAAAGCACCACCTTTGTCCTAAAAATCATTAAAGTTCTGGTTGCAGAACGGTGTGGCCCTTAAACATCTAATAATTCTTCTCTATGGTCTGGCTGACAATACTAGACACAGACAGAACTCTACCATACTCCCACGAGTCTGGTTTGGCTTGTGTGTGGCCGTCACCATCACACTGCACAATCGAAAACGCTTCCATTTAACAGAACCGTTTTTGTCTGGGACAACACCAACATTGTACAGTGTGCGGTCCATGCAAGATGCCACATGTTCTTACAGTTGGATATTTACCTCATCGTAGACACTCTCAATCTCATTGAGAAGGCTCTTGGAGCGCAAGGCCTTCATGTCATTCTGTTTGAAGTTCACCCCCTGGTGATCCAGGGACTTGAGGTAGGCCTTCTCATACTGCTCCCTCCAGATCTTATTGAAACCCTGCTGAGCTTCCCTCCACTCCTCCTCCTTGGCTTTCAACCTGCATAAAGAGAGAGGGACCAGCGTTAGTCCAATGTCCCACCTAAAGTCCAACATCCGTGGGTGGATAAGATGGACCTCTGGCTTACGTCTGCAGTTAGGGTTAGAGGTACGGTTAATTGTGAACACAGTGAGAAAGATACCTATGTAAGCCAGGCAGAAATGTCTATGTGTGCATGTATGTTTTGCGTCACACTTCAAATTTATGTATGCTCAATGCGGGAAGTAGTGCTCCCTCTCGCCAGTAAGACGCACACTGGTAATAAAAGGTTCTTCATCAGGCCAGTGACCCTTTATCAGCCTTTCTTTAAACTCCGAAAACATGGATCTCCCCTTTTTGTCTCCACCAGGCCGGAGGCATGGTGGGGAATATGTTTTACCCTCCGTCCATGTGTGTGTGTGTGTGTGTGTGTGCGTGCGTCCGTCCGTCTGTTATCAGGTAATCTCCGGCGCCATTAACCCGACCGATGCCAAAATTTGCACACACTCCCTGGATGCCAACAATGAACCTCTGCTCCAAGTTTTTCAGAAGGGCCCATCATAGCGCCACCAGGAGGCCGATTTTTGCCATCTTTTTGCAAAAATCTGTGTGTGTCTGTCTGTTACCAGCTATTCTCCCGAACCGCTAACCCGATCGATGCCACAATTTGCACACACACTCCCTGGATGCCAACCATGAACCTCTGCTCCAAATTTTCCAGAAAGGCCCATCATAGCGCCACCAGGAGGCAGATCCTTGCATTTTTTTGGCAAAAATCTGTGTGTGCGTCCATCTGTTAACAGCTAATCTCCCAAACCGTTAACCTGATCGATGCCACAATTTGCACACACACTCCCTGGATGCCAACCATGAACCTTTGCCCCAAAGTTTCCACAACGGCATGTTATAGCGCCACCAGGAGACAGATTCTTGCAATATTTTTACAAAAATCTGTGTGTGTGTGTCTATCTGTTACCAGCTAATCTCCCAAAGCATTAACCCGATCGATGCCACAATTTGCACACACACTCAATGGATGCCAACCATGAACCTCTTCCCCAAATTTTCCACAACGGCATGTCATAGTGCCACCAGGAGGCCGATTTTGTAAAGATGATGAACACAGCAGGCAATTTACATAAAATCTTCAACACACTAAAATACAAGGCTGAGAAAAATATTCCACTCTTTTCACAATAGCTTGTTATAGCGGCACCAACAGGTGGACATTTGCAAAACACATTTTTGGACAAAATGCCTGAAATCATCCAAATGCTAAAGTCATAAGAATAAATGGTACCCTTTTTTTTTTTTTTACATTGGCCTATTATAGCGCTACCAGGAGGCCACAACCTGTCCTGTCCTGGTGGAGACATGTGCCCAGAAGGGCACTTTTCTAGTTATTTGATGTTTTATGCAGGTAAATCCAGGAGTATCTTTTAAAAACTTGTACGTCTCCAGTGGGCACCTGGTTGTTGCTTTGTTTTAGAGATAGTAAGGTCGGATTATTGGGATGACTCTACAAACCCTAAGAGGGAGACATCTGGGATGTAGATATTTCACACTCAAAGTACAAGGCATGCAGCATGACTGAGAGAATTTAATCTGTTGCGGCTGCTGGAGCGAGTGAATGTGAGAATCCTTTGTAAACTTTGTATAGATAAGTGTGGATAAAAATATGGTGTTGTGTGTGTGTGTGTGTGTGTGTGTGTGTGTGTGTGTGTAAAATAGTTCACCCAATTCATAGCTTGAAATGATACAGAAGAGTCACGATTTTATACTGTACTGTTCAACAAATGTGTTTCTCTCCTTTTTGTAAGTTTTATTTTTAGGGCTTTTATGCCTTTACAGTAGAGGGGGAATGGATGAGAGATGAGGACAAGCAGCAAAGGTTGTCTGATTGTGGATTTGAACATGCTGTGAGGCTGGCATTGCAGCCCAGGGTGGCCGGACCACCACGGCAGTTCATAAAGTCTGTGTTTTGCAGAATTTGCACTACAGATAACCACAGAACTGTGGGGATTTAGTTTGCCCTGCTTGGCTGCCTAAATGTTTGCAGCATGTGTGTTGCATCTTGTTTGACACACTGTGGTGATGTCAGCTGATGTAACCTAGAGACTTGTGTGAAATATGCGACAAACCATTTTCTTTTTAAGCACCCGTCTCTCGCCATCACATAATTCACAGGTAACACCAGACCCGTTTCTGCACTCTCAATCTATGGCATTGTTGGCATAGCACATTTCTCCGCATGACTTTACTGTAGTAATGTTTATTTCTGGGGGTGGGAGGGGCAAACAGTATGTTGCAACGTGCTGGTCGTTTAGAGTAGACTGTCTTGTTAAGAACGGATTGTGTTCGTTTTTAGGAACATACATATTTAGTTTTTACCTAAAAAAATGGGTTAAAACAAACACAGATGTTCATGTGTAGCGCTGGGATAGGATAGAGAGCTGCATGTTTGCACACAGTTACTCACATGGAACATTACCAATCAGTGATGTGCTTCTGTGAGTCTTGCAAGGTTATCAACTTTGCAGAAGCCCCACTCCCACAATTGGTTTTGAATGACATATGACAGACTCAGATGTATAAAAAAGAAAGATGTATAAAGGATTTAAACTTTGGCATTCAGTGATTTGGCCGATTTGGAAAAAAAAAAGTCCGCCACGGTAACAAGATGCATCCGCCAACAGCTCAGCTGTATTTCTGGACTCAATGGTGACAGTATTGTTTGCCCATAGAAAAACGATCTTTAAAATAACTTAATATTAACTTAATAATGTACTATCACAAGAGGAGATTATCAATGGGTCTGAGGTGAGGCCAGCAGAGGAGCTGAAATGCCAAACTTCTCCTTTGAGCCTTAATCAAAACAAACAAAAAATAAGTTCACCTTTTCAGCACCACAGGCACAGCGGTGGCGGGACTCCTCTTCAGCCCCTCAATGATCTCCGGGGCCTTGTCACCATAGATACGATAAACAGCACGCCGCTGGATGACCTCAGATGTGCCGCCCAAACAGTCATCCAATCGGAATCGATCCTGATCCTCCGGAGAAAGACGAGAAAGTTTCTTCTGGACACTCTCAAGAACCCGGATGGTGGCCAGGTTGGTTTCCAAGACAACGTCCAGCTGAGGAGGGAAAACATGGACACAAGAGGCATAAAGATCGATTATATTGAAAAAGACAGCTATGAATCTGTAATGTATGTCTGTACCGCTATCTAGTCTACCTACCTCAAACCTTTCATCCTCACAGCGGTGTAACTGTTCCTCATAGGGGGTTTTCTTGGAGCTAACAAAGGTGGAGTCCTCTGACCACGAGGGAAAGGACACCCACGTGTCATTTAATACCTACAGAATAAAAGCGTGCAACACACACACAGATACGCACTTTATCAGTGGTGGAAAACTATATCAGGGAAGAAAATACAAGTAAGTACATATTTTATTATTACTTTTATAATACTTATGCAACAAATTAAACAATATGCCGAATCTAAGGTTTACCTCTTTGCAGATGGCAGTGCGTCCACTGCATTTGGGTTGCTGATAGGTCTTGGGCAGTGCTCTGTAGCTGGACCCCAAACGTTTGCAAGAAGCATAATCCACCTCCCTGCCCCCTCCCCCCTCCATGTAGCGATCCGACAGTCCCGACACCACATGAGAGAGCTCTTTGTCCCCCAGAAATGACTTGAACTGTGTGTACAGTTCAGGAAACTTCCTGAAAGAGTAGGAAAACATGAAGATGAATGACATGAATGCAAAGCACAATGGATGTTGATCACATGTATCAGCATTTGTTAAGTAAGCCAAATCGCAGTAGGTCATTTGTAAGAAAATGCCACATACTGTGCTAAACTAGCATTATATACCTTATAAATCCGTCTGTATTCAATTTTGATACATTGTAAGGATTGCTCAAATGGATCATTTGAAAAAAAAAGACTGATCTCGACTGCTAAAGGCACAATTTGCGTGCATAAATGTGAGCACCGGCGACTATACGGTTAGTCACTCGAACCACGGCTTCCTTCCAATCAAGCAATTCATTCAGCTCCGCTTATGGAACCTTTAATTGACCAACTCCATCTCTGCATATGAACACCCATCTCATCTTTCAGTCGACTCACCCCAGGAAAGGAGTGACTAGCTGCAGCAACTCCGCTCCAGAAACAACTTCCTGGTTAAACAAGGCAATACAGCGCAGGAAGTTCTCATATACTTCTTGGCTTTTGAAAAGGCGACGAACCTTAATTGAAATAAAACAAGAGACAGAAACAATAAGCATGGAAGCTACATTTCATAAGGATGACATTTATTGAGATATCACTATAGGGTGAGGGAAGGTAGCAGAAAGCAATTACCTTATCAAAGAAATTAAACTCCCGTAAAACTCCATGTTTACCAACTGCAGCAAAAGACTGATCTTTGGTGCATGAATACTTCATCTTTTTCTAAGTTAGAAAAAAACAACAGTTCAGATCCCTATATTCTCAACACAGAAATATGTAAAACAAATGAGGCGTTCAGTTTCATTCTCCAATCAAAGGCAATAATAATAAAAGGTATAATGTATAAAGTATTATACAAAAGAATCTTGCCGGGCTTAATCTGATTTTCAACTCATTGGTTGGTCCTATAAAGTGTATGCTATAATGTCAGTACCTTAAGTAAAGGGGTCATATGTGGCAACAACATGGGCCTGGGTCTCTTCTTGTTCTGTTTGCTCATCATGTCCTCCTCATCGGACCTCTTCAGCTGCTCTTTCCCCCCAGTCAGAGAACTGCCTGTGAACTACAGGAGGAAAGTGGACACATTTATACACAGAGATGACATAAGCAATTACTAGGTCCACATCTCAAAATAGCACATGCAAGAAAATCTACTTTTGATTAAATATGTGTCCATATTTCAAGACAATCAATATGAATGTCCTATTACATTAACCACATAACAGCATCTGTGTGAAAGAAATAAAACCAGATCATTAGAAATTAAGAAAGGAATAGGATGTGTGTCCAATAGAAACCTAGAGTATATTTGATTGGTCTTTTCTGTCCTGCATTTTTTTCGTGGCACATTTTGAGCCTCATAACACAAATCACGGCCAGTTAACTGCATTGATTTAGTGACTGACCAACGATCTCTTGGCATCAGGCAAAAACTGCCCAAACTCAGCCAGCAGGTCTTCCTGTCCCTTGAAGAGACTGGCAACCTTGGAAAACACCTCATCCTCTGTCATCCCACTGCTGCCTCTGCCTCCCCGGCTCTCCTTTACCTCCAGCTGCTCCTTCTGGATGGTGTGAAAGAGGAATAATGTTGTTTCCCTGGGATACATTTGTTTTAACCAATTCTATCCGATATTACTAAGTATTTCCTCCCCACACAAACAATACGCCAATATAAAGCAACATTACCATGATAGATCAGTATTCAGTACATAAAACTACAAACACACATTGGTAGAGTTGTAGGTTGTGTAGTTACCATGTTATGGATTAACTAGTACAAATGGCAACAAATCTCGTTCTTTAGTATTGTTAATTGTAAATTAATATTCCCAAAATAGACTCCTTATTGACTTACATTTGCAATCTAAAAATAGCCTCCATATTGACTTACATTGTATGGTGGGGGGACACTCTTTAATGCAAAGAAAGTTGATTCTTGAAGACTGAATGGAAAATTGAGTGGTGCAGGTGCATTGGTGTCGTTTAACGTCTCTTAATGCAATCAGACAGAACCTTTCTATTTGGCTCTATGCATAGTCAAGGCCAGAAAATATTTTTGCCACTCATTAGGCATGGCTCCTGCATAACTTATAGATTTGATGATGATGTGAAGCACATAGCCTCTATATACCGTGCCAGTATAACGTCACAGGCCCAGTACAGCTTTTTTTTTTTAAATACAAATCCCAACTTTTTGTCGGTTAGCCATATGTAGTAGAAAGATGACTGGACCCACAGATACGGAGCCTTGTTTGCTTTTGTTTATGTGCTGAAATAATGACTTTGAGAGACATTTCAAATGTACAATGTAGATCAACAAGGAGGCCATCTTTCAATAAGACTTTTGTCCTTTACGCCAGATACGCCTCTACACCTTTACGCCATATTTCCACTAAAATGCATAGATTATGTTGCATTATAAACACTCTCAGTCCATTTAGTGTATTATAATTATCATAGTTGAGATAAAGCAGAATACTTTATATTGTATTATAGGGCTGCCTGCAGCAATTACCGTAATTGTTTAATCGTAATTGAATCAATAATATAATTAGTTGACAACTAATTTAGTAATAGATTAATCGGATTGACAACTAATCACTGGAGTTATCATGGGTGTTGCCCAATTAACCATAGTTTTCCCTGTGGTATGTGTAACTAAACTAAAGAGGAGTGAGCCATCTCTCAGCCATTATAATCTGCTAATCGTTGCACATGCACAGTAGCATCTGCAAAGCAAAATATCACACATAACAATGATCATATTATCAAGAACAAAACATAAGGCTTGAATATTTCTTTTTAAATCAACTATTTGAGTTCAGAAGAGTACTGTTCCTTTTAGGCTGGCATATGTGTAGCTATACTTGACTCAAACGTATGCATTTAGATTAAGCCAAAAGACACAATAAGTTGCTTTAATTTATTTAGAAATAAATAACAAAAAGTGTTTGTTTGAATAGCAGCCGAATCAGTAGCTAATCAAATGTAGATTTTGTTAGTTAGAAGACATCTAAAAAAATACCAAGGGGTTTTCCACTGGATTATCTGAGAAACCTGAATACAAACTACCGGAATACTCATCAACCAGACATTTCATGCATTCTAAGTAATAACACTGTGTACATTAGCTCCATAGTACCTGGTATGTATGCAGGATTTCCAAGAAGGCTCTATAGATCTCTGGATGGTCAAGGAAACGGTTCTTGATCTTGTTCACATAGCTGATAGCGCTGTCAAACTCTACAGGGCTGGGCTCCGAGGCAGGGGGCGATACAGAGGACGTGGGTGCTTGATTCTGACTCTCCCTATTAGAGAGGGGAAGGGAAAGTCTACTGGGTGGTTCGGGAGGTCCTGTGGCGGTGGAGGAAGAAAGCGTTTCTGACGTTGCTGCCACAGTTTCACTACTCGGGGCAGGGCCGGCCTCAGGATGACTAGATGAAGTACTGCTTGAAGTGGCTGCCACCACAGGGGGGGCTTGACTCTTTCCCTGCTGGCCTGGGGATACCTGGGTACCATGGAGAGAGTGGCGATCAATTGTAACATAATAACAAGTATTGAACTTGTCAACAGAAATGAGGCAGGTCACAATATTTTAAAGAGAACTTACACAATACAAAATAGTGTAACTGAAAATTAAATATCTGGGAGAATTCAAGAGCACTCACTAATATCTGGGTCAACCAAGAACACAGGGTGAATGTAGTACAAGTATGAAGAGCCAAATGTTGTTATAGAAACATTATATTTGCCTCTGAACATTTTGCCTTTGCATCTGTAAAATACGTATCTCACCTGGGTAGAGAACGGAGACTGGAGGAATACCATTCCATTCTTAGGGATTTCTATTCGATAACCCGGTGGTAAGAAGGCATTGAAGCCTAAGACCAGGTCTGGGTGCCCATGGAAGAGTTGTGATACACGGTTTATAACTCCTGGTGTGTCGATGCTATTTGAAAGAACGTGCATATAGTATTAGTGACAATAGTTTTGACATGAGGAATTGTGACAGTGTGGTATTAGAGTGCCATATAACTAATGCATTACCATACAACTTATGCAAAAGTAAACATGAGAGATTCGTAATGGATCACTAGAAAGCAGCAACGTTTGACCAATTAGGGTATTAGAAAAGCTAAGAGACCAGGCTAATAAAGTAAATCTATCTGCCATTAGTGCTGAATTAAAGGCCAAAAAGAAAATTGCCCATAGCTATACCTCTGTGACTTGAACTCTTTCATGATGTCGAGAAACTTGTTGTATATTCCAGGGTCATTTCCAAATCGTATTTTGACTTGGTCCAGGTATGACAAGGCATCTTCAACCTGACCACACACACACACACACACACACACACACACACACACACACACACACACACACACACACACACACACACACACACACACACACACACACACACACACACACACACACACACACACACACACACACACACACACACACACACACACACACACACACACACAGCAAAATAAAATTACTAAATGAGAGACAAGTGCCTTTACTCTTTGCGAAGCAAATCCAACACGGATCGTGTTCTTTTCTACACATCACTAAAGGTCCAAGCTGTTGTCGCTGGACGTGTTATCAACCTGTGTGTTACTACAACAGCCTACAACATAAACACACGAAAAATGAGCACTGCAGGGTTTTCTCAATGCCATCCGTGAAGCAAAAAAGAGGGGGGGGGGGGGGCAAACACGTAACGTTAGATAGCCAACGTCAGTAGACTTCACTGACTATTAGTGCCATATAAACAAATACAACAAATCAAATCAATAAAAAAAACAAACAATAAATGAGTGTATACATTAACAACGTGCTTCGGCAACCATACAGATACAGCTGCCAAAGATCCTCAACGCTGCCACAATATACGGAAAACGGTACAATTTGTTCGCACAAAGCATTGTAACAATTAATCCATGATGACTGCGGTAGCAGCAGCTCGGTAGCCCTGGTTGGCTAACACATTGTTTTTCAACCAGTGGTCCGGGGACCACTGGTTGAGTGGGTTCCGGGTGGTCCCCAGGCTAAATGATGGAAAGTTGGTTAACCAGATGTAACTCTTTGAGCGTGTAAACATGAAACCAAATGGACCCGCAAAGGTCCATTTGGTTTCATGTTTACACTCTCAAGAGTTAAAATATTCATCATCTGAATTAGCCCAAGGCAGCATAGACTATTAAGAGAATGTAGAAGAATAGTCATTTCTGATCTATGTTTGCCTGTTTTGTTTCCAAAACCCAGCCTGGAATTGTGGACAAAAACAAAAGAAATCATGAGCTTTTGGTCTGTGGGGCAAAAAAAAATCATTAAATGGTGGTCCGTGGCTCAAATGCTGAATAAATAGTGGGCCCTGGTATCAAAATGGTTGAAACCCAATGGGCTAACACTAGCCAACAAACCCGGTGGTAGGACAAAACCCACAACTATGCAGGTAACACAAGTCAAATTACACACATTACGAGTACAGCCAGTCACACATACTACACTACACTACAGCTGGCTATTGTTGATGCTACAACATCGTCAAACCGTGGCGAATTACGATGCTGTATAGAGACCCCTCCACGTACGGTCACATAATAACGTTACAGTGCAACAAAGAATGCTTTTCCCCCTTCCTTCTCCTTTTTTCTTCAATGAAGCAGCAAATCAACTGGACGAGACCGTATTAGCGTACGTGAAGGCCAATTTATAGTTCGTCGTCGCGCCACCGTATTACTCCTCGATATAGGGAAAATGACGTTATTTTCAACCCAAATATAGGGTATTTTCAAATGGGAAAAGTGTCGACGGGCGTCGCGTCGACACTTTCTTTCCTCCCCCCTCCAGTTGAAAACAACGTCGTTTTTCAGTCGGGGCGAACGGACGAACGGCTCCTGCGACAAAGTATAAAGTATATCGTTTTAAAAGGGAACAAGGAGGAACTTCCAGCCAGTCGAGGTCGTTGTTGGAGCTGCTTTCATTATTGACACTACTGTGTGTTGTGGACATTCCTCCCTCCCTCCACCAACTTACTACTATCGAAACGTCGCATCAAGAGTCGAACCTTAAAAACGCCATGTCCATCTGTCTTATCTAGTTACTAGTATCTAAGCCACACCACATACTTTTACTAAAGGCCAGGGAGCTAACTAGCTGGTTCGATTCTTTCACTTTACATTATGAGAAAGAAGCCCCTCAAATCCCATGCAGTAGGATGACGAACAAAATGGTTCTGACTGACTTTCCCCCTCTCGTATTCCGTTGTCTCTTACCTTCAGTTTCTGGAAGTGCTGTTGTTGCACTTGCTTTTGCGTTACAACGTAAGGCTTGTCTTGGATTTGGTTGATTTGCTTCGTGTTGCTGCTGCTGTGCGCCTGGATCTTCGCCATTATCCCGGCGACGGGGAGAGAGGCTTGAAGCCCACACACACTACCAGTCAGTCCCACAACTTAATAACGAGGAAGCTTCGGTGTCTCCGCTTGTTGGCGATCCGACAGAATCTTCCTCCTGCTCGGGGGTTTGCCTGCCAGCCAGCCTTGCAAAGCAACGTTTAACGTTACTTCCCTCCCTTGGCTGGGCCAGTACACTCTCCTCAACGCAAAAGAAGGAAAATCCACCCGAGTAGAGCGGAATGACAAGCCGAGCCGCTCTATTCGATGCGAATGCAATCACCCCGCCATTATGTTTTTTTTTTAAACGAACAAGTAATAATGGCTTGCCGTGTTAACGCGAATGCCCCGGAAAATAAGCTTTGAAACAATGGTTGCCCCGATTATGTTATTTTAAAATAAGTATCGCCTGTCTCTTTAAATTCGGCGGCAGGCAGCAGCCTCTCTTGGCGTCCGGAAGCCAGAGTAGGAGTGAAAAACTCCAGTGCGCAGCCGCATAGAGAGGCGGAGTCCACTTCAAGACATTCATATTATTCACAACACCCCCACAATGCTACAAAGAAACAACCCAATATTACAGTCATAGATGTTGTAGTCCGATGGATACAAGACGTGATCGTATGCGTAGCCTTACTAGAGTTTATTTTTAGGCTTTAGTTAGTCCTGTACGATCAAAAACAGTGAGACGGGCACAACTGGGCAAGTAATGGAATTCCCACTACCATGGAAAAACACATCATTGCCCATACACATACAACACTGTATGTGATTTTATACTCGTTGAGTGCATAGACACATACAACACTGTATGTGATTTTATACTCGTTGAGTGCATAGGGAAGGCAAATGACGATTGACTTTAAAACGTTTTATTAAGAGATAAAAGGGAGGTTAAAAAAATCTGGCAGTCACGTAGATTAGTCATTGCATATACACATTACAGCATAGTATACACCAATACAGGTATACACCAAGTTAAGTAAAGTCATTAAAGAAAGTAAGGATAAGCATAATACCATATACTCTTATATTTACTTTTTGCAATAACAGGCATTGCAATGTTGTTATTCTTGTTCTGACCACCTTTTGAGTAAACAATTCATAGCTGTGCAATGTCCAGAGCACCCTCTTCAGAGTCTAAGGTTGTAGTTTATTTAGCTGCAATTTGCAACCCAACTAGTAGTTTTTTGGCCAGTAGTTTATTGTGAAGTCTTGGCAGCTTGTTTCCACCTCTGTAACCATTGCTGAAAAGTCAGTCCGCCTTTATTTATCTCAGGAAGGGCATGCTGGGCTGGTTGATCCCACCTGTAAATTATAACAAATACACACAGGGAAATCACAAAGATGGTTTATTCATGGTAAGAAAAAAAAAAAAAAAATCAAGAACACAAACTGAAATAGGTAATGCAAATTACGATAAAGTCAGTATATCGATTGCAAGAGGTTCACAATATGTAAATGGTCTGCAATCCTTTAAGACAAGTCATTTATAAAACCCAAGTTTCATATCTATTATTGACTCACCAGTGAGAGACTGCAGTTTTGACTTGTTTGCCATAAGACTGACCCTGCACAATGTGCTTGGAGAGTTGTCTGACTCTTGGTATCAGAGACTTAAGAAGCTTCTGATCCTCCTCTGCAACTCTGGATAGAAATGCTTCAAACACAACAAAGAGGAGGATGAACCAGGTCTGTGTTGTTACATAGACAGATTATAACACAAAACATACTTATTCTTGCATAGTGTGCGGTGTATACTGCACAGCAACTCGCTCAATATGACGCCCATTTCCGACCCCTTTACAAATAACGAGCTCAAGCCTCATTTTACCTTCCTGGTCAGGTTCATGTAGGAGCTCTCTCTGCTGCTGTACTTTGTGCAAAGTGGCGGTGTGGAGCTGCAGCAGGTAACGGAGAAAACACAAGTCAAGTAGCTGGGAGCGGGTCTGGGAGTACAATTCCTCCGGAGCCTGTAGGAGGGATAGGGAGTTAGAGAAGCAGTAGGTGTGCACTCGCACACGTGTGTGTGTGTGTGTGTGTGTGTGTGTGTGTGTGTGTAAAATGGAGGAAACAATCTGTATTCAACATACCAAACACCTGATTATGGTTAGTTTGTTTTGTGCAACACTATCATAATTTTTGAATGAATGTATAATCGATATACATAGATAGGTATATCATATGTACCGTATTCATGGCCTCTGTAACATGATGCATATCTACCGTGAGATTGCAATATCCAATATCCACCACTAATCGCAACTCAAGAAATAGAAGTTGCAAAATCGTCTTTTTCTTTGTGCACACTGCATGTCTCTCGTCTGCATCTTATTCATTCACTCTGTGTGGCATTATTATACATATACACACACAATCATTGAGGCTTATGGCCTTGATTCTTAGAGTTTTAGCAGATCCTTGATAAATATGCACACGCAGGCTTACCCTGTACAGTGGAAAAGCCAGGCTTTGAAGCAAGTTGTTGAAGAAAGAACACTGCAAACGATGGATGGACAGCCATGATGCCGGTATTCTTTGCACTCTGGAATAATAGAGTCAAACTTGATTACACAACTAAAATAGAAAAAAAAAATACAAAAGTCGTAATTTCTAAAAGTAAAAATGAGAAAGCTTGATAACCAAATGCGTAAAACTTTCTTACCCTTCGACAGTTCTACGGTCCAAAGATGACAGTGAAACTGTTCCAAAATGTCTGGCTTCCTGGGAAACTGAGTTTCGTAGGTTGTTTGTTGCTGTGATGACTTCTCTGAATTGCGGCACAAGCTTTTCCTGGACAAACTGCACTAACTGAACGGAGTGACAGTACAGTAATTACAGTAAGTAAAGACAACCACCAACATGCAGTATTCAACTATTCACTGTAGTACAGGTACAATACAATAGAGGACATTACCTCTCTGTGCAGACGGATCAGCTCAGTCTTGGCAGAGGAATTCCCTTTAATAAGGCCTCTGATCTGCTCCTGCCTGATATCCTAGAGCGAGAGAAAGATGTAATGACAGTAAGTATGTGTTCTATAGCTGAAACTAAGAAATGATCATTGTCAAATAACTAAATAATTATGACTTGTCATTAAGAAAAATAATTACATTTCCGAAAGATGAACTATATCTCTTTGACATCACAATGATGCATCAGCCTACAAGAGACAAGTGGAGAACCTTGCACAACGGGGCCAGAGCTATCTTCTACTATACAGGAGACCTCCCAAAGACATCCAGATTGGGGGTGCTGTAGTGGAAAGGGTCGAAGCTCATTCATTCCTGGCCAGTTGAGATCCTACACATCATTAGGATCTCAACTGGCCAGTACAGGCAGAGCGGGCGGTGAGGAAAGAACAACTCCTCTACACCCTGAGAAGACTCAAGAAGCTGGCATGGTGTCTAAAGTGCTAATAGCTTTCGACAGAGCACCACTGAGAGCATTCTGACGGGGTGCTTCACTGCCTGGTATGGTAGCTGCACCGACCTAATCATAAAGCAATGCAGAGGGTTGTGTGGACAGGCGAATGCATCAGCAGATATGATCTCCCCTGAAGCTCTGTATGATGTTGTCTTCAAAGCTTGTGGAATTATGAAGGACCCAAGTCATGGAAAATGTTTTCGCAGTTCCTTGAGCGATAGATGCACACATTGATAAGAACCAGAGTGAAACCTTCCCACACTATTATGTTCAAATCGCACCTTTTTAAACAACATTTATATCTAAATTTGCTATTTGCCCTTTCTTGCACTCTTTATTTGATCCCTTTGTGTGGTGTGCTTGCTGCGTTTGTGGTTTTGAATGTTAAAAAGTATTTTTTTTATCAATGTTTAATTGTATTAATGTTCCTCAGCATGGGATGGGATTATCAGCATGGAAGCAGCAATTCAACATGTTTAATGTAAGGAATCATGCATGACTAAGAAAATAAGGCCCAGGTAGGAAGGGGAAAAAAAGCATACTTAAAAATGTTTGCGGAAAGGTCCATGTCGAAAAGTTGCCCATCCAAACCTACCACAAGCTGTCTAAAGTCCAGGATGCTCTGCCATTGGTTGTGGAGGTTCCTAAGTGCCTGTTGCTGGCTTTTAGCTTCTTGATTAAGATGGAGACACTGTTCTGCAATATAGTCTCTCACTGCTGCCTGCATCACACACTGAAGTTCCAGCTCCAACACCGATCTGGGAGGGATTCAGGCAGAGAAAATCACAGAGCAGACATAGTTTAAAAATAAAATAAAATAGAATGCAGTACATCTACAAAGACAAAAAAAGTACCAGAATGTCCCTTACAAAGCATCGTTGTGGAGGTCATTCCCCTTCAAAGACACCTCCTGCATCGAGTCTTCTTTGAGGGCTTGCAGCTCACTTTGGAGGTGCTGAACCCTGGAGCGGGTCTGGTTCAACTCCACATGACTCTTCTCCACCACCTCCCATGCACACTGTAACAGCACAAACACATACTTACTGACATCATTATGTATAATATGGAACATTTGTAGGTCTTAAAAAGGTACCTAAAAACCTTGTATCAGAGATTGAAATGTTAGATATATCTAACAGAGAGAGAGAGAGTGTGTGTGTGTGTCTGTCTGTCTCCACACACTGCAATACCTGTAGTATATGCTTCACAGGTGGTAACCCCTTTTCCTCTTCTCTGCTGATGTCTAGTAGGTGATTGCTCTCATAGCGAAACCTGCAAGAAACATTAAATACAGACATGCAAGGTGAAACGAGGACGACACAACAAGAAGTATATTAAAAGAAAAAAATCTGTAAATGGAGCTCATTTCCATGTAGACTTTTAGTACTCTTAAAAAAAAAAAGAAAATCCGTGAACATCTACAGACATTTGGTCATAGATCAATATTTTTAAAATACATTCTACATGTTAAACTTGTATATAGAGTTCAAAATGGATATAAATGCATTGGAGGTAATCATACCGTAATGCAGTCACATCCTGGGTCACATCCAGAGAGGTTAGTTTTTCCTCCATGTCCCTCTGTTGTTTAAGAGATAAATTCTGCAAGGCTGAAAGGACTTGGTTTGGAGGATAACTACATAACAGATCCTGATGAGACAGACGACAAACACATTGTGATGAAATGGGGTGAAAATCAAACCACAATGTGCTATCACATATATACATGCCATTAAATTATACCAACCTCCACAGCACTTAACCAGTATTTAAACATGGCATCTCTTTGTTCACAGGGCATACTGAGAAAGAGACAGAGGTTGAGAGATTGTAAATCATCAGGTGATCTTGAGCACATTAAAGGAACCCCATTTTTTGAATCTCTTCTATATCTTGGTCCTTTTTCTCACCTTTAGACACTATTATCTCTGTTTACTTTGTCTCAGCATTGGGCTGTGGATAGCTAAAAGATGTGCCTGACAAATGGGCTGCTCTATCTGACATCAAGCTAACAGAGAAAGATTGTCACGTCCGCTCTCTTACTAGCGGGTTGAATAGTTAAAGGCCCCACTTCATCACTTTTCAACATATCTTCATATAATTGATCCTCACTAATGTACATATTAAAATACCACTATGTTTTCACTCTAAGTCCTTACTGTGAGGCAGCAGAGGGAGCCGACTTCTGTTCACTCTCTTGTAAAGACTGGAAGAATTGGACTCGCTCATCACACAGGTCCCTCAACTCACGCTGTTGTAGAAAAAGAAAAAAAAAAGTTATTTGTAATGGTTGTTTATAAAATGCATCTCACACCATAACAGCGCCATCTAATCTGATCAGCATCATTTGTTCCACCTTTGGTTACTAGTAGCAAATACTTCTCTGTACTTTCAGACTCTACCACAGTTATTATTGTTCCATTTGCAAAGATCAGGGTGAGCCAAGAGTACATACTTTGTAAACCATCTGTTCTTGATTAGTCACATATGCTTAATATGGCTAAAAGTATAAAGGAAATAATGAGTTAATTAAATATACACATTTGAAAAGATGCTGTAAATGCTTAAAGTAAATCTGATTTTGTGTCATTTGCAGATGGCATTAGTCAGCAGCACAGGGAGATGTCTCTGGTATGTGAATGTCTACAGTGTAAGAGAAGTGACAAACCTCTCAACAGAAAGAGAGAGGGATCGGGACTCAGGGCATTTACCAAAATCTGAGGTTCTGTTGCCATGGTGAAGTTGGGTTGGACTCCACCACTGATGCTGGAAGGTTCATTCTCAAACAAAACATCAACTTCTGCCTTCCTGCAGTGCAAGGCACACATACAAAGTTCGTCAATACAGTTGCAGTTATCACAGACCAAAACTTGCGCATGGCTTGTCTCTCTCCCTTACCTTGCCAGTTGTTCAACATGCTGGCATTGTGTCCTGATTTTGCGTGCGTCGTCGCACAGAGCCTGACGGCCCACCGAGCAGTGCTGCCTGAAGGCCTGAAGTAACAGCTCCCTGCGCTGGCTGTCTTCAACCCGGGCCCAGGTACGGCTGATGGACTGCTCTGTTGATCCGAGAAGAACAAGAAAACAGAAGACATGGGTAATAACAACACACAGCCATGTAGAATAATGACATTGTCCTTTCAATGCTTTTACGGGCCGTGAGAAAACGGCGAAAAGATGATGTGTGCAGGGATAACCTAACCTTCTGTGGCCAGTTGGTCCTCTGCCCCACTGATCTGAGTGTCCAGGTGACTGATCTCAGTTCGAAGGTGTTCCATTTTCTCCTGGAGCTCCCTCCGCTTCACAGCCTCACTCTGGCCTTCAGCCTGCTTCAACTGAGGATAAACAAATGCAGTGTCGAGGCAGAATAAAACGCATAATATCATCCTAGTTATCTAGGATAATAGATGAACATGACATGTTCATCCAATATCATTCTACACTACACATGACATTCTACCGTGTGGATCCCACGGCACCCCGCCCCCTTTAGGCCCAAATCATTTCAGGTTAGGCCAGGCTACTGAAAATGAAACTCCGATTAAGCCTTTCATGAGTCTAATTCTGTGGTTAAAAATAAAGAAAAAAGCTGTACCTCCTTGGCGTGCACCCCTTTATACCTGAGATCACAGTGTAAAGGAAATAGCTACACAGAAAGACTTAAAATAGCACATAGTACTAGGTGCTTAGAAAGTGAATTTGCAGACTGGCAAGCAAATTTAAAAACATTATTTTGACATTTGTATCAAAATATGCATGCAAAAACATAAAGAGACTTTTCAGCAAATCAAGATCAACCTTGCAAGCAATAACATTGTGGGTAGTGTGACAAAAAAGGATACCACTGAAGATTCCTGCGTATGATTTTAACTTTCCTGCAAGAATGGAAATACAGAGAGTTATCATCAAGACAACTGACCACTTTAAACTAATCTTAGTTTGAGGGTGCTATGTATGTAGAAGACTCACCGCTGTTGAAAAACATGTTGGATAACATATTTCATTATGGATGAACCTTTGCCTACACACAGCCTAAAAGAAACAAAAACATTTGTTACACAGTAATAACAGTGGAAAAGTGTAATATGAATGCCGAATGAGAGGAATAATAAACACCTACGTTTTCAAATAGCTGTCATGTGGCAGAGACTGGGGAGGCATGTTGAACTCCTCTGTGGCCCACCGCTTCAATTCATGGACAATGTTCCCGTCCCCCATTCTGGACAGCAAAGCACACAGAAATGGATTAGGTTCAAAAGCAATCATGTGCTTTCTCGGAGGACTTTAAAATAGTTGTATTCTTTATATTCTGGCCTTGGCTGAAAAGTAAAAAAATAATAATAAATAGAACAAATAAAATACATCTCGAGCCAGAACCATCTACTAAAAGGGTCGCGACATTGAGGGGTCAGAAACGGAGTACCCGAGCGATGTTCATGCAGCTTGAATAGGGACAAACTGGAGTTGGAAATACATTGTTCTCAACGGGAAGTCGCAAATAAGAAATTTTAGGCACGCGAGTAACTGTAACATGACAACTCTTTACAAGTATTGTAAATTACCGACTAAAGTTTATTTGGTACTGTACAAAACGACAAAGGGATTTAAAATCATTAAAGCTCGTCTGTTGCCTGGGTCCAATGGCTGCTGTCTCTATTTGTTGTTTCCATTCTCAGTAGAGGATTGAAGAGCCGCCATCGGACTGGCCCCAATAAGTGAACGGAGATGTCCGTCTATGCGGCTCTGTTAAGAGTCTAAATCTAAGGCAGGCTAAGCTATCTGGAAAATGGCAGCCACCATGACTGAGCTCCTACTGATACTGACCTAATGCCGTTAATGACTAAACGAACTTGCTTAATTTATTGCTTGTGCTAATGTTAATGGCTCTTGATATAGATTTAATTTAAGATGTTTGTACGTCACCTTGGTGTAGCCATAGCTCACAGTGGAGCCGCTAGACTTGTTGTCAAAATTCCAACTTCGCGCCCCTCTTAATGTCCGCCGGTCAGGTCACGTGCTTCCGCTGTTACAAGCACTAGGTAGACTTGCATTACTGCCACCTTCTGGAATCAATGACCAATCAAAGACCACGTCCAGTCTGCAGCTAGGACAGTGTTTTTCAGTTTCAAACCCTTTTAATGTCAGTTCATGGCCCACCATTTATTCCAACATTTGAGCCACGGACCACCATTTGATGACATTTAGCAGACTCAGACGCAAATATTTTATCCACAAACAATTGAATGCCGTATTGATGTTGGAGGATGGGATTGGGAGAGAGAACAGGCAAACATTGGGCAAAATATTATACAATTCTTCTACATCCTCCAAATGTGTTGAGGTGATGTTTAAGAATTATTCAACTATTGAGTGTCCAACAAAAAAGGAGAGAGAGAGAGAGAGAGAGAGAGACATGCAGCACAGGTCGTCATGAACGGGACTCGAAGACACGACAACCACAGTTTTTCTTTAGTACGTACACATGTAGCAGGTGGCTACAGCCTCTGTCGTGATGGCCTCCAAAGTCTAGTATCTGCCCCTGGACCAAGGGGATGTCCTCTTGGTCTAGTGGTTAAGATGTTGGACTTTCACGTGGGAGACCCGGGTTCGAATCCCAGGCGTTACATTGGTGCCGTGACCCGGATCGGGTTTCCCCGTGGAAGGAGGTCAAAAGGGAGGTGAGTGTAGCAGGCGGCTACAGCCTCTGTCGTGATGGCCTCCAAAGTCTAGTATCTGCCCCCGGACCAAGGGAATGTCCTCTTGGTCTAGTGGTTAAGATGTTGGACTTTCACGTGGGAGACCCGGGTTCGAATCCCGGGTGTTATACACATAGGTACGTAGGTGTGGAACTTCCTCACGATTGATAATGGTTGTTTGTTCCCACAGTACAAGATTTTTGGCCTGGAGATCTTGGTGTCGGTGGCAGCGACCAACTAGTCTCATCCAGATCCTCCTTACTGCCACCTTCCCTGATACACTTGCTCCGGCGTGCGCTACAGATGTATAAACGCTTGTTGTTAATGTCGTCCTGGTTGCAGTACATTCTGGTGCAGCACTCACCCAGGGATTTCTGTAAGGCTTGGGTTAGTGTGTCCAGCATGTGTATCACAGAAAAGCATACTGTATCTTGATGTGCTGGGAGAGATCTAAAAGGGTCAAGGCCTTTAAACCTGCCAGGATTATTATTTGTCTACTGTAAAGTACCAGTATGATTAAACTATTGATGGGCAGGACTACACCTACAAATTCCATGCTAATCAATCATCTCCCAATTTGCCTGTTGTGGTCGATGCTCCTGGGGGTATAAACTTACACCCATCCATAGACTGATCGTCATCTACGTTGACTGATATTTGTGTTCTGTTTACACCCACCCACAGACTGATCCTCATCTACATTGACTGATACTTTTGTTCTGCTTTATTCTACAGGATTCATATCATTAAGTCTCCTCCTTTCTTGTAAGGCAGTTACTAACAACATATACCAGGGGTTGACATTAAGGTCTCCGAGGCACTTGCCCGTCGGGCAAGTGCAAGTCAGGTTCTGCTTGCCCTCAGGTCATGGTCACTTGCCCCCCAGGGTGGTCCCCAGCTAAGTTGGTTAACCAGATGTAACTCTTGAGAACGTAAAAATGAAACCAAATGGACCCTTGCGGGTCCATTTGGTTTCATTTTTACACTCTCAAGAGTTAAAATTCATCACCTTAATTAGCCCAGGTCTACACAACTAGAGAATGTAGAAGATTAATGGTCATTTTGATCTGTATGTTAATTTGCCAGTTTTGTTTCCCAAATCCAGCCTGGAATTGTGGATAGCTAGAAAGCAGGGAAAGACACAGAGGCAGAGTCCAATGACTGACTTCAAGACAAATTTATCTTGTGTTGTATTATAGTGCACTATGTTGCACACTTGCCCGATCGGGCAACCAGGTAGCAGTCTTCACTTGCCCCACCATTTTTTTTACTTGACCCGGGCAAGAGGGCAAGTGTTAGTGTCAAGCCCTGATATACTGTAGGTGCAGTTTAATAAACGCACTTTGATGATCACTAGAGGGAGACAATTCTGACTTTCTTCCTCCCAGAGGTAACATTTCCGAACAGGACACATAAATCAACTGAACTGCTGGTTCTTCTGTTCAATCACTTTTTATTAATTTGTTCACTACACAATGAAGATGTCTAGATGCACAGCATTAGACTCTTACGTTTCAGCTACACTACACTCAGTGTAGTCTCCTGATGGTTACAGTGCTGCATCCCAACAAGTCATTCTAGTTAAGAAAACATGGCATATATGGCATTTAAATCTTTGATTTAGTGTTTTGAAGTCACAAAACCTAGGACTTTTTCATAACTCTCACGTTGATCATGCCCCAGTTTGATCATGTTATAAATGTTTTAAATAACTTAGACCTGAGAATAACACAAACTATAGTAACAACACTGGCTCCACATTTCAAACTCCACACGTAAATGCCATACAGTAAGTAAAATATATTGTAAGTAAGGCTTGTGATTTCTTATAGTACTGAATACAACATCAAAACACATGAAAATCAACCCATACATTTAAATATAAATGTAGAAAATAATACATTCATTTTGAAGGTACACACAAAGAATTCCTCTACCATTTCACCTGTAAGCAAGTAAAAGTAAACATTACTGTCATTGCTCATTGCTCTCTGTAAAACATATCCAGAGATTGCATGTCATTAGCACCATCATGACTGTCTGTCCAAGCTAACATTGGGATTTACTGTGTCTGTCGACAAGAGAGCATTTTATTTGCTCAATTACCTTATCCTGGTAAAGAGATTTAAAACTGACACAGACTCCTGGGGGAGAAGAAGGAAAAGACATTGTTTTTTTGTTTGTTTGTTTTTAAAGAAAAAATAATAATTTCCAATTACATTACATCAATTAATTACACCAATTACGTTTTCAGTAACTACCAATCATTATCAAGTAACATATTCCTACCTTGGTTGATCGTGTTTTGCTGAATACATTCCAGAAACGTAACGTCTCATCTCCTGCCCCTGTGACAATCGCCTCACCATCAGGGGACATGGCCTTAAGAAAACAATATAAGAGGTTTCATTTATGATACTGCAAATTGCAGGAGTTTTGGAAAAATAAGGAGTGCACAATATGACTCTGTCCAAAGTATGAACAGCATTTTTAGTCAAAATAGAGATAAACACTCAAAACCACCCAGACACACAACATGCAATGATGGAAGACGTCTCCTAAAAGTATCAATACCCCATTACATAAATAAACTCTTACAAGTAGAAGTTCTGTATTCAAAATGTATTTGAGCCATTAGTATTCAAATATCAAAGTAAACATATTTATTCTGAATAGCCCATCTGCCAAGTTTACAAAGGGTTTCAGATCTACAAGCTCACAATGCAAAACATTGTGAGCTTGTGACATATTTGTAGATCAGCTACTGTATTCATAAGCAACTATAATCTGCAGGGTATATACAGGTATGGCTGAAGTGGTTAATGCTTTGTAATGATCTACAGTAACTATGACTAAAGTTGCCAAATAATTATAAAGGAATAAAAAATATAATATTTAGCCCTGAGATATCGTGGAATAGAAGTATAAGCATGAAAGGAGATCAAATGTACTACGTTAATTTACACCACTGTAAAAGTTCAAGCACTGACCAAGTAGAGAACTCTGTAGGAGTGTCCTGTGAGCTTCGCCACCTGAGTGAGGGCTGGATATTTCCACACTAGGATCTGGTTCTGAGAGTAGCCATGGGTGCTCACCTTGAAAGAGAAAAGTGTGTTTGAGACAGGGGTCAGTCTTTGTCAACAGAGACTTCATTTTTAAAGAATAATCATCTAATCTCCCATACATGGAGAAGGCTTTTGGTTCATTTAAAAAATCTACAAGCTCCCAACACGTTGCAATGATAATGATTGTATATACCGCTAGGCTATTTTTCAATAGCCTACTCCCTGAAACCTCCTCAAGATGTGATGTTTGTGAAGCCACTCACCAGCTCATTAGCATGCTTGGACCAGGCCAAGTTGCAGACCTGTGAGCCTGTGTCCATACACTGTAGTGGCTGTGAGGTGAGAGTGTTCCAGAAGCGAATGCAACGGTCGGCGGTGCCTCCCCCAGACGCCAGCAGGCCATGTTGGTGTGGTGACCAAGCAATGGCCTTTACAGCAGCCAGGTGGTCCATATACGTTTGCACTGGACTCAGTGCAGAGTGGTTCCATACTAGTAACTGAGAAGATTAAGAACACATATAGGTGGTGTATTAATATTACGTTAACTCAATGTTGTTATTTTTTTCCCTCTCTGTTTGGCCATAGTAAAAAAAATCTACAACTACGGTCCACTTGGTACAGCTATCAACATGATGTTACTGGCCAGCCCTACAACAAATGTCATGTCATTTTCCTGCATCATAATGATCTTATACACTACATGATTAACTCTTTTCCATACCACTGAATACGATTAAGTAACAGGGAAATTCCTCTCTACCGATGACCTCTCTACCTTGTTGTCGTTCCCTCCCGAGGCGAGCAGCTGGTGATCAGTGCTCCACTTCAGGCCGCACACCTCCTGTCGGTGTCCCTGCAACCGCCTTTCCGACTGTAGCGGAGGGGTTCGCACATCTCTCTGAACGATCATGCGATCACGGCTGCCTGACGACAACTGGTCTGCATTCCACGCCAGCGCTCCTGCAGATGGATACACAAGTTTGCTTTTTTAGGCCTGACCTAAGGTTTCTGAAAAACTTGAAATATTTATATATCAGCATCAAAAAAGTAAATTCTGGAATACTGTACATACTGTACAGAATCCAAAAATGGATTCATACGCACTGATTGGGCAGCGCGCAGCACAGAAGTGTCAACACTGGGTCAGACTCGCTCCGGTTGAATACTGAAACTGAATAATACTGAATAATCGCGGCCGTTGCGATTTGCTAATGACATGGTTTCAAATCGCACTTTCAGGTTGAAGCCTTAGTGCAGATAACTTTATTTTATAACATGCACATTGTATGAACGACACATTTTAACTTTAACTCTGGTTTCTTTTTTTCACTGAGGGCGGCCGCCTTAAGAATAAAGCGCTGGGGGAAACACTGATTGTGTCCTCCTCAAGCCTTAGTGGCTTAGTGTTATACTTTGGGTAGATTTGTGGGCAATTTGTCCAAAAGTAAGAAAAACAATAGTATCTATAAATGTAATTGCTGGACATGAAATGTGTATCTGATAATGGCTCTACTGGTCTCAGAAATAATGATTAACAACAAAGTTAACTTCTCAACCATGTTTCGTACTGTGAAGGGGAAAATAAATGAGCATTTCTATCAAAATAGATAAGTATGTACTATGTAGACCATGTCTATGTTTTTCCTCACCGACTCTGGCTGTGTGTCCTTCCAGGGCAAAGAGTTTCTTCCCAGCACCAGCATCCCAAATCTGAACATATCCTTTGTGAGTTCCCACTGCCACCAGGTTTCCCTAGAGACAAACGTTGATAGCACAAGAAGAACACCTGTCTAAAACCCATATAACATAAGGTACCATTGTAAATTTGAAGACTCGGTACAGGTTCGGTACTCACCCTTTCTGACCAGCCAACTGATGTGACAGAGTCTCCCTCCACTGATAAGTCACACAACCTTGTTACCTAAGGAAAAGGCCAGAAAAATACGAGTTTCTCCAATGTTGCGTTCATTTGGAGCAGTTGGCATACATGCAATTTTGCGTCTTTGCATAGGAGAGACTGTATGTTTGAATCTGCCTATGTGAATGCACCATAAAGCATTTTATTGGGCAATTGAAAATAAAGAATGAAATAAAAAAGTAAAAGTACATATATCACATAGTTTGCCCATGACAGCACATTGGCATATTACACAAAAACATCCTGGTACAGTCACAAACACATTATGCATGTGAACAAACAAACCATACCTGGCTGGTGCAGGCACTCCAGAGGTAGACACAAGTGCCCAAGCCAACACTGAGCACATTAAGAGAGGACCAGTCGACCAAATTGAGGTAGAAGTCATCCTGCAGTTCAGGAGCATCTAGAACCTTAAAGGGAATCTTTGAGATCTTACGGGTTGGTTTCCTTGGCGATCGCAGCAATTTTTGACTAAATTAGAGAATGTCAGACAGTCAGATGTCATGAAATCTTGCCTCCTTCCAAATATCAAAGTGAAGAATTACACACACACACCACACTTGTTTACTCTCTCAACTACCTCAAGTAGTTTGCACATTAGTCTAATCTGAGCCGTCTTATTTTGTACCTTTTACTACTGACAGGTGATAAAGAGTAGGGAGAGATGCTGTTTCCATCGTCTGGCGAGGACCTCTTGGCACTGAGGGAGTACTGCAAATAATAAAAAAGTATAGACATAAGACATACTGGCTTCTGGCTTGAGAGGAAGCTGGTTGGGAGTGACTTATTGTCGGTATCGGTCGTTAACACACACACACACACACAAGTCTGTCCCTGATGGATTGCTGAGGTGGAGTGCCACCCCTACCAGCACCAGCAGCTCCCAGTACTTCCCGCAAGACTTGCTGCACCCAAGCCATGTTACTTATACACCATGTTGGCAGTGCCCGGAATCAAACCGATGAATTTGGGGTACAATTTGGGTACAATCACTGAGTTTGGAAGTTTGACTTACAATAAAGAGTCCAGAGGTGCTGAAAATAAGTGCAGCTGGCATTAGGAGACCCTGTGCTCGAGGGACATGCATCACTTGTACGGAACAAGAGACAGCTTTCAGGGCTAGTTGTAAACAAGTAAGATGGGTGTACATAATCCATTGCATTTTCAACAGGAAACTATTAAAAAGTGCGCAGATGTACCTTCCTCTTTTTACGTTTCATTCAGATACAGTAGTGCAAGCGCAGTCTAAAACGTTGTATAGTGTCTTTACATATGCTATACCTTACCTAACCTTAATCTTGAAATAATAATAAAAACAGGCTTTTAAAGCATCAAATTAAGATTAAGATTTAAAGATTCAATTTTTTTTTACATGAAAAAGACTCCTCCTTTCAGGGGTGGATGGTTGTAGCCGCCTGTCCTCTGTCTGTGGGTCCTGGACCTTCTCTATGCCTGCTCCCAGCAGTTCATTCTTCAGCAAAGCCGAGTAGGCCAGCCCATCCGCTGCACAAAGAGACATTTGACATATTGATAGAGTTAGGTTACCAGAATCTATTCAGAAGACAGCAGAGTGAACAGACAAAGTACTGTTCCAATCTACTTGTTAATGTTATTCATTGTGAAACTGTTATTCACCTTTGCTATTATCAGAAGATGCATCCTTTGTTTTTCTATTTTGACTTGGTGACTTCTCATTTTCCTATTTGAAAAATCACAAAAATAACATTAGAGTCTGACGATGGTTTATGATGTGATCGGGAGTGGCTGCTATCTTTAAAGGAGGAATAACATGGATTCCTAAAATTGTTTTTAATACTAGTATTTAATAATATCACCATATTGTATATGTTCCTCAAGCTTATTGCTAATGTTTTGAGCCTCAATCTGCATTGATAATAATAACCAGTCCTTGTCATTTCTTTATGGACAGTTTAGCTGCAGTACCACAATGTCCTGAGGTGGTGGAGGCGCTGATATGGAGAATATTATAACATTGACGCTAGATAAAACCAGGCTTACTTAAATTCCAAGTCAACTTGGAAAATCAACAATGGTGGACACTATAAACAAAGTGCAAATTGGAACTGAAGACTGAAGGAGAGGAGGAATTATACAAAGCAGGGTGCATTGATGACATTATGAGGCCAAAATCAAACAAACTGTTCCTGAGACAATTTACATTAAAGCTCCTATATGATATGAAAGCCTGATTGTCCAAACTAGATAATTTGTGAGGATGGAAAGCCTGGTGGCTGAGGTTAGGACAAAATCTTATGCACCAAGATGATGCAGGTTAGGAGGAGGACAGCTTGATCTTCCATTCAACATTCCCTACACATAATGCTTCTATCTCTCTCGTTCTCTCTCTCTCACACTCACTCACACACACACACACACACACACACACACACACACACACACACACACACACACACACACACACACACACACACACACACACACACACACACACACACACACACTCATTTATTACGTGTTCATACATTGATTCTGTGGAAGTTGATA
This sequence comes from Benthosema pterotum, assembly GCA_039105355.1. NCBI lineage: Eukaryota > Metazoa > Chordata > Actinopteri > Myctophiformes > Myctophidae > Benthosema > Benthosema pterotum. The sequence continues at coordinate 27,118,811 of CM076979.1, read as the reverse complement.
TTCCAGTTGGCCCCTGCTCTTGCTGGGATGAACCTGTCTCCGTGTTTACTGGGGGATGACAGGGGGGAGCTAGTTGGTGTGAGACCACCACGCACCACGTTGGTCATTTTCTGCATCATAGAAAGGCAAAGGATGTTAAAACTGTTTCTATTAAACTGTTTTTTAAACTAACACTAGTCAATTGATGCACTCAACATTGATCACGATAATACTTCAGTGAAAAGCATTCCTTTCGACAACAGCAAGGAGGTAAAAGGAAGGAAGCAAGGAGTGTAAAAGTAAACTCGGACTCACAATGGGACTGGAGTTGTCATTATGAATGTTGATCTGTCGAAGGAGGCGCCGTTCATATTCTGGATCCATGCTATGTTTGGATCACAGGCACTAGCTGGGACAAAGCAACTTAGATGTTAATGCTATGTGGCATCAAAGATGCAATAAAAAAACATGACACTGACAGTCCATTCAATGACACCAAAAAGTCTGATTTAATACTGCAGCTGTTTGGGGAGTTTGGGGTTATCCTAAAGTAGGATAAAGTAGTAAAGTTATGATGTACTTTCATAATATGTCTATCGGATTATTATTATTTTTTTTTCCGACTAATGGGCCGTCAGTTCAGGTATTGCAACTTATTGTTGCTTGCCACTAGGTGTTAGCTGATTACATATGAATTGTATAGATTTAATGCAGCAAATATACAAAATGTTTCTGTCTGTCTGTCTGTCTGACTTAACTTAATGTGACATTTAACAATGTTGTTGATGCAGGTCTCACACTGATTACGGAATAGTCGATTATGAGGAACACGTTCTGATTTACTATAGACTATACACACAGTGGGGAAAGTACAACTAAACTGTGTGGAAAATAATAGGCTACCGTCATGGTAGGAAATACTACAGTAGATAGATATGTGGCTGATAGATCATTGGTTTTAAACCAATGGTCCAGGCCGGGACCACCAGTGGTTTTTTAGCCAGATTAGCCACTTTCACAACTCCCACCCCACAGTCACAGTGGGTTGTTGTGAAAGTGGCTAGTGTCCAGATGGCCCCCTGCTATATGACTGAGTTGGTCACCAAATGGACCCTTATAGATCTTTAACTCTTGAGTGTAAAATGCTTCCAAGATTAAATTGTTGTTATACATCTGAATTACTCAATTCAAGAACCCTACATTTCTAATTCTACATCAAGAAATGTAGAATTAGAAATGTAGAAGAATTGTTATTTTAGTCATAGTTTGCCTGCAGATTAATATGTCGCCCAAATCCAGCAAGGAATAGTGGTCAGAAACAAAACAGAAACGGTGGCCAACGGTGGTCCGTGGCTCAAAGGCTGAATAAACAGTGGGACCTGGATGATGTCAAAATGGTTGGAAGCCACTGTTATTGTTGGCGTTAGCAAACTGCAGCTAATGTTTGGTAAGGAATGTGATGTACATATTAGTACATACCTCCAGCAATCCAGAGTAGGAATACACCGGCAACCGACAGCAGACAAGGTGTGGAAAAATAACAAACAGAGTGTTTAATGACGATATAATAATAATAATAATAATAAAAAGTATAGTGCCTGAGCCGAGAGCTGCAGCTCTGACTGCTTATTGACAAAACGACACACACATTGCATTGTGGGACATTCTTGGCAGAGCCTTAGAAATAGAGAGTTACGCCAACTCCGTTCACTTCATGGGGCCAGTCCAATGGCGGCTCCTCTACAGACTTCTATGGGATAGTGACAACGAAAAGTAACAGCCGGAAGTTATTGAATGCATTAGAGCCTATGGGCTCGCGCGAGAACATGAGCCACGTGACTAGACTATTTTCTGCCCCCTCAAGGTCGCAACTCTGTCTATTTCTAAGGCTCTGATTCTTGGAGAACATCCGTGACGTGACTTTAAAGGGGAATTCCACCCATTTTCAACATTTTACTGTCATTAATATACCTTAAAGATGTTGTGTGGACAATGGTTGGACATGATTTAAAAGGTTCCCCCTATTCTGTGTTTCCTAGAAGTGGAGGTCTGAAAAGATAATTAACATGGTGAAACACAACTTGATGATGTAATCAAGTTGTTTTTCACCATGTTAATGATGTTTCTTTTAGGAACCTTTTTTTCCTGAGAGTGTACAAATGGAATCAAATGGACCCGTCATCAAATGGACCATCCATTTGGTACCATATCATACCATATTTACCATATTTGTACGCTCTCTGGGAAATTTGGGTGGGTATGGGTAGAATTTCCCTTTAGTTAATAATAAAAAAAAAAAACAAGGAAATGCGGCCACGGTTGCCAAGCAGTGGTGTTTTTGGCCAAGCTTTTGGCAACACTTTTTACGCCTGCGACGCGCTGTAACGAGTGTGAGCTTGTAGTCACACTCATATACCTATAACCGCTGTCCCCCATTCTGTGTTTCTTGAAATGGAGGTTTAAAAAAACATTAACATGGTGAAATACATCTTGATGATGACATACATCATCAAGTTGTGTTTCACCATGTTAATGATTTTCTTTTAGGACCTTTTTTTCTGAGAGTGTTCACTGTAGCCTACACATTAATTTTGTACGCTAGAGGGGGAAAATGAAAATGGGTGGAATTCCCCTTTAATTTAAGGCTTCCTAATTTTAGGTTTAGTAGTAGTATTACTAGTAGGGCCTAGTAGTAGTAGTAGCCGTATACTACTACTAGTAGTAGCAGTCGTATAGTATACTACTACAGTAGTAGTAGTAGTAGTAGTCAAGTAGTAGTAGTATCAGTAGTAGTTGTATCATCAGTGAAGTTTTCCGTGCCAAACATAGATGGCGTGGTAGTTCTATTTCTAAGTGAAGTTTTGTGTGTGTGTGTGTGTGTGTGTGTGTGTGTGTGTGTGTGTGTGTGTGTGTGTGTGTGTGTGGTGTGTGTGTGTGTGTGTGTGTGTGTGTGTGTGCAAGGATGTAGATAGACCTATTTTGTTGCACTTATGGATGCTCCATGCACCGGGAGGGGGACCGGAGAAGTCGGCCCGCCGCGAAGTCGGACCAACCGAAATGTTGCGACATTGAGGGGTCAGAAACTGTGCGCAGGAAGGCTGTTCAGCCTGAAAGAGGGACAAACTGGAGTTCGAAATACATTGTTTTCAACGATGGCGGTGCAAATAAGAGCTATGTAAACATCTGTTATAAAGCATTGCACAGTGACAACTAAAGTCTCTAATGTCTAGGCTGTAGGCCTACTAGTAGTAGTAGGCTATAAAACATTGTAAAATAAAACGGTCGCACGAGAGTCGGCCCGAATCGTGTGGAGAGCTCGGGCCGCGGCTGTGGAGAGGTCGGGCCGCGGCTGTGGAGAGGTCGGGCCGCGGCTGTGGAGAGCTCGGGCCGGGGGAGTGGAGAGGTCGGCCCATGTCTGTGGAATAGTTAGTTACTTAGTGAGCTAGTGTCAGCTGTTTTAGGCCCTTGTATATCATTATCCTTATTATTGTGCACTTTTTAAGGCTACAACAGAATGTAGAAGATTAATTGTCATGTTGATCTAGTGAATGTTTTGACTGCTTTGTTTCCCTGGTCCAACAAAAGTGATGTGATTGACTGATAATTGCTGAGGGTGAAATTGCTTGCTAATGGCTGTGTCTATTGATCAAATTGTACCTCCACAAAAATGTGTAGAATGTGTAGAAGCATAACAACAAAATCACACAGTTTTTTTTTTTTGTTGGGGGGGGGGTGCAGGCATGTTTCAATGAATCTACACAGAAAGAAGAAACTAGTGCGATTAGAATTATATCAGGGTGAAAAGGTATAATGTAAGCGTTCACTGTTTATATAGTCTTTACAGAATAAACTTATATTTTCAATGCCAAACGACCACCAGACCACAGACTCAGGGAGTTCAGGCATGTGTCAACCTTTTGTATCCTAAAGCATAGAATGTATCCTTTTAGCCACATTACTGCAATCTGAAGCATAGATCTACATGCATTACTTCAATAACTTTAAAGTAAAATTAACTCCAGCAACTCTGACATGATCAACTCTATGAAATAACTCCGACACTGAAGCCAATTTAACTCTAAAGGTGTTTAAAATACACTTTGGGAGTTGAAATCAACTCTGAAATATGTAATACTTAACTCTGGTAAAGAGTGAAATATGTATTTATTCAACTCTGGTAAATGTTTAAGTATAATGTAACATTATACCTGCTGCAGTTTGGAAGAACACAAACTGTTTTAAATATGTGTTATTGTCTAATTTCTTTAACTCTGGTAAAGAGTGAAATATGTATTTATGCAACTCTGGTAAATGTTTAAGTATAATGTAACATTATACCTGCTGCAGTTTGGAAGAACACAAACTGTTTTAAATATGTGTTATTGTCTAATTTCTTTAACTCTGGTAAAGAGTGAAATATGTATTTATTCAACTCTGGTAAATGTTTAAGTATAATGTAACATTATACCTGCTGCAGTTTGGAAGAACACAAACTGTTTTAAATATGTGTTATTGTCTAATTTCTTTAACTCTGGTAAAGAGTGAAATATGTATTTATTCAACTCTGGTAAAGAGTAAAACATGTAATTATGCAACTCTAGTTGAGAGTAAACCAGTATTATTGACATGCATATGTCTTGATAATGGTTGACATGCAGTGATAATGGTGCCTATACATGTCTATTGTCATGACTTGATTAAAGACATGTCTATTGTCATGACTTGATTAAAGAGTGAAATATGTATTTATTCTACTCTGGTAAAGAGTAATGGTGCCTATACATGTCTATTGTCATGACTTGATAATGGATAATGGTGCCTATGCATGTCTATGATATGCAGTGATAAAGGTGCCTATGCATGTCTAATGGGCCGACTTCTCCACACCCCCTGGGCGACTTCTCCACACCACCTAGCCGACTTCTCCACACCCCCTGGGCGACTTCTCCACACCACCTAGCCGACCAAAGCTGGGTTGTTAATGTGTATGCTGTAGTAAATGACGTAAAATAAAGGGATTTATGAACATCAGGCTATTGCCTGATGTTTTTACTATATCCTAAAGTATTACGAAACAATCTAAAATAAAGATAATATGAAGTCTATGTAGGAGAGCCGCCATTGGAATGATCCCATTTAGTGATCAGGGTTTGCAACAGCGTAACTCTGTCTATACTCAGGGTCCGACTTCGCGGCGGGCCGACTTCTCTGGTGACCACAGGGAGTCAGGGACATACAGTAGGCCTACACACATATTAAATATGACCTCTTTGTTATCATTAACAAGTAATAGGTTACTTATTGAAC
>CM076979.1:26966025-27111025 GCA_039105355.1 Benthosema pterotum | reverse complement strand
TGTTCCAATCAGCAGTTATAACAGTTGATAATAGCAATAGTTTTAACACATTAACTTGCACACATGGTTTGCTTTCTACTCAAAAAATGATGACTGTGTGTTTTAGATGTTCGGTCAGTTAACCATCAGTAAGAGTATGTTTCTGTACACAGGTATGGTAGCCTAACTCGAGTATGACTTATTCACAAAACACAGCAGAGCAAAATTCCCTCGCAACTTTTTTCTCCTGTTGTACTGCTCTTTTTCCCATGATTTTTCTTTGTACCACATACTCCGCCTCAACGCATGCCTACCCCGGCCCCTGGCTGTGGCCAGGGACCCATCCTAGCGCTGACCAAGCTGTGCCAAGCTGCGCAGCAGTCAGAAAATGTATTTTTAGGCCCGGTCCGGCCCAGCTCAGCTCGGCCTGGCCTAGTCCAGCCCGGGCACTAATCCCCAGGCTGTCAGGGGACCCTGCTCTGAACTCATCCTGCAACGCAGGAAAATGCTCTAATTGGGGGATTTTCTACATCATTAATTCTGATGAGCAGCCATTCTAACCCCTCCTCTCTCTGCCTCTCACACTCCTATTTATCCCTCCACTGCTGCTCTATCCTTTCTTCTCTTCCTCTCCCACACTTTTCCTTATTAATCTCTCTCATCACTGTTTTTTCCTCTCCCATTTTCATCTCTCCACTCTCTCGTCTCACTTACATGTTATGTCTTACTTTCTCTCCCATTGCTTACATCGTTCCCTCATCACCTGGGCCAGTCAAAGTGTCTGATCAAGGTCCTAAAACAGTATTCACATTCTGTAGTGACCACTGTACACATTCATGGTGAAAGCTGAGCTCATTTGTTTGTATTGTCACAGGCCTGCGTCTGAATGCAAATTACAAGAATTAAAAGGGGAATTCTACCATCCGTTTGCAGCAGCCTTCCTTAGACACAGTTCCAGCACATGTATAATAAAAAAAAAACAACCATGACTACAATGCCTCCCTGTTAGATTCTCTACCCATATGGCCCCATGTAGTGCAGTCCGTCCAGGCCTCCATCTGTCCAAGAAAAAGTGGTTCACATTCTGAGGAGACCAGCTACTGCAGCGGCACCACCGGCCTTTCTGTGAACATGTGCTGCAGCGGCCGTGCTGCCTGCCTGCCTGCCTGCCTGCCTGCCTGCCTGCCTGGGGGCAATTAAGGAGCTGGGCCCTGTGGTCTGAGGCCCCCCTGGGAAGCCCTGATTGATTGGAGTCTCATCTTCCTAACAGGCTGGCACCCTGCCACCAGCCATGGAACTGGGAGAGAGGAAAGGGAGGGGTAGAGTGCGAGAAAGAGTGCTTACATCAAGGCCAGAAAGAAATGAGGAGCTGTCCACACATATCAGATGATAACAATTCAATCAAGAACTGCACATTCAGTCCCTACGTTCCATTGAGTTCCAAAAACCCACTTCAGACCCAGGCTCAACCCACTCAACTTCTAGGACTCACCTCCTCATAATTCTGTTTACACATCCTCCTCCTTCTTCATGTCCATTCTTGTTGCATATCTGATAGAAGCTTGTATAGTATATGTTTATATTGGTAAATGTTCAAGTAATATGTGGTCAGACAAGCATTAATGTCTATATCATCATGTATTCTACGATTATTGCTTGACCACAAATGCTAGAATGACTTAGATACATTAGCAGGTTGTTATATACACCTAGGTTCAGGCACTGTATTCTTCTCTTTTTGCTCATCTGCCAATGCCTATCTTGTTAATTGTAAATTCTATAATGTACAAATAAAATCCTTACAGGTCCATTTATACAGTTGAATATTCCTGCAAATATTCTGCAGGAATATTGTGTGAAGGCCAAGCCATACAGCCAAATCCTGTGATAATTTAACTCTGAAAGTATAAAACGTGTTGCTGTCAGAGTTACTGAATATAGGAAACACCTGGTTGAAAACCGAATAGCCGAATATTATTAGTATCTTTTTTTCCTGCCATTGTCGTACCTTAAAGCGATTATGGCAAAAGACATGATTATGGCAACACTTAACTTAAATCGTAATCAAGATCATTAGTTCATAAAACATTTAATCAGCACATTTGAATGCATTGTTTGCATGCATACACTATTCAGAAATATTTTATAGATAATATATTTTCAGCCTATTTGGGCCGAAACCGAATAGGCCAAAAATGCAATTTAGCCACTTTCTACCAAATATGTTCTATGACTGACTATTTGTTGCATCACTGTTGACTTAATTAACTAAATTGTGTGATGTGAAACATAGTAAGGATACACAGATGTGTTTTCTATTAAACTAGATGTGTTTATTGTCTGTATTTTTTTTTCCAGAATATCCATAATGATTCTGATAATAGAGATAAGAGAACAAAAATGGCAGAACTAGGACATAATAAACAAAATGGCAATACAGGAAAAAGAAAACAAAAAGTGAATCCTGTACGTTTTCACATTTAAACAAATCTAAAAATGTGTCCTGCTTCTAGTGCATTTCTGCTCATTATCTAACCTTTGGCTTATTCTTGATCCAAAATCACATTTATAAACAACACATTTGTGCAGCATTCATTTTTGTACAGTTTGAGGTCCTCCGAGATTGAGTTTGATTTTAAACTGATTTCTACAGCTAAACATCACCAGCCCACAACTTAACACAAATGCAGATCAGAAGATGCAAAATACATATCGCTACCATTAACCACATAACTGATTGTCGCTATTGTCGCTGCTGTTCTCATGACCGCAATTGTGGTTATGGTGTTTATAGCATACAGTATATGCAATAAACAACAATGTTTTGTTTAATTTACATGTCAATGATTCACTCTTATCTCCTGTTGTTTGGTAACAACAGGAGATAAGAGTGAACCATTGAAATTTAAATTAAACAGAACAATGTAATTTACAGTTACAGAGAAAGAAACACTTCTTTTCCCCAAATATAAAACAAAATGGAGTAATTGCACTTTTTTGACAAAGGAATCCACCTCCAGGGACCAGGGTTAATGTAATGGACTGCCATATCTTGTTTGAACATATACAATTCTACTCTATCAGCAGATGCTGTTTATTGATGAGATGTTTTGATGTTGTAGGCAATCCAAACACACCTCACAGTAAACAAAGTACATTTTGTCTGACTCTCATTTTCCAAGTTTATCAGCACTTTTCTTCATTATTGACACGTCTACTTAGAAGAGACTCAACAACAGACCCTTAAGTACCAATACTGTGCCACAGATGACCTGAGCAGCTAAGGCCCATGTCTCTTTGCTTTTGACAGAGTGGAAAAAGACATCTGCAACAAAGATTGTTACAAGGGCCTATTTAGTGCAGCCTGTGACCGTTTCCCCTCTTTAAACATTAGACAAAGAGGACAGGCTTGGATCAATTGTGCTGAACAAAGACTTAACTATAGGGGGTGACACATTAGACAGAACTACCTTCTGCTGCCCTGCACGTAACCACGGCTACCCAGCACTGAGCTGCTACTCCAAGTTGTTGAAGCAAAAGTAACTTCACTCATAGCCTCTTTCTTTCTGTCCCAACAATTCCATATGACAAATTTAGGTCCCTGGTAATGAAGCCCTGTTCATTGGTCATACATAGTCCATTGGTTTACAGAACACATTGGCGTAAAGATTGCATTTGATCAATTCAGCCATAATCCACAAAGACGCTGCAGTTTACAGTTGTTTGTTCACAGTCAAACCCAAGATAGGCAGTTTACTGGTCACCAACAAGACCTTGTGAAGTAAAGAAAATTGACACTCTAATCTACCCCATTCTACAATTAGGAATGGAAAAAATAGGTATGAGATTACGAGCAAATTGTTTGTATGACAATTATAAAAGGACATAAACTAGATTGCATTTACAGAGACTCACTTCATCCCTCATTTAAAAAGCTGCTGTTAAGTGAAAGTAAGATTAGCCCCTCATCACAAAATGTGGAGCTACTGATTAGCTGACCCATTAAAGTGGGGCAATTGGATTAATTAGTAAGATCACAAACTTAAGGAAGAAAATGGAAGAGTAATGAGTGTACACTTGAATGTGTGATCATTACTGGGTGATAGGAGGAAAAATTGCAACAACAATAATTAAAACAAGATCTCACTCTCATGTTTTGTTCAGCACAGCATTCGGGCATTTTTAAAATGCACACGTATCCCATCGGCACAGTTCATGTTCGCTTGTTTAAGCTCCATGTCCGTTATGTGCCATAGAACAGAGATTTGTTGCAATTTGGAGGAATCTCGTTCTCATAACGTCTAGGTTATGAGACCTCTAGGTTCTCGTCACCTATAGGTCGTCCGATAGAATGAGGATGAAACACAACTTGAACATCTCCCTTTGTCAAGCGTTAATCGCATGGGAGGCCAGGGTGGCACAGTCACATTGGGTGCCATGTCTTGTCCATGGACTGAATGTGTTCCTTGGCTTTCATCCTCAGCGCAGCGATACTGGAGCTGCGCTGGTTCACATCCTCCAAAGGGTATTTCTCAGGAAAGGGAGCTGAACACTGGTATGGAGGAGGAGCCATACTCTGCATTCCCTGGGCCATGGAGGGATGAGGATGTGGAGGGTGGGTCGGGTGGGGAGAGGGGGTTAGGAAGCTGTGGCTGGGGTAGCTGGGCTGGAGGCCCTGGGCCGGTCCCATGAAGCCAGGGATACTGTGGACCGGCGTGGCACTGGACAGAGGAGACGTCAGCCAGGGATCCAAAGGCAGGGAGTTGGCCAATGGTCCTGCATTAGTGTGTACAGGCGGTGAGCGGTTGAAGGAAAGCATTGGGGAGTCATGGAGCTTCATGCTGCTGGCATCCATCTTCTCTTGGCGACGCCATTTAGCTCTGCGGTTCTGGAACCACACCTAGATAATGAAACGAAGAGTTATTAGTGGCAGGCTTGTATTAAAAGAATCCCTTAAAGGGCCTGTCTTATTTAATTCTAAAGTTGTACCCTCCCACTACTTTTCCTGTGCATCACAGTAAAGTAGTGGTAGGTTTCATTTATGGAAGCCTATCAACAACAGTCACAGCACTTCAGAACTGGCCCCTGTAAAACGCCTTAAGTCTAAGCCTATCCCAAGAAATAAAGTAATAAAGTTAAATCAATCAATCAATCAATCAATCAATATATTAATCAATCAATCAAACAACAAACAAACAATCAATCAGTCACTTGTTTACTTGACTACACCAAATGTGCTATGCTAGAAGAATATCAAGACACAAAGTATAATCTTTCACATTTCAAAGCAGATTTTTAAGTATTAAGTAGTTGTTCACTTGTTCTACCTGTTACACCTGTATGTTATTGGAAAATCTAACAACAAAAATACAAAAATACATCGTCCCCGTAGCTCTCTATTGAGAAAATAAAATTTTGTTAAGAAAGGGCTTTCTGACGCCATGGTGCAGCCTACCTGAACGCGGACCTCTGGGAGGTTAACCTTCATAGCTAACTCTTCGCGGCTATACACATCAGGGTAGTGGGACTTCTCAAAGGCACGCTCCAGCTCATGAAGCTGATAGGTGGTGAAGGTGGTTCGGTTGCGTCTGTGCTTCTTCTTGGGCTGATCGTCCTTGCATAGCTCTGGAGACTTGCCGTCATCGCTGTCAATACTCTTTGTCAGTTCACTTAGTTCCCCATCACACTTGTTTGTGAATAGGCCCACTTCTGTCCAACATGGAGAGAGAGAGGGAGAGAGAGAGAGAGAGAGAGAGAGAGAGAGAGAGAGAGAGAGAGAGAGAGAGAGAGAGAGAGAGAGAGAGAGAGAGAGAGAGAGAGAGAGAGAGAGAGAGAGAGAGAGAGAGGAGGGAGGGAGAGAAACGTATTGCGTTTGTTTGACTTGTTTGAACAGACTGTAATATTGTATGGCTAGAGAAATCACATTTTAGAATTTAAACAAAAGGCAGCACACATGAAATGAAGTATTCCATTGACCTTACAGTAATGCCACTTTCCAGTAGAGCACACATTTGTTTGACACCTGCAACAATAGACTCCTGCAGGTCACTGAAGCTTGAAATTGAAAACACCCTTACTGTAACGTTGTGGCGTTTGCAACATAATTTTGCACCTGCAAATATAGGCAATCCTCAAAAGGAGGACTTCAGGGAGATCATTTGTGTCACTCAAATTGTAAGTTACTTTACCTCACTGTAGTGGGTATTCAAAATAATACCATGCTCTGAGAATGTAGTTTTATTACAAGTTTGTATCCATTTAATGTATTTACGGCTAAAATATAATAGTATTAATAGTATTAACATAATATACTGTAGTATATTATGTTGTTGTGAACATTTTATTTCAGCATACACTGCAACAGGCTATATTGTGCTCCAGGCTCGAAGGGTTTCACAGGTCGGCAGGTGTATATACTGTAAATCCCTGAAGCCGAACTCGATAAGCCATCCTTGCCTTCCTCATATTTCTAATCTACCTATAGGTTAACAAGCTAATGCCTGTGTGTAATACATACTGCAGCAAAGAAACCCTTAGGTTAACTCAACACTGTCGGCCCGTTGGATGACTTAGCCTTTGCCTAACTAACTAGCAAGTAATTGAATTAAACTAAGTACAATGATGATGATTAGATCACACCAGTATGTGTCTCCGTCAGACTCAATTAGTAGCTCTTTATTGTTGTGTCTGTGCAAATCACACACGGTGTCAGGTAAATTCTCAGCCAACACAGAAAGGCAGGATATACCTAACTTAGATTACTCAGTTATTCTAATGTCTTGTATTATATCATTTATCATTATGAATCATTTCAGGGCATTTCACCTCATACAGAGAGTATGTTGACTCATTGGGATCCAATATTTGACAATGGTTGTCAACACATGACGACGATGCCAAGCACTTCAAAACTTCATGTTCCACTCAATGCTTCAGTGAAACTGGGGACAGAGAGTGTGTCCATGCGTCCATGTGTGCACATGGAGGAGAAGGAGGGGTGCAAGTCTTTCAATTACACCAAACATGAGCAGAAGCTAGGGCCGCTAGGAGGATTTTGGGGGTTCATTTATCTACCTCTCATTAAGCAACTATGACAAAGCCTAGGCTTTCACAATGGCAGAGGTCAGGCCTGGTTCAGTGACCAGCTCTCTGCCTGTCAGCCCGTCACATCCACCGATCTGAAGGCTGCCACTGTTCACTGGCCAGCACCGGTCCTCAATACAGGGGGGGTAGGGGGGGACATGAGTGACGCCATGCGCAAGGTAGTGTCCATTCAGGGAGAACAAGCCTGACTTAACAGCATGGACATCTACAAAAGGGAATTGACACATGCAGTGATTTATGTTGACTCAACAACACATATCGTCCTTTTTGGATGCAGTGGCTGGATCCTCCTGAAGGGATTCCTGTCTGCTATCTACACAGCTTTTATACGTGATAAGTTAGATGTCTAGAATGAAAGGGATTTGAAGAACAGTTACAACTGCACAATCAATCTAAAATTGTAATTTACAACAATTTACAATTTACGGCACTGAACAAGACACGAAGCTATCAATTGCATAAAAATCGTCAGTTATGACCATAAGTGAACCAAGAAACTATCATCATCAGTATAACAGTAGAGTATGCGGCATACATCAATGCTATCAATAATGGCCTGCATCTGTCATTAAATTACATCTTTAGCCTTTGCTTTAGCCTGGAAGGTTGTCAGGCTAGGGAAAGTGCTACAGATTGGATTAGGTTACATTAAAGAGACTATTAGAATGTATTCCACACTATCTTGTTCTGTAATTTATCCCTCAATCTCAGCCAACACAGTTCACAATAAACTGATGTTTAAGCACATGCATGTAACTAAAAAGCTCCAAACTAACCACTTCATTCAGCATCAGCATCATTTACTGCCTTTGAGGATACAAATGTAAGACAAGAGATGTTATGAAAGACTATGATAATCACAGTGAGTTCTGCGTGCACTCTGATGTTTTGAGGAGGGCGAACAAGTGCTGTCATGTGTAAATGTCATATGCACCTGCCTGGGTGAATTCATGGTTAGTGATCAAGTATTTATTCATTCCAATCACTACTGTCAGCCTGGTCGATGATGACATACCATGATATGGTGGCTGCTGCACTGAGCTGCTGTCTCTCAGAGAGGAAAGGTGGCCACCATACGAGGCGTTTGATGAGGGCTCCTGCTGCTTACCGGGCTCCCCAAGGCTGTCCATGCCCACGCCCACCTTGTGGGGCCCCGGATCACCAGCCGAACTGAGCAGGGTCTCCTGGTCTTTACTGAAACCCAGAATGACATCAATGCTGTGGACTCGGCCCCCTGAGGCTGCCCCCCCACCTTTCCCCATTTCGTGGAAGTTGCTGGGTGAGAGGCAGCTGTCGTCCACCATGTTCATGGTATCCAGTGATAAATGCATTAGGGCGTCTGGGCACCCGGCCTGTCCTAGAGCAGGGGGAAAGTGTTCAAGTGAGGGAGAAGGGATACAAGAGGTCAGAGAGAGTTTCATATGGCAGTCTGATGATTCCTTTGTAAACAGATAGTTGTCATTGTACTAGGGTGAGATGATGTTGGGTCTCTGTTGTCTTGAGACAACTTGTTGTTTTTGACACTTTCATAAAATGTAATACAGGAACAGAAATCTCACAGTGGTCTGAGGCTTGGTTGTAAATCTAGTCTGGAGAAATACCCTTTTCAATGACCCAAGACAATGGCAATTTCACAATTGATAAGCAATTATAACTATTCATAACTTCACTTATCAACAATTCATAATAGACGGTAGTATGCTTTATGGTTATAGAACATTAAGAACGGTCACTTTCCTATATATATTCAGCAGCTCATCTAAAACATTAGCTGGAAAAATAATGGACTGATTTTAAACCCTAATATCAAGGCCCCTATGCCACTTTTTCTCTCTGCAGTAGAGAAGTAGTGAAGCTACAAGTAGCTTCACTGAAAATAGCCAATCTACAAGATCACAAACTATCACAACATGATGTGTTGGTATTTTCATCCTGCTAACCCCTGCTAAAGGTAATATATATATATATATATATTCACTCATTAAACACATATGTGATCATTCAATTAAGTAAAACCAAATGAATGACCGCCCTTCTTATTATGATGTAGATGTAGAAGTAGATAGCATATACAGTATATGGAGAGCAATAAGTTTGACACTGTGGTCTTAAAATCAATAAGATACATCACTCATGAAATATTATCCATGAGTAAGTAACAGTTAATTAAGTTTCAATAAAGTCATAGTTACACAGGCCAAAAACAGTAATAATACAACATTGTATAGCTATGTTTTATTGTAATACGTTATTTTATCCATGAAATGATGTGCAGCAAAATGTACCACAGAATGTCCAATGACAACAACATAATCAACATGGTAGCAATAAAGGCCCTGGTTGAGTAACTGACATTAGACAAAACTTCACATGCAGCACATACCATTAAGTACAATCATTTAGATAAAAGGCAATAAGTAACAGAGCCTACCTCTACAGAATGAATGAGTTGAGCTGTTGAAGTTGCTGATGCCAGTATTCCACCTGTTCCTCTCAGCAGATTGCTGTGTGACCGCTGTGGTACAGTAGCCCGCGTGCACCCGCCCCGATCCTCTATGTGCAGTGCTTGCACACGCTCACTCGTCTTTGCTTTCTATGCATGTCTTTAAGTTATATATTGATGCAATGATGGACCAATCTGCATAGAAATATAAGAAGTGCACAACAACCAGACAAATGCAAACACACTTTACAAGTGTGAGTTCTCATGCCACACACAGAGAGACAGGATGAAGAAGAGGAAGAAGTGAGTGGGACGAGAGAGAGAGAGAGAGAGAGGGGGGGGGGGTGGGGGGGCGCAGACAAGACTGGGGAAGGGAAGGAAAATGAGGGGATTAGCAGAGGTTTATTAATTGGAATCCTTCCCCTTTAAGAATGATTGGCAGTTGTTTTCTGGTCAAGTAATTGTTTTAAATGTGGGTTTGCACTCACACCCACAGGAGGAGGGCCAGGCTAATGAAGCCTCAACAAATCTTTCTTTCATATATTTATTGTTTTAGAGACAAAAGCACCACTGAAAGTTTTCACTAATCCCCCCCATCATTCATGTGAGGACAATACAACCATGAAAAGCAGGAACTATGTAGAGATAGCCACAAGTTAGGACCTAATGCAAGACTCAACAGGCCGCCTTGTTGTTTCAAGTGCTGGGTTAGGGTTACACAAAACTTCACATTCACAGCTAGAATAGAAACAGCCATCATATAATTTGTGCCAAAAGTAATTATATATATATACAGTATATATATATATGCTCACTGGTCACTGGTTGCAATTTGTGGACTACAGTTTTTTTTGGTTATCCTCTACAAAATAATGTAATAATTATAATTTTAACATTAAACCCAAAGCTACAGCCCCACTCTAGCTTTGACATTTTATAATTATCGAATACCTATTGTATTCCAGGCATTTCTGTTGTGATCCTTCATCCTTGATTTGAATTAGGATCCAATTTAAACCATATACATCGTGCAACACCATGCATATTCGTAGAGTTTTATGTTGTGGCACAGAAATGTCATCTGGGAGTTTACAGTCGGTCAAGGCCAAAGACCAAGTTCATCCTGGCTTAGTGAGGTAAATGACACAGAGATCAAGCGTGTCTCTAATTACGCTAAAGAGATTTCCCCTGGCCTCGATACAAACAAGTGATTGTGTTAAAGACAGCAGGTTGATTCGGCCATTGTCTTGCTAGGAGGAAAAAAAGTGGCATAGAGGACTTACTCTGATTTTTACCAGATTAATCTAATACTTTTAAGATGTACACTAAGATGATGTGGTTATTGCTTGGGAAATATGGTAATCAGTCTGGTCAGTTGATCTGTGTATGCATATCACTCTGTCCATCGATCTCTCCACCAGAGGGGGATGCTGTTCAACTATGCACAACTCTAGCCAATTATTTATTGTTCAGATCTACTCCCATTATTTTCCTATTTTCCCTGCAAGGCTGTGAAACTTTGAGAGACTATATGTACCGGTATGACTTCGTATGAATGTATTCAGGTGGAATGGGTTGAGGACTCAAAAACTGCCAGACTCAGGGTGGCACACACAAAGGTGCCCTTTGAGACCCATAGAGTTTTCCTATATTGTATTTGTCTTACTTGTGTAATATGGACCTGATCTGCAATAAAGTCTTCATCATCATAGAGCAAAATCTGATCACTTACAAAACTTTTCCAAAAACCTTGACTACAGTACATATTTAAAATCCACCATATTGTAAGCCATTTTTCACCTGGTGCCAAATGCCTCAACTGCAATCAAAGGTGCTACTCTCCCTCTGCCAACCCGAGGAGAGCTGAGCTCATGCTTCCTTCAATGCATGAGGAGTGAGCCAGCTATTTCTTATCACCTGACAGGAGGAGTTTGCATGATGGAAGGAGTTAACACCTTGTTCCAGCTTCCTTTCCCTTCCATCAAGTGCCTCGCCTGCCCAGCGGGAGACAGGGTATAGGCCAGGATTACTGCATGCTTCAGAAGGAAGAACATGCAAACTTCACACTGAAGGTCCAATCCGCCTTTGGGTATGGATGCTGATGACGTAGACGTAGACTGTGCCACTCTCTAGTCAGACTTTGACAATAAAATGACCCTCGCTGCCAAACTGGCTTCGAAGGTGATCATGGCGTGTAAACTCTCCTAATTTTGTACTTCTGTTTCTCCATTATCCTAATTGAGAATAAATTGGTTAAGAAGGAACAGTTGAGTTATCAAGCTGCTTAGTTTTTATCAGATGACAATTTAAGTCCCCTTGATCCTATTAGAGACAAAAGCAGCTAACGTGTCAATGTGCTTTGTCAGCTTACTGAGGCAGGTGGGGAAGGCTGGGGTAGAAAGAGAGAGTAATCAGCAATGGTAAGAAAAGAGAGGGAGCTAGAGACAGTCATGGGGGAAGGGAGCACGGGGAAATTAGTGGCATTTCTACGGTTTGCAGAGTTAAATTAATACTCAAGGTTTTTGTGTGTACCGTGTACGGAATGGCAAGGTGGAATATTGTGAGATTCATGAAGAAAATTCATGTGATCCTCTTCTCTCAGACGGACACTGCAGTGTGGTTTATTAAATGTTTCCATTACTACAATGAGTAAAACATGTGCAACAGGCTATCCCTGCTGTATCATGTACTGTACATATTGTCCCTGTACTGAAACTAGAGTGGTGACTGTGAGGCCTCTACAGCAGTGCCTGTTGTGCACTGGATTACTTGGAATGATGCAAGTTGGAAATGCATGCCCCACCCAGTTACCATACCATACGACGAGAGTGCGAAAGTACGACCACATCACACCCACCCTCCGTTCCCTCCAATGGCTCCCCATCACCTCTAGGATCAATTATAAGATTGCACTTCTCACTCACCAATGCATCCATGGCACTGCCCCCTCCTACCTCAGCGAACTTGTTCCCCCCAAACCCGTCACCCGATACCTCCGCTCCTCCAATACCTACCTTCTCTCCGTCCCTCAAACATCCCTCCGCTCCATGGGCGATCGGGCATTCTGCCATATGGCCCCTTTAATTTGGAACTCACTCCCTCTCCATCTAAGACTTCCACAGCCCACTGATGTCTTTAAATTTGGTCTCAAAACATTTTTCTTTTCCAAAGCTTTCTCCTGACTGCCCCTTTAGTTGACCGGTACTGTTGTTTACTGTTTTCCCCCCCAATTTTACGCTATGATGCTTTTTTGTGTTTTGTGCAGTGCCTTTGCTATGTTTTCATGCAATACACACCAAACGTATAGGGAAACACAAACCGAAGGGTGCGAAAAGTGTCAAACTGACCCTCATAGTAACAGTTTTATCTGTGTCTCCGCTGCATAACAACGACTGGCTGTGTGTCCGGGGACCGGAGGGGAGCAGCACACAAATCCTACCAGTATTGCAACCAAATGGTCAGCTACGTCCCTTGCCATAACATCACTTGCAGGTATCTGTGTTTATTATTTAGCATTGGAATATTGGAACAAGTGGCCAAGTAATGCAATGTACATTAAATCCAATGTTTTACAGTATTGGTTGACACTTTATAATGACCACACGTGCCAACAATATCTGCAGCTTTGACGGATCTACAAGCTCACACAATTAAATGTGTTATTCCAGAGTCGGCCCACTCTGCTCACGCACAAGTAGGCCATGCCATACTTGTGTGCAATGCGTAAGTTGGCACTCTACTGGCTGCTATCTACAGGTAGTTAGAGATGAAACAAGAAGAGGTGGTGAATTCCCACATTTCCTTTCTTCCGATTGGCAACACGTAGAAATGAGCAGGTCCGCAAATTTCTACAGGTATATAGTTCTTCACTATCTTATTGTTACAATACTGGTGGTTGTTAACTTGTTACCTAATTTAAGCCTAACAGAATCCCTCAACAACATCAATACTGGCCTCTGTGTTCAGGTGACTGTCTAGTCAGTCAAACAGGCTTAATCCTATGTAAACCAGATACCACTACTGTATAATCAACTAAGCCAAGTATTGGCTTGGCAATACTTGGAAACCCAGACGTTTAGCCCCACATCACCACATCAGAGAAAAAGTGTACAATTATATACAGTAGAGTAGGCTATACATTATATATACAACTATATACAGCAACATGCATGCACACACACACAATCATTGTATAGTTAATTATTAAAAGTATTGGCACTTACCATATTTGGGTAGGGTTGTAGACCAAAAGATCTGCCAGGGGGGACCACCATAGCTCCAAACATCTGACCTAGTTGAGACGTCTACAAGACAACCACAAAAACAGATTTTTTTAGATTCACACCCATAGTTGTGTAAATAAACTCATGATTATTAGAGGACATACATTTCAGTTAATTTGCTTTAATGAAATTACAATTCCACATAAAATAATAGCTACCAACAGTCCATTAACAATTTGCATTCATGTACGTATCTTCATGTACCACTTCATAAGAAACAGCCATGTGTACGAATAAGTCAAATGGGCCACTGACTGGTAGCAGAACATTCTCCATGGCCTTGTAGTCTCATTTGGTCAGGCCAAATTCAGTAAAATTGGCCACAACCTAATCAGAGACCAGGATGTTATGAGCTACCAAGTCTCTGTGGACCAGTTTCTTAGACTCCAACCAAAGTCTAGAGCTACACAACAGAATAAGACGCTTGCAGCTGTGGATCAGTACAGATAATGAATTTCCCACCGACTGGAATGTGCTGAAGGCAGTCCCCGATGCAATCCAGAAGACCAGGCAGAACCTATCGCATCAGTTGTGGCCTGTCACTGTGCCCCATATCGGCAGAACGACATCCGAGATTGCTATGAACTTGATGACTTTAACTGAAAATTAATTTAACAAACACTCTATAGCAATGGTTGCTATATTAGCATCACACATTTTAATAAAGGCACAACCGGAGACAAATGATGCTGTTTAAAAGTATCCTATTTAATATTTCCCCTTAATTATAGGCAGCACTACAAAGACATTCAAATAACAGGACAGCAATGGTCACACTTGTTTAACAATACAAAACTGATTGCAACTTCCTTTAAATAAAACTAAACGCCTATGTTCATAAAGGAAAACAAACTAAAATAGCACATTGTTTCGCTCATAAATCTTTGTCAAAGATTTGTGCAATTCAACATCCAAAAACTTTGTGAAGTAAGATCTTTAAAATATTGCATGACAGCATAAAGTGTTCCCCTTCCTACTACACCTTCAGTCTTAATAGGAAATCTTTGCACATCACAATGCAAGACTAGTAACTTTCTTGACCATTTCAGTGGATATTCAGTCATTTTTCTCACCATGTCACCTCTGCTAACCATACTCTTTTGGAGAAAGAAAAAAGAAGATTGCTAGGCATTATTCAAATAACAAAAGGTATGGCAGCATAAACATTGTCATTTTTAAGTGCTTCATTCCCTCAGCATGCTCAACTGTGCAACATAGAACTCTTTCTTCAGACGAAACATTACCCAATATAAGCCTTTAATGTTTCTGTTGCAATCGAACCTTGCACCAGGCAATATATTTGAAGGTATCCGACAACAACCTTAATGGCTTTTTAAAAAGCAACTGAGGTTTGGTGTACATTAGGTCTTTGGGTGGACCCCAAGTATTTTTCTCTCTCGCTTCCCTGGGGTTTCCCCACCAAAAGTAAAAATGACCACCATGTAAATGAGGTAAACACAAAGTAGATTCAAGATGCTGCCATTTTCTTTCATTTGGATTGCTTTATCGAACCCGAACAATGTGAAATCCTGGCGACATCTGGCCAATGCAATAAAAAGGTGGTAGCAAGAAAGTCCTACATGAACATGAGGATTCAAAATAAATTCTTTTGAATGTAAATCAGATCCTTTTTAAATAGCCCGCCATGGCTTTTTACATAACTTTCTCTTTTTCCAGGAAATGAATCAAATTAAAAAATAATATTTTGGCAACTCTGCTTCTTTCTCAAGCATGAAATGTTATTTTCAGATTTGCATTGCACATAGTAGAAAAACATCTCTCGTGGAGAATGTGCATGCACTGTAGTGGTACATTTTCACACCAAAATCAAACTTCTATTCCTGCTCCTATTTTTGCAGGTTCCCCAAAATAATATCTGGTTGACAAGCGTGGCTTTATTAAATAGTTTTGTTGCATGGTATGTTGTCCAGATCCTATGCAAACCCAAATTAATAAATAAAGTACGATAATATACGGTATATTGAGGCTGGGTAATGGAATTGGTGCTTGGGAAACCCCAAGAGAAGGCAGAGCTCAACAAAACTGAAATAGAGGGAAGAAAGGGGTCTGAAGAAAGACTTTAGGTACACCAATTTCTTTCAGATTAACAGCATCACACCATTACCTTGATTATTAATGTCACTAATGCTTGTATTTTAGGCACAATTAACTGCATGGTGTAATTTGCTCTTCTGTATACTGTATAACATAACAAATAAACCATCATCTCTTTCCATCTTAGACATGGAAATAATATTTAAATGTACAATGTCATGCACTTAGGTTTGTATGGTAACTGCTACCATGTGTTAAAACAACAATATTGGACTGGCCTGTGCAGCAGTAGGGATTCAAACCTTTCTTCAATGAGAAAAGCTGAAAATAAAGCTAAAAGTGCCGATGATTAAATTATACTAGAGGCATCAATATCAGATTAATTTCACATACAAAATAGTCGTTAGGTTAACAGTGGCTGGTACACATATTGTTGATGAATGATGGGGTAGTATGTAGCTAGTGTACACCTGTTCTAGAAATGGAATGACAATCATTATCTCCCTTAGAACCTCTGACATGATCTTACGGCCAATGTTTAGCACACTTCTCTGTACAGTACATCTTTAACGTCTAGCACAGGAGAAATTGTTACGGTAAAATATTCAAGTTCCACTCTGCCCTCCAACGTTCTTTTGCTCGCCTGAAGGACAGACGTGTATTCATATATATATATATATATATTATATATATAGCTGTATGTGTAAGATTACTTTAAGATAAGAAAAGGGTTAAAGTTGTGACGCTGATCAAAATCACAAGGTGGCCATTTTAATCTTAAATCACTCTCCCCCCTACCCAAAGTATCACTTAAGAGCAGAATGGCTGCCATGTGAAAATATCAACTATACCAGTATCTATGCTAACAAACACACATCTCCATGTCAAGCCTCTGCTGCTTCCTCCTTCTTGTCCTTTTTCCCCTCGCCTTCCTCTTCACAGTTGTCGCTGCCATCCCGTCTCCGCTTGCGGTTGCGCGCACTGGCTTTGGACGCTGGGAGAGACTCCATACCAAGAACTTTGTGGATTTGACGGAAAGCAAGCAGCCGCAAAGCATGCTAAAACCAGAATATAAGTTTTAGAAAAAAGGTGGTCAAGTTTTTTTTTTTTTTTTAATAAGAAATGAGAGCTAAATCAGCAAAGTACAGTACCTGTGCACTCGCGGTTATGTCCTCTCTGGCTTGGCCAGTCATACTCTCCAAGGCATCTGTCGGGTCTTTCTCACAGGGGTCCAGCAGACCTGGTCCATCTGATTAATGAGGGAATAATAATAATAATGACTATGACCAATGCAACTATGAATTTCAACAACAAATGAATTTGAAATCTTGCAAATTCCTCTTGGAATGTGCATGTGTGTGCATGTTTGTGTGCGCGCGATCGTATGCCTTGAGATAACCACAATTATTCTTGGAGGAGAAGTGCACGTCATAATGATATACTTTATTTCTCCTGGTGAAGGCTATAAGACAACTCCTCGGTTGTTTCGACCTGACATTGTAGATTGTACAAAACATTCGAACAGAACATATTGAAAATTTTGTGCTGCATTCTCACAATTTCCCACCAATATAGCAGGTGTTCATTGCGCGGGGTCATAAGTGTTCACAGCAGGGTGGCGCGCTATGAGCTGTGAACATCTGGTATTTTTCAATGAAAGTTGAAACAGCACAAGTACAGTACAGAATGGTTTAAGCGCTAACCCCACTAGCCCATAGGCTGACCTGGGAGTAGAATGCCTGTGGAGATGCACTCCAACACCCGGCGCATGGCCTCTCCAGGGCTGAGTGGACCTGTGGCACTGCTGATCACCTTCTCCACCAACAGCTCCATTGCCTGAACGGACATAAAACACATTTTAATAGTATAAAGTAGAAAACTGCACCCTGGATTCCTCTTCCTCGAATAGTACCTGTGACTGCAATGAGTTGTCATTTTGCTATATTTTTGTTCTTTATTTGATGTAGTATTCATTTGTTTATGAAATTACTTTTCCATGTCATTTTAGTTGCCGGAAGTAGTAATTGTCGATTGAGTCGGAACCTTTAAATAGTGTAGCTTAACGTGAGACACACAAGTATGTAACACCAACGCTCCCGCTCGTTCGTGAGTGTTTGAACAGACAGCCAGGTATGTTGTTGTAGTCTTTTGAATTATGGCATATAAGAAGTTGACATGATATGGTTTGAATATTGGATTAATTGTATTGATTTATTGCAGTATTGTGTTGCTGTGAGCCTGTCGTGGGTACTTGGATTCATTCCCCCATTTGAGTCTAATGCAGCCAGCAAGGTGTGTTTTGTTTGCATTTTTTTTTGTTTCATATTTCGTTTACTTGTATTGAACAATGTTGTGGTGGTTGACATGTTTGTAATCGGGTGTTTGTCTGTTTATGCTTCCTTTATGTAGTTCGACGGTTGGTTTTTGTGTTTCACAATAAACCGAGCAGTATACAGAACGACCTGTGTCGTGTTATGATTATGGAGGGAGTGACAGTACCTCGTCCCTTCCAGTATTTTGCACTTAATTCTAAGAGTGCATACATTACCTTTTCCATAGACTTTATGCATAGTAGGGTTTAATGCCGGGATCCCGGATTCCCGGGACGCCCGGGTACAACTGACTTTCCCTGAATTTCCCTCTAATAGAACAAAAACAACAAAGAAGTGGGCTAAGCAAGCCTGACTATTGGTAGATTACTATGGTAATTGAATTAAGACTTACCCAGGCTGGCATCTTGCCCCAGGTTGGCACACGTTGGCATAAGTCTCTCAGTACCCTAATGATGATCACACAGGACTGGAGACCATTGGCTCGAGCCTTAAGAAATTTAAAACAGGTCACCATCATCAACACTGATTTGAGCAAAGTGCGCGTGAGACTCACTAAAACACGTGGGATAATACAAACCATGGACATACAGTACAGCCGAAGAAAAAGTAGGCTTGCAAATATGGTGAAATGAAATTGACCTGTACTGAAAGGAATTTAGCTATCCTGGTTATGTACAAGTAGAAATTGAAGCCAACAAATCCTTGAGTTTCTTAATAGTGATTGTTATTGCCATAGAATGACAGCAATGCCTTTACCTGAAACCATTTGGCATGTCGCAGAGCAGCAAGATATTCTAGGCATTTCTTCTTGTTCAGGACATCTGGAAGCTCCTTCTCAGTCACACCTAACAGAGACAAGAGACTAGCTCATGGTTTACTGTTAGACATACACTAGATGAGCTAAACCGATCACTGACACAAGTCAATCTACGACATGTTACAGTATTGGCGCAATCACTGATGACCAAAGGAGTGTATGAGAAAATATTTCAAGCACTTTGTTTATTCGAGTGATGTTTGATCCAACAAAAACAAAAACTTCCCATGGTTCCATAAAGTCTTTCCTTGATTCCTGCAATGTGGTTTTAAGATATAAGAAATCAAGGAAAGCATATGAGCACTGCTTTTCCATTAGTGCCTGACCAATCAATCGGTCAAGCACTATTTTGGATGTACGGTAATGAGGTACTGGATTTGTAGGAAACACATCCTGGGCTGGTAAAGCACAAGAGCAAAAAGAAAATGCCATTTAACGTCTCACTATTGTAACAACTGACACAGAGGAAAGCATTTTCTGAGAGGTTAAGTCTTGTCACGAAAATGTCAAAGTAAGCCTTATCACTGCAAACTATCACTCTATGGATGATAGGAAAGCAAAGCTGCATTGGTGCAAGGAAGCAAAGGGTTTTTTTTTTTGTAAATTCCAGAAAATCTGTTTGACTACATGGCCAATGCAAAATTCACATTTGTTTGTCACATCAAATTGGTATCACATCAGTTACTGAAATGTATCTTCAAAATGGCATCGCTCCCAATTCCATCCACTTAGGTTAATGAGAATTGTCATGTGTAATGCTTCACAATCCTAGGTGCTTTCCACACTTCCATGCTGACTAGCACTGCATCAAGAACAGAAAACATTAAATTTATTACAGGGAGATACTGTACATTAAACCAGGCTACATTTCAAAGTCTACTCTGCCATACCACTTAGAACCAATCTAGAGTTCGAAGAGTTGAACATATTCTATATGGTGGCCATTTCACCCACAGTGATAGTATAACATTCTGCATGAGTAGAATATGGTCAATTGATGTGGAGACGGTTGTGACCCTCTGATTGTTGTGCAATAGAAGATCATAGTCATACCTACTCTGAAGAGCTTAAACAAATAGCTGGGTGTCATCATTTTAATTTACTAATTTCACCATTCTTAGTGGTATGTATATGAGTGTGGACTTCAGAATAGCCAATGGATTGATTGCCTAGGTCTGCTGATACAGGAGTTGCGGGGCACTGATCAACAAACCCAAACAAAAAACAAAAGGAGTAAGGCCACAGAAAACATTTAGTGGATGTTTTCTTAATGGGGAGAAAAACAAAATTTACATGCTGAACGGCATCGTTATTGTAGTAGGTGAAGGAGTGTATACATCACAATGATCTTGCACTGCAATGCAGGGGGCGAGTAACAATTAAGGAGTTACCAATCTCATTATTTCAGTAGAGGCCATTGTGAAGAAATAAAATGACACTCCAACACCTTATCAATATACTGATAATGCCTTTTAATATTGCAGGGATGAGAGAGAGATAAGGGAGTGGGAAGTCTTGGACATTCTGTGATCATTGTCAACAAAACATTTCATGAAGAGTGCAATACGAATCCTTAAAACTAGGATTTTTTCTACCAGTCATATCAATGGTGTGATGCATTCTCATCCCTGGGCATTATCTGAACATCACTTCTTAAATCACTTTCATTAGGAGTTCCAAAAGTTTTAACCGAGTGTGTATTCATAGACAAACACACACCGTTACAGGCACAGAAAGGTCGGAGAGCCCGGCTTTAGAACTGCAAACAATGTGGCGAAAACAAAGCAATGGGACAAATGAATGGGTGAGTCAATTTTTTTTTTTTTTTTTAAGTGGGAAGGGGATAAAGAAAACATATCTATGAACACCGCTTTTGTTGTTTCAGTTAGAATGATGATACTTTATATGGGCTTCCTTGGTTAAAAGTCCCATTTCTATTTTGGCCTCATTTAGGGTCTTCTCAGCCTAAAATGTAGGCTAGTAGTGGGAGGGATTTATAGTGTAATACACACAATGCTAATACCCAATTCTTTCTCTGTTGTACAACGGTGTCTCACGCCAACAGCAGCAGATCTACAAGCTCACAGAGATCGATCGGCCATTTTCGGCACAGGACACCCTCATACGACGGAGCATGAACCAGGCTTAACATTAAAGTCACCTTGGTACCAAAAGCTTTGGCTTCTCTAACCTTTCTCAGCCGCTTTTCCTCCTGCCTGCTTGTCCTTCTCAGTGGCAGGGTCCTCCCTCATCAGCGGCGAGGTGAGAGAAATCGTCACCTGCATTTTGGGCTCCTTGCTTGAAAATATCACGATGTTGGCCTCCTCTGGGCGAGGCTGCACCTCATACTGATCTTCAGAAAACGTCTGCCGGTTAAAAGGACACTGGGGATTACTCTCTACAGAGGAGTTAGGGGATTGCAGGGGAAAGCGTCTCTATTTGTGAATCAATAGGTAAAAGGGCCTTCTTTGGATGAGTGGTTATGGGGTAAACCCATGACAAACCCCGCTATTTAAAAATGGTGAGTTATGCTGCCGACTATATTTCTCAGGTTTGGGGGCGGCTAATAATGTTTTCTATGAGATGTGCTAAACATGGGAAGCATGTTTTCTTTCTGGAATAAAAAGAATTCCCAGTCTCACTCTGTAGGATTTGGGTGTCAACCAGGCAGTGGATCTAAAGATCAGTCAAAAGCACTTGATGAAACACTCATTACAGCAAGAGGGAGGAAGAGATTCATTATAAAACACATCCCTATTTGCAGTATTCATAAAGGCTTCATTGTGCATCCCGTATAGGTCCTCTCTCTTCTTTACATGTCTCTTGAACAGCCTTAAAAAGGGAAATTCCAGTCAATTCAAATTATTCAGATTTCCAAATAGCATTCTTGTGGCCCAGGACAGTTAGTTGCTTCAATTGTGAAATCTAAGTCTAATCTGTGTCTGAGGATACACAGATACCTTTTTAAGTGCTGCGTAGCAAGCACTTCCTTAGACGATTCACCAGCTGTGTGCGTGCTAACCGGCACGACCTCAACATATCTGCGTGTCTGCGTGCTAACCGGCACGGTTTGCTCTGCATGTTGCCACATAAGAGAGAAACAAGCAAGTTGCCACATAAGAGAGAAACAAGCAAAAACGTGCCGGTTAGCAATAACAGAGAAACAAGCAGCAATGAGCAGCAAAAACCGTGCCGGTTAGCATGCAGACACGCAGATATCTTGAGAATCGTGCCGCTTAGCACGCACACAGCTGGTGAAGACCACCACACACGCAGCACTTTCTTTCACACGGGTGTGATTTTTTGCAAATCACCCAAAGCTCAAAAATGTCAATCTTAAAATGCTAAAATGATGAATAGACAGGATAATAGTGCACTGTAATTAATGTTATCTGATGCAAACTTGAACTGTTGTAGGGCACAGAATAAAATCTATTTGTATTCTCAAAATTCAGTCAGATGCATTTCAAAACGTGTGGTAGAGGGGTATAAAGCAAGACGTGATATTCAATGAGACCAATTTTATTGTCTGGGCTGCTAATATAGTCTTTTAGAAGCTGAGACAATAAAAAAATAATTGTATTCATATTTCATATTATGAATATAAAGTGGTGCTTTAAAGTATGTAAGCCTTTGAGAATCTCCTACATTTCTTCTCAGATATCAGCTAAATCATCAGTTTTGTCCTAAAGGCAGATAAAGAGAACTCAATTAATAATGAATAAATCACTGCTATGTGCATATATACAGTAACTGCAGGACTGCTAAATCATGACATTCAATTAATAAAGCAGTTTTTGTTCTGTACTCTAGTACAATTATGCACCATCTCTCCACAGACATTTTTTTTCCTCTCCCAGAGCAGGTGCTTATGCTTACACGTCCTGTGGGTTTCATGCATTATAATGGAAAACAGTCATTTATTACTGGACATCAGTAAACAACAACAATTAATTACCATTCGACAATAATAGAATTTCAATCAACTCATAACGTGTTTAAATGTGACACATTCTGATTTGAGGATCTGTATTTTCTGCTTAGCGAAAAAAAAGCATGGGGTCAAGTACAGAACCCACGGAGTCTCCTGTCAACAAATCGTCTAGATTTAAGTAGCTCTATCTCATATGCACCCCCATGGAAGGCAATGACTTATGAGTGGCTCTCATGAAGCATGACTTCAGTTTAGTTTAAGCACAATCAGTAAATTAACTTCACAATAAAATATCCTCCTCCTCTCATATCCTCCTGCAGAGCACAGGAAGGCGATCAGACCTTTTCCTGCGCCAATGGATGACCTCTACTGTACATCTCTGCAAGCCCGAGGCAAGACAAGTGATGTTACTTACAGCCAGTTCCTTGGGTAGCTGCTTGGATATGGTCCTCAGTAAGGTAACAGTGGGTTTTTTAGCAGTCAGCAGGATAAGCTCGACATTCCTGTCTCCATGGAGAAGCAGGCCTTTGGCCAAGATGCCCACCCTCATCACTCCTTTCAGCAGCCGTCCGGGAATCTCAACACTGTCACATAAGAAGAAGTCAGAATTCAGAAAACTGAAGTCTTTTACCTTAAAAACAGACATTGGTTCACCATGCACAAATTTGACCGTACAATTGCACCATATCAGATATGAGATAGTCTCCTACTATGATTTAGCAATGTATTAAGTGAAGATGTATTAACTTCGATACATACAATGCCCCTTTTGTAAATGTATGGGAAACCTCCTCTTACTCTTTTTCATCTCCATCCTCAGTAGTAGTAGTGGGTGTAGCTTGGGTAGCAGCAGCAGCAGTGGGTGGCGTTTCTTTCTCCAACAAGGAGTCAGACACCAGTTTGAGGGCTCTCTCAGAGTGAGAGACGATCCTCTGGACAGCCTGCAGCTCCTCCTCCACAGGGTAGATGGTGGAGTGCTTGGCCATAATGTGGCGGTCATCAGGGGAATCTGGCCGCCGGACACATGTCTGCTGAGGGTAGATGAAAATGTTAAATACACTACAAAAAAGACAAACACGCAAAACTGGCATTTACTGTTGGTGTGAGGACAAGGTTTGTGTCTGAATTGTACACAAAAAACCTGAACCTCTAAAACATTCAGTAGATTTCCTCGGGTCTGGGTTTCAAACAAGTGCTCTGATTTGTCTGTGGACTGTGAGGCAAGAGTCCACAAGTCCTATATGACTTAAGAATTTGCCTGCAGGGGTGACTTTTGAAGGATTTTGCCTGCTCCCATGGCTTCAGAACACACAGAGAAAACCCCAAACACAGAATGTCCACTGTAGGGTTCAAAGTGCAGGACGTGTTGATATGATTAAGGTCCTAGAACTTAAAAGACATTCATTCATTTATTTCAACTAGTCCTATACCCGTTGTGTAATATGATCTGGAAATTATGTATAGATGACAGATGATTGGGAGGGAATTGTTGATGTTGGAAGGTTGTGTTGAACTTGGGCACTAAATGAATGTTATAGACCTTACCCGATCTGAATGGAATTGCATTAAACCCTGAAGGTTATTCCAACCAATATGAATACCTGAGGGAAACCCAGTTTGACATGCACCATATAAAGTAAACATGCATCGATTGACATGACGCTGGACAGTCATGTTTCAGGGCTTCATACTGTTGAAAGTAGCCTATGCTCAGTGACACGGCCTGGCGTGCGTGTACAATGTGCAGTGTTTATCTCTGGCTTGAGAAAACGCATGGCTATAGCAACATAAGATGTTGTGAGCATATCGGTGTTAATTGTTGCATTCCCAGTCCAAACGCTGTTGTCGCGCGCGCGCACACACACACACACACACACACACACGGGCACACGGGCATACGGAGCGAACACACAGTCTTTCTGAGGTTCTGTCTTTGTTGGTGTTCGAGTGAGCAGTTGAAACGTGCAAATAAGTTTGGAGAAGGTGGAAGGTGCCGTGGCCGCCGCGCCGCGCGTAATGAATATCCAGGCGTTGCAGATTGCAGCGGTAGTAGAAATAAGTCGTAGGTGACCGTAGTAGCGTGTACCATCGTGGTGTGGCCGTGTGTGATCAGCTGTCTGGCAGCCGTGTTATACGACAAACTGTGACCACAAATAAATGTGTGTGCGTGTCACGTGATCTGTGCGGCGATGAGCTTTTAATGAAAATCTATTAAATTATAATGATTGGTATAATGTTTGGTGTGCGCTGGAGACGGGGTTGTCCGGTGTGGAAGGTATGATTGCGGCACAGCTGTGTCTCGAGCGCTCCCGTTCAATGAAAAGCAATACAACTGATTTGAGTTAGGAAGCTAGGCTATGGCTAACGGCACTGTACTGTGGTCCCATAACTTGTCCCATAACTTTTCTGTGTAAAAGTTTGGAGAGAAGTGGATGCCGTCTGCCGTGGCCGTGTGGCAGGCGGAACAGCGAGGACAGAGAACGCAAAGTGAGTTGATCCCGTGTTGCACGACAAACTGTGACCACAAATAAATGTGTGTCCATGTGACGTGATATGCGCGGTGATGAGCTTTTAATGCAAATCTATTAAATTAAAATGATTGGTATAATGTTAGGTGTTTGTAAGTAGCGCACATTGGTGCTGGATGACAGGGCTGTGCTACGCGACGTTCATCGAGGCTGTCTGTGCGCCGTGGCATGTGTGGGTGATCCTCATTGCACAGTGCATTTGCGCAGGTAACAGACAGACACACATTCCTAGAATTATATAGAGAGATTTTCTGTTTTTTCCATCATGCAAAAAAAAAAACACACACATTTAACGGCGTTGCAGTTGGCTCTTACCAGCAGAGGAGGTACTGGCATCCCAGGGCGGCTCATCAGGGGAGGTGGAGCCATCCTACGCCTCTGCTCCCCCCAATACATCTGCTCCTCTTCCATCCTCCTCCAGTACAGCTCCTCCTCGTAGCGTCTGGAAAGGGGAGGCAGTAGAACAAGACATTTATGAATCAATCTGTTAACACCAACTTCTGGGTCTATTTTCAGGTGCACCTGATGTCACCAGGCGACATCTTAGATGTATCTACAAGTAGCCAAAACAAAGCACCAATGATCGGCAACTGTGGGAGGTTATATTTCCTACCGTGTCGGGGCCGCAATGGGCTCTCAAAAATTATCATTTTGATTCGAATTGAATTATATTATATTTATATTTGATTTAGATCATGAGTTATTCATGTTCAAATATTTAGTAATGTTTTGTTTATTAAAGTTGATGTCTTAATACATAGATATGTAATTATGAGGAAGTGGCTCTTCCTGGTGGCCAAGAAGTGGAACTACTTTCTTGAGAAGTTTTTCTTTTCTCAAAAACAAAAGCTCCACAAAAGGCCCCTTCGCCAAACACACCTGGAGTATGTGTGCTGAGACACTTGGCTAATTGCTTTAGTAACATATTGAGAAGTCGAAAATGAAATTAAAAACTATTTGAGAGGAGATACTGAAAATCCTAGATGGCTAGACTACAGCAGTCACACTGTAAAGGAAAAAAGGTCAAGCAACAGGGAAAGATCTAATTCCCTAAGTACAGATAGTCATATGCAGTAAACAGACTAACATACCAACTTCATTACAGCCTCAATTACATCTACTTTGATGACACGTTGGTACTGGTTGGCTTGTTACCTCTGTACAGTTATCTTCCACTTTCGTATGGAACTTCCATACAAAACGAATCCAAGAACAGACCTTATTTCAATCCTTATTTCACAAATCAGACATTAAAAAGAGAAGGCACATGGCAGCCGGCCTGCAGCACTGATGATCATCCTGACCTCATCTCCATGTGCCAGCGCTGTTCGTCATCTCTCTGTCTCTTCAGCACTGCCTTCTGCTTCTGTTTCCTCAGTTTGCCCTCCTGCAGCTTCCTGGCACGGTTACTGGGCTTGATTTCCACAGGAAGCTCCGGGTTCACCTTCTTCTGCACGGGCACCAAGAAAACGGGAAAACTAGAGGCTTAAAGGACAATTTCACACTACAGAAGATTTCTTACCTCTTAAGCCTCGTAAGCCGTCAATGAATTGAATGCGAATTATATGGAGCACTGGGATGTTGTGCTTATTTCCATTGGTCAAAAAACTTTGAACACCCCAATTCCCCATTAACACTTACTTTGCCAGCGCTTTTTTTCTTTTCTTTTTTTTGGTAGCTAGTGCCAGCGATTTTCATGTAAAGGCCATATTTCGGTCCATGTTTCCGGTCGGACAAGTTAGATCTTTGGTCCTTCTCTTATTTGGGTCCCTCAGCTGGCAGAGGAGCCAATCGCTGCTCGCTGCACTGCTGCAGTATAGCGATACGAATCAAAGATTGGCGTTGATCAACTTCAAAGGCAGCGGTTGTGACTATTATTTAATAATGGTAAGATTTATGTAGATCAACTGCAATGGCAGATTAGTGGTTAAATTCACTGAGGGCTTAAAGAATAACTTTGTTTTTCCAACCAAGGTTAATGTTTTAGGTTGGTAGTAGACAAAATAAAAGATGGGTGTTAATTGTTTGTCACTTACTGTTTTCTTTAGTTTTAGGGATTTTTGTTGTTTTAGACAGTGGGTGGGATCATTTGGACATTGTCCTAAATACATGTTTGTTTACAAAGTTTTAAAGCATTTTATTTTTTATCTACTACTACAAGCCTAATATACCCCAGGAAATTCTGGATGTAAAAGATCACATGGTCCACTGAATGGAGGCAGCATGTGGCACACAGCCAGATGTAATTCCTTACGGTCTACTAGTTCTGTGATACATAATAAAAAATAAATTTGTACAATATATAGTATTGCACTTACAGACAGTATTTTAAAGCAGAAAATACAAAGAGAAGTACAGTGCACTGCACTAGCAAAGATATTTCCAGAAGGAAATAATGTCATCTTATGGCCAGTCCCACAGTGACAACACTTCACAATACACATTTACTATTATTGCTTGCCTGCAAGTCGCAGGGCACAATTTTATCACAAGTAATGGAAGAAATCACTCTCTGTGGTTTGGTAATGTCCGTTTTATAGTGCACTTGTGAGGACTTTTATTTCATTATAGACCATTTCGACCAGTTGAAATGACAGAGGCTTGTGGTACATCATTCCAGATAGTAGATGGGGAAGGGAATATCGCTTTCAGAACCAAAATACTTTATCCAAGCATAACTTAATTAACAATTCAAGTTCCATAAAAATACCTTATAATGGAGCATTCATCTCTAAAGATCATGAATTCTACATTTTAAGATTTTTGGTGTCTTTACCATCGTCAGTATATTTTTACACCCCAAATAGTTGTTTTAAACAGTCAGACGGAAATTATTTTACCTTGTATTGCAGTCTGTGTCTTCTTCCCTTCAGGTGCATGTCTTTAGCATTAGGGTCATTGAAGCTGCATTCACAGAGTTTACAGTGGAAGCGAATGACCTTTCCATCATCATTACGAACCTGGAGATGATTCAGGACAATGGACGCATGAAATATACACAGGTGAACGAACCTTCAATAACACTTGTACAGCTAGCAACATGTAGTTGCAACAACCCAGTTCTCGTTGCCAATAAAAGGAAAACAAAATAATGACAGGCGTTAATTAGCTCGCTTAGCAACAGAAACTGTAAGATTGTTGTTTGCCTACCTCCTCAACATAGTCATGTCCTACAGGTTGGACCTGAGACCCTGCTCTGTCGCTGTCCTCATCCTCACTGTGCTGTTCCATCTTCGGCTGTTTGGGCTCTTCTGCTTTCACTGGCACTGCTGCTGCTGGAGCACTGGCCGGCTTGGCTGTGACACCAGCATCATGTCAGAATCCACACATTTATTGCGCAAACACTGCCAATACGGTCTAAAAAACTAGATTTAATGGGTGCAAACTTTGCTTTACAACCACTGTAACTGTCCATCAGGCAATTATGTTATACAAATACCTTTACCGCCGCTGCCTGCCGCCCCACTGTGCCAAACTGGAGGAACACAAAGATTAATGGATTCCTTTAACCCATCCTTTGACCGGAACATATTGTTTGCCAATCAATTTTGTTGGATTTAATTTGGGACAAAATGGTCAGAGCCATTTTGAAAATAAAAATTCCCCCCACACCCATTCGATCCTAAGCATTCAAAAGCCATTATCTCAGATTCTACCCCTCAATGTCCATTTTTTCCACAAACCAGCCATTTCCAATGAGAAATACAGTGATGCTTGCGGGACTCGTGACCCAGATATTTTTGTCAAAGTACCCAAATGCGATTACGTAATCATACATCAGGTTTTTGGGGATCTGGCGGTTCAAAATAAGGGTTTAAAACATCAAAGCCGTGGCATATACACCTATAATTATTAATTAATCCTTGCCTTCAGCGCGAAGGCGGTTAACATGATAACATGTTCCAACCACTCCTATTTCCCTCAGTTTCACTCGCATAAAAACAGTTGCAGACTCAAGCAGCCAACTTACAAAGGATGGTTATTTTAGAAGGAGCTGGCTTCTTGACCAATGGCGTCGTTTTGGTAGTGGCGTTTATGACTGCTGGTTTGGTTAGCATTGCAGGCGTGGTCGCCTTTGCCGTAGAAGTTGATGAGGTCGCGGCCGATGCTGAGACGGGAGGTTTCCCGGCTGTCGTTGTCGTATAAACCGGTGCAGAATTCACCAACACTGGCTCAGTTGAAGGTATGGGTTTCCCCAGCTTGGTGTGGAGTTTCACCACCTTTCCAAAGAATGAAGTAGAAAGTAATACAAGACAATGTTCATATAAACAAATTTCACACACCAGCCTTGAACCATCAATGTTTATCTTATCATTCCAATCAGATAGCCTTGCCAGGCTATCTCTCATTAACGTGGAAAGTGTAGAAATGTGGAAAAACAACTTTTAACATTACGTGCAAGTTGCCGATGGCCTACTTTTGCGTGAGCAGAGCGAGCAACCAAAGCATATACCCCGACACCTCCAGGAGAGGTCACTCCAGCCAAGCAGTTGAAAATGGTGGGATGGATGCATAGTATAGTAATATGTATGCACAATGTATGGATTTAGGTCGCAGAATCTGTGCATTTGTATTTGCCTGCTAGACCCTTATGTATAATTGTTCTTTTATGGCAACATGAAACCAATAAGAGCATTCACAAACAAGAAAAGGGCAGCTAGCACTGTGTGAGTGCTGTAGCTAATGGCTTGACAGATCCCTGAGGGAGGTATCGGTACGAGACTTGGCAACGTTCAGGGGACATCACATGAGTACTCACTGCACCGATATGCAGTGTCATTTATTTCGGTCAATACTTTTCATGGCTGCCTCCTTTAATACTGTGCCTCCTATAAATATATCTTTTTTTTCTGATGGCAGTCAGCCAGTCAGTAATATAAAGTTACTAAGTTGTGCTAACTGCTAACCTTTTGGTGTTTGGCCCCACGGATATGAGCAGCATAGGCATCAACCCCGGTGCAGGCCACATCGCAAAGCTCACAGCGTAACTGGGTTTGGATCCCTCGAGGCCCATTGCTTGCACCGGCCTGGCCTCCAGACTTTAGGGCTGCCTCCTTCTTTTTGTGCTTCTGGCCCTCCAGGTGTTCCCGATATGTCTGAGAGTTGCACACAGTTAAAGGCTTAAGACATCACTGACCACCATTGAATGTTATATAAGGCATTATTTACACATAGCTGATTTTCTGATTCAGAGCTACTTACACCATAATGTATGTGTAGGATCAGGGTTCAGTAACAGGCTCATTGAAATATCAAGATATACAACCGACATGATATACAATATGATCATAATAGGGAGTTGAAATCAAGAGACTCACTGATGCTCATGATAAACAAGTTCAAACTTCACAATGCATTGTTGTACACTCTTACCTGAGGGCCAGCACAGCTAATCTTACAGATGTCACAGTAATGGAGCTGTGGCTGCTTGGGAGGCCCTTTGGGTTTCTGCAACTTGCTCTGATGGAACATTGGCTTTTTGTAGGTGTTTACAGCCGGGGTTGTCACCATGTTGCTGCCTGCATTGCTCCAGGAAGAGCTGGTCAGCTGTTTGGGGGCTGGCTGGATGGAGGGCTGGGTCTGCTGCGGAGGAGGCTGGGGCTGGGAGACTGTGACCTGGGTTGGTTGGTAGTATGAGGGGGTGGAAGTGGAGGTGTAGCCACTCGAGTCGTAACTGGAGTAGCTGATGCCTGAAAGTGACGGACAGTAAAAGGGTGATCCAGTGCAACCGGAAACCCAGACAGACAGAACAACAGAGAAATGCAGTTTCACCGTTTTGCATGAAGCCTACTAGCCTGTGTGTACAAACGTATAACGTTTTTTGTTTGATTATTTATTTCATATTAGCTTTTATTGTTGTAAGTAGGCTAGCGCACGTGCACACAAACGCATGCACGCACGCACGCACGCACACACACACACACACACACACCCACACACACACACACACACACACACACACACACACACACACACACACACACACACACACACACACACACACACACACACACACCAATATGTCATGTTTCAGACAGGCTCTTCACCATCACCCATTAGGTGCTCAGTGGCCAGTGTCTACCCGTGTCTACCCAGAGATCATGTCATATGAGAGACCTTTATAAAAATGGGACTGCATGTACACTCCAAGCAACCAGGGGGTGTACTTCTAACACATCAAACTGCCTCGCGTCGCAGAAACAGGAGATAGACTCCTGTCCTATGGGCCTCATGGCTCAGCAAGGCTGGCTTACTTAGGCCAAATTGAACAGGTTGCAAAAACACACAGATACAAGATATGCAAACGGTACTTGAATTTCATCATGTGTTAATCCATACAGTCTATACTTAGGAAACTAAGCAAGAAGCACAAGACGCATGAAGACAAATGTCACATTCCTCATCATGTACTAAACAGCTTTTAATAGGAGTAGAATATGTGTAAAGAAGCACCTTGTCAATTATTCAATATGCAATATATTCAACTGATTTATTTCACTGATCATCTCATCTCAGGAGGGAGAAACGGATCTCTCATTACTTGTATTTATTTTGCCAGTGTGAATCGCTGAATATTTTATTAGGCGATTCATCAGGGAGCTTTAATTATACATTTTGCAAAGTAATACTCAAACATATAGAAACTTCAACTCTTCAAATGTAGCCTATACCAATGTGGTCAAAATGCTAATCAATTTTGCACAGCAGCTGCTGGTAGAAGTGAACCCTTCGTCCTAAAGACTTTAGATTCGACCCCGCGTTCCACACCACCACAGGGAATGCAGTGGCCGTTGTTGAGTCGATCGGATCCACAGTCCAGAAGTGCCACAAAAAGCCTCTGCCCAGTCAACAGTGCATGTTCTAAAAACTACTTATGGGTTGCCTACTTCTTGTCATGTGCAAATAGCTGATAACAATACCTATTCTAGATCACCAGTTAGTCAGACAATCACATCTGATTCTTCAGACAAAGAATCTCTTCAGCTGGACTATCTGGTGTGAGCTTCGAGTGACCCAGAGCACATGATTGCTCTGAATGTCTCCATCAGGAATGCAGTGAATTCTCTGAATTCCATAGCACTCAAAATATTACCCCCGAAGTAAATTTCTGAACACACTCAAAGAATTATGCACGAAATGGCACACCTACTTTAAGTAGGTGTAGTGGATGCCTTACAGCAGTGGTTTTCAACCTTTTTGGTACCAGGGCCCAGCATTTATTCAGCATTTGAGTGTACCCCACAGACACCAAAACTAAAAAATTATTTTGCTTTTGTAAACAATTCCGTCTGGATTTCGGAAACAAAACAGGCAAACACACCGATCAAAATGACCATTAATCTGGGGACCATCTGGAAGCCTATCAAGGACCACTGGTGGTCCCCAGACCACTGGCACTCCCTTGGTAACATGGACTTTCCTATAATAAAACCAGATGTGTGTACTGTGTAATGCCTAATGCGCCTGCTAGATCCTATGCATTTAAGAAAATAACCTTACATGGGGAAACCTATTACTGGCATAATGTCCTTAGTGCGTGTAGAATTCAGCTAAACCAGACATTAGGACAATCTACAGCAGTTCGTCATCTCTCTCACCAGAGTAGGAGGTGGCAGATGCCGTGGGTGTGTAGGATGATATGGGGGAGGGAGACTGCTGGACGCTGGTGGACACTGGGTAGATGTTATAGCTGGAGCAGGCTGGAGTCAGGGGTTTCAAGGCTGTCACCTGCCTCTGTGGAGGAGGGGGCTGGCTGTACACTGTGGAGGAGGCTGGAGTGTAGCCGCTCTTCACACCTACTGAGAGTGAGATGAAGGGGAGGGGGTGAGGAAGGCAAGGGAAGGGAAAGGCAGAGGGCGAGTGAGAGAGACAGACATTTGATTCTCCAATCACATCCTCCGGGACTGCCTGTCAAGGGAACTGTGGGGCATGGCAGTCAAGCCATCTAATCCACCAGAATGTGGACACCAGAAACATTCCAGAATATCACATTGCATATTTCTATAGTTAGAAAGTGTGAAACAAACAATACAAAGAATGTAGTGACCGTCACTCCTCTGCAAATCAAAGTACGGCAAATTACTATTCTCTACTGTAATTGAAACGGGAACAGTCTCCTGCTGCCGGTTATGCAGTGATGGCTGACAGAATAAATGCAGGTGGATTTACCAGTCTGGTAGTAGTTGTCTGTGGCCGTCCTCTGGGCTGGGGCTATACTGGTCTGGTAGTACTGTTGTTTATTATCGTAAGCAGTCACTGCTGGGGCCCGTCCATAGCTGTAGTTCTCCTGTGTTGGTATCCAAGGCATTTATCAATGGATGCACAATGTCTATACTCGATCATCAATGTTTCTAATTTAGGATCCTTTAAAGGTAGGGGAAGTGATTTCATTTTTGTCAGATATCACCCAAACATTTTTTTCTGTTACAATGCTCTATTATAAAAGGTGTGCAGACCATATATGGAGTTTCCCCCTCCCCCACGTTAGCAGAGGAGCTAATAAAATTATAGCAAATCTACACTGAAGTGAACATTTGCAATAGGGGGTGTACTTGTACATTAAGCTGTCTCAGCAGCCTCACGCGACAGAAATAGGGGATCATTCATACACGATGGGCCACATGGCTCGGCAAGGCTTGCTTGAAGCAAAAGTGTAGAATTAAGCAATACAGACTATTAGTTATAATAATTATATGTTTATAATAGTCTAGTTACTACGATAAAAAAATGTCATTAATTTATTATGCTTTCTGTATAATAAAATCCACCAAGCAGTTATGTCAAATGTTAGATCGAAGCCGAATCATTGCTACAAGTATACCCAATGCCATTTACTCCATTAATGTACAGTAGTCAACTTGCAGTGTCCCCGTTGTAAAACATCACATCCAATTGCATCATAACATTTCAGATGTTAAACCAAACATGAACCCATCATGGCCATTAGACTTTGCGAACAGTATTTCAACTCAATGCAAAGTGAAATCAGACTGACCATTTCTGAGTATACCTGAGTATATGTCTGTGGGGTGGTGGTGGGCTGTGGTGGCGCTGGAGGGTCCGGCTGCCTGTAGCCATAGTCTGGGGGCGCCTGCACTGCCTGGTGGCTCTGATAGGTGGGATACGTGGCCGAGACCACCGGCCGGGCCGCCTGGACTGGGGCTGGAGCGTACGAAGCCGTCACAGCGTGAGCCACAGCGGGAGCCTGCTGCACACTGTAACTGGCTGTGGAGGGGTGGGTGTAGGATGGGGGAGGCTGGGTACTGTTGGATGGAAGAGAAGAGGAGAGAGAGATGGAAGCGACATCCAGTTAAAGAGGAGTTTTTCATTTTCAGTATTTTACTACTGTATCTCATTAATATGGCTTAGAGATGTTGTGTGGACATGATAAAAAAAAATCCCCCCCCCCCCCCATTCTGTGTTTCCTAGAAATGGAGGTCTGAAGAAAATCATTAACATGGTGAAAGACAACTTGATGACATCATCAAGTTGTGTTTCACCGTGTTAATGATTTTCCTTTTAGAAACTTTTTTTCCTGAGTGTACCAAATGTAGCGGGTCCATTTGATTCCATTTGTACGCTCTCAGGATTTTTTTGAAAATGGGTGGAATTCCTGTTTAACAGGCTGGAATGTGAATGCAATTGCCTTCAACAGAAATCTGCTTTTGTTTAGAAATAAGCTATTGATTCATATTGTGTTTAAAGATTGATTGTGTTCTAGAGAAATCAGCAGAACCACACCGCTGTTAACAATGACTGATTTTCATACATGGACTGAAATATGTCATATATTAATGATGTTTTTGAATCGCTGCACTGCGACTATCATGTTGTTTGCCTGCAAATAAAAAAATAGGTAAAATAACAAACAGATTGTTCTAAACTAAAACCTGCTGTGACAAACCCTGCTCAAAACAAAATCCTTCACAGCAGCCAGTAACTTCAATTAACTGATGAAATGCAACTCATGGGAGTCTAGGGGAAAATAAAATAGGTTCATGAAACAAGCAATAGGTGGCACAGTTTTGCCAGTAACGTGAGACGTATGGTTATTTT
Source organism: Benthosema pterotum (assembly GCA_039105355.1). Lineage (NCBI taxonomy): Eukaryota > Metazoa > Chordata > Actinopteri > Myctophiformes > Myctophidae > Benthosema > Benthosema pterotum. Next base: position 27,075,493 of record CM076979.1, on the reverse strand, counting down.
ACATATAATTTTACTTTTGAAGTTATTTTAGGCTTTACACACAGACTGCCTGCTTTATTCCTATTGAAGTATAGGTCCGTTGTGCTGTGCAGAGGCTGTTCTGGCTCTGCTGTAGCAAAAACAATATTAATTAATATAGCCTACAATTCTAATACATAATCTACACAACTCACTGTTTCACTGAACCAGAGTGCTTGTGAGACTCGGTAGCCTACTGATTTCGTGTGGGTCTACTTTGATATTGTAGACTACACATCATGTTAACTGCAGCGCGACACATGCAAAGAAAAAAGGGTTGAACTTTATTAAAGGTAGGGGAAGTGATTTGAAATTCATGGTGTAGTACCAGCCTGGTGCACTAGGGGCCCCCAAAAGTAGCTACACTATGTGAACCTGCTGCTCTCTCCTGATTGGAGGAGAATTGTGGTGACCTGGGGAACTTTTATTAGCTCCTCTGCTAACGTGGGGGAGGGGGAAACTCCATATGTGGTTTCCACACCTTATAATAGAGCATTTTAACAGAAATAAATTTTTTTTGGGTGATATCTGACAAAAGTGAAATCACTTCCCCTACCTTTAACAAAATAATATCTAAGGGCAGAGCCCGATCATGTAAAACAGCCGTTTATGTCTGATATCACTTGCGTATCTCTATCATGCATGGTGATACAGATACTGTAAATATAGAACCTGCAGAGAGTCTGTAGTTGTAGGTGGATGTCTGTGTGTGCACGGCCCTCGTCCGTTTTGAGCGGTTTTGTAGAAATATAACTTACATCAACAACGCTCTCATCGGCAGACCAGAACTCTTCAAATGCGCTATATTCAGCGACACAGAATTTTTGCACAAAATGGAAACTTATTTGCATTTGCAAGTGTTTCCATTAAACATTCTCCTCGCAAGAGCCGTTTTTGCGAAAAAATAGGGCTTATGGAAACGTGGCTAGTGTGGCTAAACATTTACACTAAGGGGAATGTGGATCATTTTGCCGAAATTTTAGGGGATCATGGGGACACGTGAAAAACCTACTTAACACTTTGCAATGTGTTCTGTGTCTGGCGTTAAACATCAGCAGTTCCCCTCTAATTAGAGTTCTGCCAGATGCACTCCCATATTAAGCTCCTTACGTCAGAGCAGACTACTCTAGGCACTGTACAATGTGTTTCTCATATCGAAGCACCGACAAAGAGGCCCAGCAAATAGCACAGGTACAATTGGTGTATTGGCCAAAATGTTAGGCATTACATTGGGAGGTGAAGTCAGAAGGCACCGTCCAGTACGCACTGACCTACTTACTGAAAAAAGAAGAGAAAATGTTATTCTCGGTGGAATTTGAAGTAATGCCAAGAGGACAACCTTGTGTGTTCATGGAAGCAATACTATTACAAAGTAATAGCAGTCACTCACTGGCTCTGATATCCTGTACCTGATACTGTCAGCAGCAAAGCATATGGTGTCAATATAGACAAGGACAGGAAAGGGCGAAAGAATAAGTACAATGAATGGAAGGACTAGGATAGAAATAGATAGATTAGGTGCATGCAGCAAAATAATGACAACAAACTACTAGTAGTATTCAAGCTGAGTCTTTCCAGCAGTCTTTGTATTTTATCCAATAATAATACTATATATAATATGATACGTTTTCTGAAAAAAATAAAATAAAATCACATATTTACATAGAAGCTTCCGTTTTTAATGGTTATATAATACGAACAGCATTCATACTATACAGAACCACAAAAGGTGTTCCCGTCCGGAATGGGTTGAGATTGAATAGGGTAAAGTCTTCCATACCTAAGCAGGCAGGCAGGCAGACAAAACAGTTCTATAAATATACTGTATACAGTTAACTACCGTATATTAACAAGGTGATGTCCTGTTATGCCGGCCTAGTGCTGCAGCGGCATTAGGCAGTTTGCCTATAACCAATTTCAAATGGTGTAGCTATACAGTCTACTCTAAATGATACATTGAATACATCAACAAACATTCTCTGGAAGTGTTGAATGACGCTGTTGACGGAAGCTGAAAACAGGCAACAAACCAAATCCGTTCAGAACTACTACAATGAATTGCATCAAGCTAAAGTGAGCCATGCCTCAGCTCAACGCAGTTGAAAAAGTTCCAGCTAAAATGTCAGCTGTGTAAACCACTTCACTTGATGACTATCCCATGGTCTAGTAGTCGTACAAATGCATCACTATGTGAGCCTCACTGAGCACCAGAGCTGAGAAGTACATACTTTCAGACAAGCTACATGCTCAGATCATACAGGCGGATGGACGATTGCTTAAAGATGGGTGGTCCATCTGGGTCTCAGCAGATAATGGCAGAAACGTTATCAAGGCAAGAGCGTTAACCACACGAACCATAGAGTCCCTATTCTGGGGCCAAGGTTTGGTGAAAAATATCAGAACTACAAGTTCACAAAGCTTGCAAAGAGATTTGGGGCAAAAAGGAGCAGACCACCAACTCCAGACCTCCTGGCGGAGGCGGACCCTAGTCTATGCTTTAAGGGGTTGGCAAAGAGTTCAATAATCTGGACACAGGTTGCACTGCTGCATCTGGTCATCGGTAAGAAAATACCTCTCTATCTCCCTATGCCTCTATGCCTGGAGCAATTAAACCATGACAAACAGTTGTGCAAACTTAAATTTGTAATTGTGACAGTCCCGCTACCTATCTATCTCTCTTTCGCTCTCTCTCTCTCTCTCTCTCTCTCTCTCTCTCTCTCGCACAGACAGACAGACAGACAGACAGACAGACAGACAGACAGACAGACAGACAGACAGACACACACACACAAATTAAGCCATAAATATGATAGGCGAGAGTGAGTGAGCACACGCGCACGTGTGTGCATGTGTATTCAAATTATATAGCAAATTTAAGCCTATCTATGCTATGTTAAATTATAAATAAATATTACTTTGTTCTTTGTTCTATCTTTGAATGACCCAATTCATTAATGTAATCATTATCATAAGAGTGTATTTACCGATAGTTATGTGGCTAAAAGTAAAACAAGTTTAAGTCAAGAAGACAGTCACAGAACTCATTGATGTGGAGACCAGATGTCATGGTACTGTGTGTGTGTGTGTGTGTGTGTGTGTGTGTGTGTGTGTGTGTGTGTGTGTGTGTCAGTGGTTCAGAATAGCAATATCAAACTTCGCACTCAAAATTAGGCAGGACATATTTTTGTCCACTCGACTGGCTGCTAAACTCAGCAATTAACCAGACACTCCTTACAAGTCAACTAGCCTAGTAGTAGATAGAATAGGTTGGTGTTCCCAAATCCCATTCTGTTAGAGAAAATGCTCCTCCAGTGGCACAATGTTTACAAGACCAAATAAATGACAAACATGAAACATACTGTTTAGACCTGAGGCGAGCTACATCACTTGTTTGTAAAATACGTTCAACACAAAGTTTCTCCCTTCTTAAAAAATACAAATAGGAATGTGATCATGTTGGCCGCGTAACCCATCCTCCCTGGCTACCAGTCCCCCCCCCCCCCCCTACACACACACACACACACACACACACACACACACACACACACACACACACACACACACACACACCACCACACACACACACACACAGGCATTAAAAACTGCAGTCTGCAACAGCCAGTGCCAGGCTGAGCCTGCCACTCAGAAACAAACGTTAGCTTGGGGTCTGTCTCCTCCGTAAATCACACAAGTAGTTCGCTGAATTTAGTATACAGAGCATCTCTGCTGCTCTCCAACTTTCTAACCCAAGCGTGAGCATTTTGTCGGCTCGCCGCTTCGTGCCAAATGCTTGTGAATTTGGGCGACCGCTGGCCTGCAGGATCGCATGCTAAAGACCGCCTTGGAGTAAAGACAGAATTACGTCAACTCCGTTCACTTCATAGGGACAGTCCAATGGCGGCGTTTCTAGGCAGAAATGCATCGGACTCTGGCAACATCCCTGCTTTGATGATCTTAAATCCCTTTGTTTTAGACCGCTGTGTTGTAATAGTGTAACATAAATAATAAAGAGAGTTTACTGCACGATACTTTACAACAGCTGACATGTTACAGACATGCTTAAAATAGCTTTTATTTGCGCCGCACTCGTTGAAAACGACGTATTTCCAACCTCGGTCGGTCCCTAGTCAGGCTGCGTGGAGTTTCTGTTCCCATCAATGTCGCAACTCTTCTACTCGATGGCTAAAGCTAAGCAGCAAGCACTAGCTAACGAGCTCCGTCCACTGACTGTACGGACAGGAGGACACGCAGTCAGTCAGCGAACCCGCATCAACATCGTACGGTGTAAGTGTGTGTGTAATGTGGGAGAGTGGGTGTGCAGTGTGTCCGTGTCAGTGTGGGAGGCTGCAAATGAGACGAGTCACAACGGCGTGAATAGGACTGTGAAACGCAAAAAGCACGCTGGCAACCTATAAAGGGACGCGCGCATCAGCTGGAATTACCTGTACTGCGGACCGGCACCATGTGTATAGCCATAATAATTGCTCGCAGCCATCTTGGCATCTCCCGTTCGGCAACAGCACTGTACGTACGGACGGGCCAGTATCCGCTGGTGTCACGTGTGTGTGTCACTCAGTCGGGGGGCGTCCGCCCGGCTTGCTGCGTTAACTCTACCAGCGCCAAGTGACAGACAGCTGATTACAATGCAAAGCAGACACCAGTCCAGTCCACCACCCACCCACCGCTGGGTGGTTGGATGCAGTGCATCATCACACTACTATTTGGGCATGTCTTCCTGTGCACCATCAGCGTCTTACTTCTCTGGATCCAAGGCTAATGATAATTTTTCTTTTTTTATTAATAACCTTACAGGCTTCCCCAATTCTGACACTTGGCTCACTGTAACAACAACAGTATGAAATGATATTGTGTAGAGACTGGGGCATCCCATCCAACCTGCTACTCAGGCCAAAAGCTACTATTAATATCTACATTTCCATTGGACAAAGAATGTTACATGGCATGATGGCAGTAACAGAAAAGATCAGTGGAGTGCAGAACCAACAGTGTGGAGCAGAAGCTAAACAAGCAGAATGTGTGTGTGCTGAAAACTGGATGAGAGTGATATGATTGGATGGGGATGGAAGTGTCGGCGCAGTGCATGAGGGTGACAGCTTTATGCAACAGAAAAAATGGCGAGGGGGGAGAGAGAGAGAGAGAGAGAGAGAGAGAGAGAGAGAGAGAGAGAGACCAATAGTAAAAGGGAGATGCTGTTGCCAGGGAACAGTGGCCACATAGGGGACCACTGACAACAGCAGGATTACCCAATGGATCCTTTAGGATTAAAACAATCTGATTGGCAACGTCACGGAAACAAACAGATGACCTGACTATGTGATTTCTCGTTTTTCTTTCATGTACTCCATACAAATTCTGTGTGAAGAATGAAAAAGCTGATTGTTGAGGAAATTGGACATATTTACGGGGGTTCTGCAGCTGAGCGTGAGGCTGGGCAGTGAGAGAGAGAGAGAGAGTGCATGATGCCAGAGCAGATGTATTCTAATTAAAGGATTTTGTGTCTTCTTGGTGGGGTGAGACGCTGAGCTGGGAGGCAACGCGTCGGCTGTCTCTTCACACCAGTCTTTTACTCTCTCCCTCCCTAAACAAAGGTGGACAGAGGAGGAGGAGGAGATGAGGGAGAGCCGAGCACAGAGGTGGCCCCTGTCTTGAGGCACCTGCTGTTGGCTACTGAGGAGGACACTTTGGAAGTGTGAGTGAGTGAGTGAGTGAGTGTGTGTGTGTGTGTGTGTGTGTGTGTGTGTGTGTGTGTGTGTGTGTGTGTGTGTGTGTGTGTGTGTGTGTGTGTGTGTGTGTGTGTGTGTGTGTGTGTGTGTGTGTGTGTGTGTGTGTGTGTGTGTGTGTGTGTGTGTGTGTGTGTGTGTGTGTGAGAGAGAGAGAGAGAGAGCGTGTACTGTGCATGTGTATGTGTTTGTATGCACATGAGAATGAGCGGGAGATTCAGCCCTAACGCGTGCATTGATTTGGAGGACTACAGATATCAACCATTAAAACATTGCATCTGTGACTGACAAGGAAAGACACCCACCCAGGCACGGACGGGCAAGAGATATTCGAGGGGTTCCACGCTGCCCATGTGAGTACTATGTTACAATGCCTTTGCATTTGTGTTCTACAAATAAATTAGAGTAGCATGGTAGCCAGTTGTCTATCCAAATATGTCTATTCTATAATTTCTACACTCTGTTGGAATCCATCACATAATTCAGAGGTGAACCATATCCATGCCAGTGACATTGACAGCCTTGTCATCATGAAGAAGATAATTTATTGTCAGATTATTTGATAGCTGAGTTTTTACCTTTATCATACATGCATACATGTTATAATGGTTTTGCTCATATGGCAATTGTATGCATTTTTGATTGACTGAATTTCAGAACAATATACAGTACATTGACATTCGCATAGTAATGTAGAGGATGATGCAAATATCTGAATGCAAACCCTGGTGGATGTTGATTCATGGGTAACACGAGGCTATTCATGAAGTATTTCTAATTCATGGGTAACATGAATTAGAAATACTTTATAGGGATATGCACTGCACCACATCCATGCTTATGTTAATGGAGGCTTGACGTCATCCTCAGCAACATGCAGAGCAGAAAATGTAAAATGTCTAATTACCATTAACAAATTGAGTTGTGAAAGGTCTTCATGGCCACCCGCAACAAGCAGACACTTCCTTCCTTTACAAATAAATAAATTATTTCCACCATCTTGGATGAGGGAATCCTCAGACACTCATTGAAAGACAGGTTATTTTGCACATGAGCGTATGGTAGAACAACAACTATGTCAGGCTCCAGCAATGCTATTTTGTGCACTTACTGTTTCTATGGTAATGTCAGCAATGTGTCTAAGGTGTTCAATAATTTATTTTGAGAGGGAATTCTCCAGTAGACATTCGTGAATGTAGGTTATGTTGATGCATTAGCATGAGATAAAAGTAATGTTACACTGCCAGCAATTACTCACTGTTGTGTAACTCTGAATATTGATCAAAATTTCGCCAGACTCAGACCATAAGGATTAAGGCATGGTGTAGAAGGATTAAGTTTGGATTCTGCTCCCTTTTCCCAGCCTCTTGAATTCCACCTGGGATCCGCACGCTAGTTGACTTTGAAAGCAGCCAAGCCCAATAAGAAGGAACCTGTCAGAATCAGTCACACGCCTCTCATGGAGAGGCCTATGAGGAAAAGAATAAAAGTCATGTGACCCTGATTCAGACCCTAAATTGTAACCATACTGTGTAGAAAGAAAATGAGCAAGATCATGTTGTTTTTTTTATATACTGTATATATATATATAGCAGCGCAGATGTTTGTATTCGGTATAGTTAACTTAGACGCATTCTTGTGACAGTTTTCTTTTGCCATTATAAATGGTGAACATTAATAAATAATGCCGTTCTATGTACTCACCTAGGCCCCCCCTCTCCCCTCCAAGGGATGGGCACAACAGAGGCTACTCTAAGAATGGAGAACATGGAGGTAAAGGATGAGTGGCAGGACGAAGACTTCCCAAGGTTGGAATTATTTTCAAAATGGTCACCTATTTTTATCCATCCCTCTTTTTTTCTCCATGAACATTAACATTATCATTAATGTTCATTAATCTGTTTGTGTGTATGTGTGTATGTGTGTGTGTGTGTGTGTGTGTGTGTGTGTGTGTGTGTGTGTGTGTGTGTGTGTGTGTGTGTGTGTGTGTGTGTGTGTGTGTGTTGTGCGCACGTGCGTGCGTCCATGTGCGCGCATGCACTTGATGCTTTGTTTAGCAGTTGCTTAACTGTTGTGTGTAAGAAGAAATCATGTACTCTTAGCAGGGAAGAAATAATCAATATACACATAGACTTATTAACATGGTTGATGTTAGGATAACTATTTTCCTGTGGGTTGTCTGGGTCTTGAGGAGAGGCCTATTATGAAATCTTTGACATCTACAGTATGTCACGGTGATGCTTCACTACAGTAGTTATAGCAGTCAGTCTGGCCCTCCTAGTTAGTTTTTTTGTGTTTAGTTTCAGTTGGTTTGGTTTGGTTTGGTGTTTCTCCCACAGTACTTGCTTGTACAAACAATAAAGTTATTTTTAAAGTATATTTTTTTAAGGGTCATGTGTGGTCCCCACTTAGCCATTCCTCTTAGCCAGGTTGTGACAAATGCCATGTTTGTTACTACCTGCATAATTAATAATTCCCCTTTGATGCCATGCTAGCATGGAGGCGGTTTAGGCGCTTATGCAGACCTTGCTTGTTGCTCGGGAACCTGTCTCTTCATTGCTTACTCATTGGTTGTTATCTAAAGTAGGACACAGTGGGGTAGAAATAGTAGGCTATACATAATTGTAAAAGAACAATGTAGAGGGGAGTTCACTGCTAAAAAGAAAGCTACAGTACATAGTGTCATAGTCATATAGTGCCGTGGTTTGCAACCAGTGGCCCAGGGACCACCAGTGGTCCTTGAGGGAGTTCCAGGTGGTCCCCAGCTAAATGATGGGAAGTTGGTTAACTCGATGTAACTCTTTGAGAGCGTAAAAATGAAACCAAATGGACCCTTGCTGGTTCATTTGGTTTCATGTTTATACTCTCAAGAGTTAAAATATCCATCATTTGAATTAGCCCAAGTCTACACAACTAGAGTATGTAGAAGATTAATGGTTATTTTGATCTGTATGTTTGACTGGTTTGTTTTCTGAAATCCAGCCTGGTATTGTGGACAAAAGCAAAAGCAATCTTTAGTTTTGGGTCTGTGGGCTAAAATGTCTTCAAAAGGTGGTCCATGACTCAAATGCTGAATAAAACGTGGGCCCTGGTATAAAAAAGGTTAAAAAACCACTGTCATAGTGTGTGATGGATGCGTGGTGTAGCTGGAGACGGATAGAGTCCAAATAGATGGAAAGAAGAGAGAGAGAGAGAGATTTAACAGCACCAGTGTTTCCATTTCATGCCTCCTTTCCTTCTTCCTAATCCGTCAGCTGGAGAGGCAGCCTGCAGGGGGGTTAGCAGGGGAGCAGAACAGGCAGCCTGCAGGGGGGTTGAGCAGGGGAGCAGGTGCAGCTCCCTCCCTCCATAAATGGTCTCCGGGCCACGTCACATGACGCAACGGCAGCCAGCAGTCAACAACACAGCATCACCAGGAAGATGGAGGCAGGTTTGGCTTAGGAGAGGAGGAGAGCAAAAGAAGGAATAGAAAGAGAGAACGCAGCAGCATATTGAATCATTCAGGCTGTAGGCTCTGAAAGATGCTCTGCCTTCAGCTGGGAATTCATTCATGAAATAGCTGGATGCAAAAGGGGACAAAGCAAAGTCGGACTGCTCTTCTGAATCAATCTTTGATACAATCCTCCTCCCTCTCTTTCCGTTAGGTAAGCATCATCCTTCCGTCCGCCCTCTGCTGATTCGACATGTGAGATCTTGTTTTCATTGAGAGAGTGTGGTTGGTATACAGTGCACGACCAACAAAACCGTATCGCTGAGGCTCCAAATGGAAATCCATTTCCCTTGTAAATAGCAGCAACCGTGTCTGGGAGAAAAGGGCATGTTTTTGAACAAAGACAGCCTCTGCACTGTGCTGTGCATCATATGGAGGGCGGATGGTAATCAACATAAGGGTCCTGGGGGAATAGTGTTGGATCGTTCATCACTGGTCTGTCTTGGCTGTGTGCTTATTTGTCCCTTGGCTGGTGTTGTTGATTCTGGAGGGGCACATTAACACACTGTGGATGGAAGGAGGGAAGCATGTTTGGCTCGCATGAGGATGCAATGACTGGAGTTGACATGTCGCTAAAAACAATGCAATAATATATATTATATATATATATATATATATATATATATATATATATATATATATATATATATATATATATATATATATATATATATATATATATATATATATATATATATATATATATATATATATATATATAATATCTGAATGTGTAGTTAGTATGCATGTCCTCACGTCCATGTATTTTCTCCTTCCTCTATTACACTGTCTGTCTCTTGCCCTCCCCAACTACATTTGTATTTTTACCACCATCTCTCTGCCTTTAACCTCCCATTTCACAGCCTGACTGGCATCTCTATAATTTAAATGTCTCCATGATTAGTTAAGTCCCATTCATGTGCTGATTGCATGACCAATACAGTGTAGAGCAAATTACTCTCTCTGGCTGCTGCTATGGTGCCACAATTCAGTAACAACACTGTAATATTAGATCTGAGAATGATGCTTTGGTGAATAGTTAAGATCCATGCCAGAAAAGACAAACCTGTTGTAACCAATCTGGACTGAAGGTCTTTACCGGCCCAAAGATGCTATTATGTCTTTTCTGTTACCTTTTATATATTGTTTTGGCTCACCCCGGGCCTGGCCAGCCCTTCTGACATTTGCCAGACTGTCCAGTCCGGGTCTGTGTTTGTGGCTGTAATGTTAGATTGTCGTTGATGTGGATTATGGAAACTAGACAAACTGGTGTAGTACTGTTATTCGGCTTAGACCAGGTCTTAACTTCAGTGGCTCTAGTTAACAATAGGTACTCATTGCATCTATCATGCTTTCTTCTAGACCACTACCAGAATACGGGGACATGGAGTCTTCCTGTGGTCTCACCGATGACAGGACCTGTAAGTAAACATGGGTACTGGACAGTCATTTACATTGATAAGTATCAAGATCTTTGGTGATGATATTTGAAGGCTACTAGAACTACACTTTTTACCATTTTGACAGAGCTGTGTGATGATGTTTTACTTTTTTGATGTTTGCTATGTTCATGTTGTTTCCCAAACTAATTTATTATGAATCAGTCATGGACCATCAAACACTGGCAATGTTGCAGTATACTGTAAATAATATAGGACATTGAGCCCTGTTCCATCAACTCTTTGGTGATACTGTGTAACCCTTCCGATCCAAGCCCCGCCCAACGCCCTGCATGTCAGTCCAAGTGGAGGAGGCGGAGGTGGCTCCTCATCTCACCGAAAACGGCGTACTCTGGTGGCTCCGGATATGAACCTGTCACTGGACCACAGTGAGGGCTCTTTGCTGTCTGATGACTTCCTGGATACGCCTGACGACTTGGATATTAACGTAGATGACATCGATACCCCAGATGAGACGGATTCACTGGAGTTTATCACCAACGGCAATGACCTAGAGTGGGAAGGTGAGTGATATGTCATTTGTATACACCTGTATAGGTAAAAAAAAACATGCATACACACTGTTGCATGTTTTCTGTCCTGTAACTTGCTTTGTGTCCTAATTTTGTTTTCTGTACACTCCAGTGGCAACATATAATTAAATATGAAACAATTCATGTTGATGTGGTGCATGTTATACATGCAAACATATACAGTTGCTATGCTGGTATCCAACACACACACACACACCCGCACGCACGCACACACACACACACACACACACACACACACACACACACACACACACACACACACACACACACGCTTGTTGATCTTGTTAGGAGAGCTCAGCTGGAAGTTACAAAGCAGCAAAAACATCCCACCGGTATTCGAATCAGAACTGCGTGTCATTTTGTCCAGATGACACACCGGTGGCCTCAGCCAAAGCCGGTCCAGCTGAGCGGTCAGGAGAGGTGGACGAGGATGGGGCCGGCGGCAACGGACGACTCTGGAGGACGGTGATCATTGGAGAGCAGGAGCACCGTATCGACATGCAGGTCATCAGACCCTACCTCCGGGTTATCACACACGGAGGTCAGTGTCCAGTTACAGTTCAGCAGCTGGAGCATGAAGGCCAGTTAGCCTAGTTCATGGGTTTTCAACCTTTTTGACACCAGGGCCCACTATTTAGTCAGCATTTGGGCCATGGACCACCATTTGGGGACATCTTTAGCCCCACAGACACCAAAACTAAAGATTTCTTTTGCTTTTGTCCACAATTCCAGGCTGACACATGAAAATGTTAAGAGGCTTTCAATGAATGCCTTTCATTTAGCCTGGGGACCACCTGGAATCCTCTCAGGGACCACTGGTGGTCCCGGACCACCGGTTGAAAACCCCTGGCCTAGTTAAAACTGTTTGGATGTGTGTGCAGACTATCTCCTGACCAAAGCCATGCCAAAATCAAATGTCATACTGTCTACTATTATATCTATTATGTCATTTTAATTTCTTTTCTCAATAAATTTTATTGATAATAAATGGCGGAATTAATATATATACTATGTATATACAATACTTATTGCATATTGCACCTAATGCATATTAAGCTTTCTAATCTCAAATTGATGCTCTTTTCTTTTCTCTCCCATGTTCTACTGTACACACTCACACACACTCAGGATACTACGGTGAGGGTCTAAATGCCATAATTGTCTTCTCCGCTTGTTATCTGCCTGATAGCAGCTGTGCTGACTATCACTACATCATGGAGAACCTTTTTCTGTGAGTATGGCTGGCTGTTGTTAAAACACAGAAACACTGGACCTGCAATGTTGACTTTACTGAGTTTATTGATTTCCCTTCACATGTTAATCTACTGTATGTCTTATAGCGTTATTGCTCAAATTCAAAGTAATGGTCATTTGACTCTTATGCCATACACTAGCACACCTCTCCATGAGTATGATGTAAGGGCAAAATAGCTATGTATATTATAGCCAGTAGAACTGCACTCTTCTGAGGCCATCAAAATGAAATGACAATGTTATTTGATAAAAAGCAAAGTGTACATTACATCGCTGCTCTGCCAGGTATGTGGTTAGCAGTCTAGAGATGCTGGTGGCAGAGGATTACCTGATCATCTACATGAATGGAGGCACTCCACGAGGCAAGATGCCTGGGATCAGCTGGCTCAAGAAGTGTTACCAGATGATTGACAGGCGGTAGGGATCTATTCCTTTGATTGATTAGAAGTCAGTTTACCATGCATGGATAGTAGTAGTAGATTCTCATCTGGGGCCATGCGTAACACTATAGTGGCCGAAGAGGAAATCCTGTAAACCACATTGCTGCATCTCATCTTTCATGTTAGTGAAGAGGAAGTATGAAACGGAGTGAGCATTATGCTCACAACTTTTAAAGAGTCCAATATTTATTTATACTTTGAGACACTTACTTACCGATTTATACTGCCTGGCAATGCCTGTGCTTTGTATAGACATGCATGGAGTGATGGAAGTTGTCCTTAGGAGCCTGGAGAAGACTCAGAAGCATATGTTCTCTGAAAGGAAAGCCTCTAATTGAATCTTGGTCAATGAGCAAGAATGCATTGTAATCGTTTCGATTGTGTTTCATTTAGTATACTGTACCACAAAGTGCGGTGCTTTTAGTTCAGCTAATGCTCCGGTAATTAAATGGACTTACTCCTGTATGTGTTATACTTGCAGGCTGAGGAAGAACCTGAAGTCTTTGGTCATTGCTCATCCTACTTGGTTTATACGCACCGTCCTAGCCATATCCAGACCCTTCATTAGGTAACACACGCACACACACGCACACGCACACACACACACACACACACACACACACACACACACACACACACACACACACTCACTCACTCATGTTTCATCATGTTTTATGGAACGTTGCCACAACGCAGATCAAATTTAAAGTTCTTCATCTTCATCCTCCTCAGTGTGAAGTTCATGAATAAGATCCAGTATGTCCACAGTCTGGATGAGTTGGCAGAGATTGTCCCCATGGAACATGTGCAGGTCCCTGAGTGTGTGGCACAGTAAGTGGTTACTACCACTAGATGGCACAAGAGATTGGATGTTTTCAATACTTTCCATGTCGTTCATTTGACTGATGCTGCATTGCATTATGATGACTGAGTGATGCTGGGTTGCATATGACTGACTGACTGATGTTGAATTGCATGCCTGTCTGACTGATGCTGGGTGGCATATGGCTGACTGATGTTGAACTTGAGTTGCATGACTGACTGACTGATGCTAGGTTCCATATGACTGACTGATGCTGGATTGCATATGACTGACTGATGCTGGGTTGCATATGACTGACTGATGCTAAGGTGCATATGACTTGACTGACTGATGTTGAGTTGCATGACTGACTGACTGACTGACTGACTGACTGACTGACGCTAAGGTGCATATGACTGACTGATGTTGGGTTGAACATTATGGAATTTTGCACTTATGGAATTATGTCAATATAAACAAATCAACCTTCCCCAAAAAATAGGCACAATTTACATCATTACAGACTGATATCATTTAGCATTCTCTATTCTAAAAGGACTGACAGCATTTCACCATTCACCTCTTTTTCAGATTTGACGAGGAGAGGATTAAAGCTCGAAAAGAGAGGTGAATCACATTTAAATAGAAATGAAGTGAATCTATTGTTCAACTGTTGAACTTTAGCAGATGCACCAAATTAAAATGATCACATCTGGGCTGTACTGGCCAATGATTCATCTATTTGTGTCCGTGTGCGTGTGTGTGTAGATTGGAGCAGGAACAGAGACAACAGCAGCAATCAAATCCACAGGAGACAGTAAAGACAGAGAGGTACAGTACTTGCCGTAATAATGCAATGGTTCCCAACCTCTTCTGCATCTGGGCCTTCACAGCCCACCTGATTTACCACTTAACAGTAACTAGTACTAAGTAGTCAGATGGGTGGGTTGCGAGCATTTTTGGAGCATGATTAATTTGATGATCAATAATTTGAGAACACATACGATAAATAACTACGCAATGCATTCATATAAATGTTGTATTATCAACAGTAATTGCTTGCCAAGTCCTCATGGCCCACCAGTGGGCCCTGGAAACCAGATTGGCAGATCTACATAACTTTCATGAAACACAGGAATATCAGTCATGCACATGAAGAAAAGTGACTTCCTTTTTTCTTTTTTTTTAAATCTAATTTCCAGACCAAAATCAATGATTGCAGATAAAGGTTTGTGAGAAGGACCTGGGCAGGCTGGGCTGCTTCTGCTTCCTTCATTTCAAAGGTAAACCAGCAATGCTGTCTGTCTCATATTGGCCACAAGGTGGCTCTGGTCACCAGAAATGAGGCTTTACAACCGACTCAGCCAGTATGACTATAGGATGATGCAGATAGTGCCCTCTCCATTCATGGGAGCTTTGACCATTGAAACACTTCACTAATAACCACTAGTGAACAGCAGTGGTGAGAGTGATGGACCTACATGGAATTGTTGGTAAAATAAGAGTAAGGCATAGGTAGTAGGATGGCTGTGCTGAGTGCGGTTATGCAACCATGCTGACTGGGCTTGTGCCGTGCAGTGGTTAGTGTGAAACGCTTCCTTTCATCACCGCTAAACCCCTTATCCCTTAACTTCTTTGCCTTTTTAATAAAAATGGCCAGTCTACAAGCTGTCAATAGATTGGCACAGTGAACTATTCCAAAATGTTTTTCAAAATATTAAAAAAAAAGTCAAAGAAGTTAGGCATAAGGGGTTTTAGCACATGACGAAAATGGAGCCCTTATATTGGTTTAAACAAACAAACAAGAAAGAGCGCCAAATGTTGCACTGTTGCATTGTTAATCCGACACAGAATCAGAAATAATATATTAATTTCCAGAATACTATAATCCCCTAACTCAAGGTCCTTCCTCATTGTTTTGCAGGGTATGACAGAACTATGAAGACCCTTACCTACTTCGTAATGTATTCAGCTGAAGATACGTGTTATCATTTACTCATCAAGCTGTTGAATGTTCTGTCTCAGATTCCCTCTAACAAAAAGCTCCCTCTTTCCCAGAGGGTTTTATGTTGCCAGTTAAGGACTTACTAAAGAGGGAAGTGTTCCCACCAAGTCATGAGAGACTGTTTCTGATTTATCAATTCATGCTACTCTGGTAATCCTATATAAGGACATTCTTTGAAATGTTACATCATGAAATCACAAGCAGGCTCTGTGAAGCCAGCTTATCATCCTATGCATCCATGAACCATAAGAAACAGAGCTTTGTATGTATAATGGTATATAGGCTGTATGCAGTATATCTTGATTGTAACCAGAGATGTACAGTAAGAGAACCGCTTGGAATGAATGGAGTTGGAAATCTACCAGCAACAGGTCGGAAGTTGACCTAGGTCACTAGGTCAGTGAAAGATTACAAAACTAAAACGGCTCTTCCTCAGTTTATTTTATCTTTTCCGCAGAACTTCAAAATGTAGATAGGCCTACTACTTTGCAAAAACAACAACAACTAAAGCCTTCATTTTTACAACATACATTTTCATCATGCATTGTCTGTATTGAAATCTGGTATTTAATGTCCCTTGTGATGGTGTATGAAGACGTTGATCACTAACTTCTACTAACCTGGTGATCATTTAAAATATGTTTTTTTGCCTGTCTGTTGCGTGCCTCATCGTGTATGTTTTTTTTAATCCAATTAGACCTTCCTGGTGTTTTGTATATGATTTTGAGCAAAGGAAGAGCTGAGCTGCCTATTTTAACAGAATATACCTGTACAGTGCAGTTGTGGCCTGAAAGATGAGTGTCAGAGTTGACACTCACCAGACACTCATCTTGTGATGTAATGACCTCATTATGTAGGACAGCAGAGAGGAGAGGGATTCTGATATTTATTTTTGCTGCGTACTGTTTTCATGAAGCTTACAGGTACACACTGTAGTTCTCCTGATGTGTTGCACTTTCTGAAAGAGAGTTAAATCCTCTAAATTTCTTAATTGTGCCATAATTTGACTTTGCAATACATGCAAAGTCAAATTATCAGTGTGTTCTCATTCAGTACATTATATATTCTTAATGATCATAGTATCTAAATATTGAGGAACAGGCCTCGAGCCACTGACTATTGTTCTCATGTCTTCTTTATCTACATGGCATCATAGCAAGAGTTTTTTTTTTCTTTCTTTCTTTTTTAATTCAATTAACTTTGTTCATTGTTTTTGCACTATTTCCCCACTACTGGTAAATGATACACACACAAAGTCAACTGTTTTGCTTGGTGATGATGAGAACATTCTAGATCTTCTTATTTTTGAGGAGCGCTACAGCCCCAAATATATTAATATCTACTGTATGTTTCTCCTACACAAGCATTAAATTCCTGTTGGCAGTGAATGGAGAATTTTACATCATAGTGCCTGAGCAAATAGGCACATTGTCTATTTTACATCATGATGTACGATGATAAGAGCGACCCTCAATTCACATGGGTGTGATTTTTAAGTTGAGCTGTAGATGACTGTAGCAAGTAAGGAATAGTTATGAATAGACATGGCAATGTGTACCACCAGGATGAGCATTCATGTTGGAATGGTACTGATTTCAGCTCTTTAATTCCATTCAACTCCAGTGGCCTGGTTTCAATCCACACTGTTGAATTGACCATGAGCTCTTTGCTAAGCGTTTTGCCATGCGTACCACACAGTGCTGGGATTGAAGCAGCACCATTGATTTCGCTTGTTCAGTCAAATGCTCAGTGTTCAATTTAACTCTGAGAGCGTCAGAATGGAGGCATTTGGTTCCACTTTTTAGCCTCAAAGTAAAATTGAGGATTTTACTGGTGTTGTAAAAAAGATGCCTATTCCTTTCAAATGGAGCAATTATCTGTGCCTGATCAGTCACAGAAACCATAGTGATAGAATGTCAAGTAATAAATGTCATTCAAGTAATTGTCAGTAAAGGGACGTAATTATTAAAAGCTCTCTCCAAGCGATTGTTGTCTTTATTTTTCATTAAAACTGTAAAAGCACAATATCTATTTTCGATTTCCCTAAAAATGCAAAGACAACGCTAAAATAAAAACTAGCTTATTTTTCCAGAAATGTTTTGCCCTGATTCAAATTGGAAAGATTAAGTAGAGATTGTGATGATAGTTTTGGGCCTTGTAAATATAACAGAATAAATGGATCCATCCAACAATCGCAGATGTTTGTTATACTTTCTTTCCTTTCAAAGAATGGAGCACATGGCTCAGCAAGAGCAATAGTTCCTGTAATAAGCATTAGCTGTAACCCACATACAGTAGGAGATCTGCTGTACCTACATTTGTGACTAGTATTTGTACTGTATTGCTTCCCAATGGGATCTAGAGTTTCCCCATGACATCTTTTCACCATGCCAGGGATCAAAAGAGGCTATTAATACTGCAATTATGACCCCTCCGTTAATAGTACCTTGGTCACCAGTCCCCAATACACACACACAACCTTTGACAGAAACCCCCTCCTGATTACCTCTGCAATGCACACATGCTCTGACAGAGAACCCCTGACCACTACGTCAGCTATGAGTCATAGCTGACATAGTGGTCAGTGGTACCTAACTGTCATAGCCTATGACAGTTAGGTATGTGTGTGTGACGCTTTTCTCACAAGCACATACTATAGCACTCCCCTAAAGGATTCCATTCTTCAAGGGGCGTCCCCAGCAGAATAAGGAAAACTTTGATGTCACTTTTATTTTAATGGCCCTGTGAGAGAATGTAACCGAAATGACTTGCCTTTTTAAATTATTCCTAGGAGGGCAAATGGCTAAATTGTGTTTTGTTTTGTTAATATGTTGTAGTTACCTTACAATCATCCAGTTTTAATGCTGATTATATCATGATTCATTAAATACGACCAACATTATCATCATTATACAGTATAAGGTTATACTACAACCATATTTTTCTCAAAATGTAGAATGAATTTACATCTTGTGTAATGGATTTACATCTTGTGTCTGATTTATAGGTCTGTAGTCAATGAACTGACCTAAGAAATTAATGTTCGCAATTTTCGCACATTTATTTCAGTGGCCTATATACCCCAGAAGGGGTACCCAGCATGACTAAATAGAACTATACTATACTGTATACATCATGTATGAGAGGCAGGATGAGTTGTGCCAATACTAAAATTAAATACCAGGTTTATTGCTATAAGTTCGAATCCAAGGATTTGGAATCCTCTCCCCAAAAGAGAATTTCCACAACCCACTATCTGAAATAGGCAAAATAGCATTACAGATCTACAAGCACACAACATGTCACACACATCATCGCAAGCTTGTAAATGTTTTTTAAATATAGTGTTGTAAAGGGACGCATAAACATCTGTTTATGACCCACAAATGGGTCCCGATCCTCTAGTGGTTCAGCAGGCCCAGCTGAGAGGAAACCATAGGTCAGCCTTCGCTCCAGTGAGTCATCTCCCAACTCCCTCAGAGGAACAGCTGAGCCTCCACACAGTTCCCTGACTGCACATAGTTACATTCTTGAGGGATTAACCCCAACAACAGCAGAACTTACAAGCGTACATGTACAAAACACAATGAATAATAAATAAATGATGTGATGCTGGCACGGATGTAACGTTTCGCGATGTGTGTGTGTGTGTGTGGGGGGGGGGGGGGGGGGGGGGTAAGCATCAATAATAACATCAGTTGTTGAAGTTGCAACAGGCACGCAGCATGCATAAAGCTAAAGGCCTCAGAGAGTTTTGTTTTCAATGATGAAATTGTGTGGTGCCACAATTGTAGTTAGAAGCAGTAGGAGTGTTTCAAATCATTTTGAAACAGTCTGGACAATTAGAGTGGTATTGCCTCCCCCCATGCCTAGATCCAGCCGGGAGCCCTGATGTGATGACTGTGAAATTAACCAATTGCTTTCCAATTGAAAGTATAAGGAAGCAATTCAACTCCCAAGTACTGTATGCTTTCAATCTGTACCTCCGAAGCCTAACCCGAATAACGTGCACTGCTGTTAACCTTGTATAATGACCAGTCGTGTGGTGAGCTAAGGATAACACATTGACTTCTCTGTGACAGGGATGATGTATCCTCACATGGAAATGAGCAATTATCTGGGCTATTTATGAGCATGGAAACTTGGGTGAAACTTGGTCATCGGCACGTGTGTGAAGCCTCATGTGCAACAAACTCCAGTGCTAATAGCCTAAATCCTGTTTAGTCTGTGACCCTCTCAGGTATGTAGCTAGTGCTGCAGCCATGTTGACACTTGCATGTGTCACAATTTCCCTTGTTGCCAAAAATATGACAGTACGCCTAAGAATTCATTAATATGGATCATTTATACATCCTCCTGGCACTAAGGCAAGTGTTACAACAATATGAGCCCATATACCATACACTGCATACGGGTAGCTGTCATATATTGAATTTGTAAAGCTATGCCATTCTTGCAGTTAAGCGTTGACCTACATGAAATCCACAATGCCCTGGATTCATAAAGAATGGGTCACGGGTGACCTTGGCTCACTACTCCATGTGTAGCATGGGGTAGTAATCAGTTTATCTCAAGGAGATGAAAATATTTTATTTTACAAACATGTACCATCTGTAAGTTTATTTAATTTCTTATACTTTATCACATGCCATTGATATCTACATAGTGCAACTAAATCAAGGGTAGATAATTGTTAGTTGCAATTCCTTCTACAGCAGGGGTGCCCACACTTTTGACTTGAGAGCTACTTTCAAAATGAGCGGCTCAACAAGACCTACACATCAAAAATGTGATTGTTCTACTACTGAAAATCCAAATTACGTAATTCAGATGTTTAAATATAATTTAACTCGAGAGCGGTAAACTGAAACCAAATGGACCCGTAATGGTCCATTTGGTTTCATTTTAACACTCTCAAAGAGTTACAGATCTATACATTTTAGTTTTAGGGAACTGTCATGTGATCTACCTGCATGGTCTACTGGTAGATCAAAATCTACCTTTTGGGCACCCCTGTTCTACAGGTATGTTTTGCACAAAAACACCAAATGAGCTGTAGATAGAAGACAGTGCATTTTCCAGAATGTTTGGGAACCATGGAATAGTCAAATGTAACATTATACTCTACATGTCAAACAGAAGACAATGACGCAAAGGATTCTTAATCAAGTTTGCCCAACAGCAGATGTTAATGTGTTTATTTTCAGATGTATGACAGTAACAATTATGGTCCGAGCACTAGTCTGTAAGTTATGTTATACAACAATCTGATTAAGAATTCCTCTCAAAACAGGACATAACACAAGCCAACTGGAGGTGACAAAAAAAAAAAACACATTATAAGTTAACCTATTTACAAAAAAGTATATAAAAAAATGGGTACAAAAGGATGTCCTTGTTGCTATTTACAAATCTATACAGGATTGAAGACAGCTGCTCCTGCTGCAAGAAATGGAAAATAAAAAAATATATACATTAGTCAGTGCTTTTACATCTGAGCAATACTTATGCAAGTACTAACATGTTAAAAGTAAGCACTATTGTAGCATCAGTTGCCTCACCTATAAGCGATTTAGTAGTGTATTCTGAATGTTCTCGTACACCTGATTGTAGATCTCCTCTTTCGATTTCAAACCATCCAGGTATTCTGCAATACATAGGGAAAGTTTACTGGTTGGGAGGTGGAAGCATGAAAGTCAGTTAGATCAGATGTTATATAAAGGGCCACATACACCTGTGGAGGAATATCAATGCACATACCGATACTTAAACAGCTATCCTCCATTTGCTTCCGGTGCTTCAGGTACATGGGCCACACATGGCCATCAAAGAGGCCAGGAGGATCTGGCACGGTGTACTGTCTTGTACTGTGAAATATAAACATTTGATTAGACTGAAAGGCTTTAGTATAGAAGGCAGTCATAGCAATGGAGAGTGACAATATATAGGATGTGACATTATACAATACCTGTAGTTTATTCTCTACAAGTTCAGCAGACCAATTTGCTAGTCCTTGTATTTATTTTGTCCAAGATATTAGAGCGGTACTCAAAGTTTCATACGGGCCGATAAACCTCACTTTACTAACATTGCTGTGTAACAATATTAGGAGTTTATATTTATATTGAAGTGAAACATTTAGGGATCCGTCTTAGGCTGATCCAAGTGCACTATTCACTTTTTAATGCCAGATTAGCTAACAAATTCAAATGAGTTTGATGCTTCATCAGCCTTAAGTGCTGTTCAATATCCGTACCTTCTTCTTCTCTTGCACTCCTCATAGGGAATGGAGATATAGTAGCACTTGTTGTACACATCCATCAGGGGCCTGCAGAGAAAGGACACATGGTCATCAACATCAACGTCAATGCGTGAAATTGTACCCAGTGTTCCTCTGTGTCTCGTGACGCATTGAAGCTCCCTGCGCAGAAAAGCCACAGCGGCAGCACTGAGTACTACTTTTAGAACGGCTCTTGACGGACATTCTTATCTGTCACTGCAGGACCTGCCCACCACTGCATTCTGGGACCAAATGTTTCATGTGCATGTTGTTGGTGGTGGTACTAGTGAACGTAACAAGATACCACGTGACCGAACTGTCCCGTGGTGGGTAGAACATGCAAGTGATGGGGCAGAATTTTTTCAGAGATAAGACATTTTTAGAACGAAATGTTCTTTTTGGTAGTGGAGGGTATGCAAGTGCATAACCTGATTGGCAAGGTGAGTGGAAAAGTGAGTTTAACATTAGGATTTTTCTGTTTGGATGGATGAGTCATCAGTATGCGTTCCCATATACCTTCCGGTTATTATGATCTCACACATATACCCTCTATATGTACATAATTTTTTGTATTATGTCCAAGTACTGTTTCCATTATTTGTATACCTATGCAAACAACCGGTAATTTCATGAGGACTGCATTAACTTTACTGGGGCACTCTTTCGCTTTTCAGCCAGCTAGCTAGATCGTTCCACATTACTGTATACATTTCTGGTAGGGTTCCCAGCTGACCAGTATTGAATGTCACCATTATTCTATAGCTCCCTCATCTTTCTCCACTACTCTTGTAAAACAATAAAATCGCATCATAAAAAACAACAACTGTTAAAAAACAGCATTTACTGCAACAGTTCAACCCAGGTGGAATTCCTCACTTTAATTTAAGCCCAAATAGAACCATAATGGCACTATTCTGTTCCAAAGAAAATTAACACTCAACTTTTTTTAACATAGTGCAGCAGGTATTGATCTTTGGCCTTGTAGATCAAGTTTCAGATGGTGAATTAAATTAACTTACGGGTAGTTGTAGAGCAGAAAGCCCTCAACAATCAAGATATGAATGTCCTCATCAGGGTTGACCACGCTGGAGACAGGAGACAGGCTGACGCCATGAGAGCGGGCAAACTTCACTGGGTTCTCAATCCAGCCTTTGACCGTGTTGGTCATTGCCTCCATGTCCAGGGCGGTGATGACTGTATAGGGGAAGTGGGATGGGTTGGCAAGAGAAGAAAAGAAAAGGGGAAAAGAAAAGTTAGAAGATTTACAAAATGCAACTATGGACAACTAAGTGTATATGGGGTGGTTATGTTCAAAGAATAATGTGTGAGGGTAATATAATATTGATGATTGAAATTATGAATGTAAGTTTATATTACACTTGCATTATTAAGCTAAAAATAATGAGCTAGTGGGGGGTCTCCATCGTGAAATCCAGGCTCTTACCATCCCACTGTCTAAAGCCGTCCTCCCCGACTTCTATCTGATCGGGTTTCTGAAATAACAGTCACCAATAAAACAATGCTGCAACCTCACAGGCGAACACTTTAAGACCATTCAACACGCCAACAGCAAAGCAAAATGCATAATGCGCATCCACTAGGAGAGCATGCATGAAAGAGTGGATGCTGCTGCTTAC
Source organism: Benthosema pterotum (assembly GCA_039105355.1). NCBI lineage: Eukaryota > Metazoa > Chordata > Actinopteri > Myctophiformes > Myctophidae > Benthosema > Benthosema pterotum. The sequence goes on along the minus strand of CM076979.1, from coordinate 27,051,833 downwards.
AAAATGAAAGTGCAGCCCAAACAAGGGAGATGTTTTATTTTTACTGAAAAATCCTGGACTTTTATTGCACATTAAGTTGAATAAGCTTTAGTGTGTTTGGAGAGGGAAAAGCCATGTCAAACCAGTTAGCCAAGAAATTACTAGGAAGTCACTATTCACTACTTAAGCTTAGCTGTATGCAAAAAGGTCAGGGCAGGGGTTCATGCGAAAACACATGACTGCTGTGCCAAGTAAAAGAGGGGACAGTAGGTATTGTTAAGAACCAGCATACATGCATAAACATCAAGGTCAGTGTAAAAGCACATTGGTTTTCAACCCTTTTCATACCAAGGCCCATACCACAGCCCATTATTAATTTTACACTAATATCACTCTTGAGTGTTAAATTAATTACATGAATAATTTGGATGGTCTACTTAGTTACCAACTCCATCATTTATCTAGAACCACAGGTTGAAAACCACTGTGATAGCAGAAAGGCAAAGGGGAAGTGTTGGGGGTTGGGAATATAAGTGCCCGCCCCAGCAGGACAGCATGCAAGTAACAATTCAGTGAAATGGAGGCCAACTAAACCAATAGACCACAACAACAAATGGCAGTCACACAGGCTCAGCCACACAGACAACATACCTTGAAAAAGTCATCTTGGTGCACAACACAACAGTTGGGCAACGTCTTCATCAGCTTATTTGTCAAGGTGGTTTTACCACCATTAGTCACTCTGAAGACAAAAGAAACAAATCGCATATAAATAATCCTTCCTGAGTTGTAATTCTGTGTGTGTGTGTGTGTGTGGGGGGGGGGGGGGGGGGGGGGGGGGGGGGGGGGCACTGAGCGCGCACACAGGAGGATGTAACTTGAAAGATTAGGCTATAATAACACCTATTCTAGTATATAATGTGTGGACTGCTTTTGATTTGATTGAACACGAAAAACTGCATCGAAAACTGTATTAACAAAAAAAAAGTACAGTTCAGGATCCCAACTTAAATCCAAGAAAGCTCTATGACTTGCTTCAATTGGGATAGGGTCCCTGTGTGTTCGATTCGCCCTAAACTCTACTACAGAATCATAGCTTGCATCTTATGAAATTGAGTCAGTGTGCAATAATTCTGACTACAGCCATTTACACACACACACATATATGTATGAAATTATGCATATAAAGTATCCCCCTCAGCTGTTATCCTCGAGACAAACTCTCCCTCCACTTCTGAGGAGTTCCGCGCTGAAATTTCAAATGTCCCGCTCAGCCCAGCCAGGATATTACGGATCATAATATCTGCATACACACATAAGACCGCCGGTGTTTAGAGAGACACCATAGTTCACACACTGGTTGATGAATACAAGCATAAGTGGTGCTGGTTTAAGATTCGATTACAATTACCTTTTTTAAGTCATTGGATATTAGTCACAGATAAATTTGCCACCACGTGTTGTTTGGGTTTCCTACCGCTGTCAGAGAACATTCTGATGACACGTGAATTATAGGCCTAGTATAAATAAATGATGATCATTTTGTAGACAAAACGACCCTGGTTTCCTACTTACGGTCTTTTTTTCCAACTTACCCGCCAATTCCTATAATGTATTTCATTTTCATTCAGTTCTTCTTGCTCCTTTGCTTAGAAAACAGCAACAAAAAGTCAGTGGAAGGAAAACAATGAAAACAAAAATATAATCCAGTCGTGGAGACGAAACGCGAATAAGTACAAATCTAGTATTTGTGTATATTGTTCTTATTAGTCTCTCAGAAGCAGATGCGTCCTATCTGAAGCGCCATTCACAACAAACCGCAAGCCGCCTGAAATTTATATCTGATTCAGCTTGTTTTACGTCACGGCCTTGTACCCCGCCCAGAATAGTCTGTTCCCATATAACTACAGTGCGCCAACCCCGCCCTCGGGGCAGTATGAATCCGGCGCACTACGGTGTCGCGCACAAAAAGAACAGACCTACAAGTTATCGACACGCCACAATGCGGCGCGTATATACCTTGTAGATCTGTTCTTCCGAGTTCTGTGCTTTTCCACTGTAACCAATCAGGTTACAGCAAGCAGACTCAGAGCCGCCTAGCTGAATAGTTGTGAAACTTGTGACATGGAGGGGGCAGAAACTTACAGGTGGGTTGTTGCCTGGGTTCAATGCATTTCTGTCTACTTTCTGTCTAGACTTGTCCCTATTTGTCGTCAAGTCTACGATAGAAGCGCCGCCATTGGACTGGCCCCATGGAGTGAACGAGGTTTGCGCAACTCGGGCTGACTCTAGGTTCTGGCTCCCACCTAACACACCAATCACTTCCCGTACATTCCCAGAGTTTGCATAATTTAGTCACGAGCCAGACAGAATCGCAGGCTGTCACCTGTTGCATGTCTCTGAAAGCCAACTGATACCAGGGATCATGGGATGGAAAAGTACTTGGGGGTTTATTGCTTCAGCTCTATGAATTATTTTGCATAGCCCCAGTGACATTCAGACAGGAAGGGATGTTTTATTTGTTTTGTTTTGTTGTTGTTTATCCAAATTGTATTGTTTTCAGGTGTTTCAGTATATCCTAAAGTCTTAGATACATATACCGGTAGATGTAATTTATTGATTCAGAGATCGAAAGGAAGCCAGAGGATGTCAGAATCTATTAAATACACCTGCAACTCTAAAGGTTCGACAAATGTGATCATCAGTATGTCATTTGTAATTGTCATACCGAGTTTTACTGAATTTATTTTCCAGGCTTGTGTGACATGCACATAATGTGTTGGAGGGATGGGGGAATGATGCCACACAAGGGAAATAAGGAGATGGCTATGTGATATACCCACATGATGGACCAAGTACAGTATCAATACTCCCTCAAAACTGCTAACATTTTACTTGTGTAAAAGTACAAAAGCAGTGTAAAAGTACAAAAGCATTGGTTTTAAAAATGTACTTAAAAGTATCAAAGGTAAGAGTAGCCTAACCGGTGTGCAGAATGTCCCATTTCAAGTTTTCTGTAATGTATAAAATAATTACAGAACTAGAACTATACAAACTAGAACTACAAACTCACAATGCGTTGCATGCCTTGTAGATCAGCTATTTTCAAATGGCTGAAATGTATAAACAGCGGATGGCTCTGAAGTGGTTAATGTAGGCTATGTTTTGCAATAATAATCAAAAAAATTCACACACATCTAGACAAAGTAAATATTTTGATCTGAGATGTGGTAAATAGCAATGTATTTTTTATTTTTTATTTTTAATGGCTTAAGTAAAGTACAAATACCCAAAGATTGTATATAATGAAGTATAACTTTCCACCACTGGGACACAGATCCAGTTGCGACCTGACTGAACCAACTAAACCTGGCCAGGCAGGCCCAAGACCCCATGATGGAGCACACTTACCTGGCCAGGCAGGCCCAAGACCCCATGATGGAGCACACTTTTGGATCTCTCTCTCTCTCTCTCTCTCTCTCTCTCTCTCTCTCTCTCTCTCTCTCTCTCTCTCTCTCTCTCTCTCTCTCTCTCTCTCTCTCTCTCTCTCTCTCTCTCTCTCTCTCTCTCTCTCTCTCTCTCTCTCTCTCTCTCTCTCTCTCTCTCTCTCTCTCTCTCTCTCTCTCTCTCTCTCTCTCTCTCTCTCTCTCTCTCTCTCTCTCTCTCTCTCTCTCTCTCTCTCTCACACACACACACACACACACACACACACACACACACACACACACACACACACAGGACACAATATACTCTCACACGCCCTTTCCCCCACTTGTTCACACACATGTGCTCAGACGCCAACACAGTGTCAAGAGCCTGTGCTTGTGTGAACATAGGCAGGGTGTGTGAGTATATTTAGCTGAGATTCTTACTGTGTCAGAGGAGACGGGTATATACCTATATAGTGTATATGGCTGATGCTGTAACATGCCATTGTATTCTGCAGCATAGCTGGCATTGTGCCTTCACACTTGGGACCAGCAGGCAGCTAGTGACTACCATGACTGTCCACACGTACGCCTGCCAGCAAGCACACAACACAAACAGTACTGTGGCAGAGGCTAAATGGCGGACAATACAAGGACAGGGCGGGACGTTCCCACTTCTATTTAGTCTACATTATTTTCATCATGCTGGTCTCACACGCTGGTCTCACACGTCTCTCTCTGTTCCAGAGAGAGATTTGTGAGACTTGTGAGAGAGGTGTGGGGGTGCTGCGTATACTATAGAATTCCCTCCTGGATATTTACATGTGCATATCTCAAAAACTTACTCTGACTCTGATCTCCAAAGGGAAAGGTGTAACAGCACAATCAAAGGTTGCAGTTAATTATGCAAACTTGCATTTTTAACACCTAACCCACAATCCCCTAAATCCCTGTCATTCAATACACTGCCCCCATTGCCACCCTTAGATCTTTGTATATGGAGCTGACCTGTTCCGATGTTTCACTCAAGGTGCACTTTGTGCACGTCACACAACCTTTTAATGATAATGAGTTTATTTGAAGAGCACCTTTCAGAACAGTGTTCCTAAGCGCCTCACAAAGTATAGTTAAAGGTGTCTTATTACCGGTCTGATAAAAGATCAGATGAACATAGGTTATGTAATCAGATGCTATGTAGGGAATTTAAGGGTGGCAGTGGTAACAATGCCTTGTAGGTGTTTGATGAGGCCCTGGGCTGGGCCTTCATTTTTAAGACTGCTGAGAACTCTAGTCTTCTCGGAGTATGGCTATCCAGGGTTGAGGTCAGTGTTGTTGTGATATTAATGTTAGAAAATGGAATTGTCACAAGACTTGACACACTACGGCCCTTATGTTGATCGGACCTAATCATACACTGTATACTCACACATGCTCCATATAGGGCCAGTACAGAATCCATTCCATATGTTGATCTGACCCCACTTGCAATAGCTCCAGCGCTTGGCCAGCAGTCTGCTGTCACCCAGTGCTGCTTGTAAAAAGAAAACAGGGATGTGGACAGGGAAACAAACCTACCTTAGGTCCGTTTTTCTAGCTAGGATTAGAAATGGCCGAGAGAGTTAGCTAGGATAAGGCCTTCAAAATAAGAGCGCGACTTCTTGTAATTATTATGGTCTTTTAAATGTCATAGATTTATTTAAAAAGTGCTAGTATCGGGCACACTGTATACATGTAGGAGATTAAAAAGTAGATCTACAAGCTCAAAACGTAATGGGGTGTGTTTTGCTGTTTTTACTCAATTTTCAGACAAAAATGAACACTAGACAAAAACAGTTGTTCGTATCAACAAGTGACACATATCCACACGTCCGGGCAGACCTCCTCTACAACACCCCACTGTCCGCTAAGCAGGAGAGGTGTATTTTAAAAAGTTACAGGCCCTTTTGTAAGGTCAAATGTGAAAAATGGTGCCATTTCCAGACTGTACTGACCACTGGACAAAAGACGGCTCTTCGTATCAACAAGTGACGCATATCCACACGTCCGGGCATGGAATCAACCACAATTTGGGTCATAGTATGAGTGAAACACGAATAATGTTGTATTACTTAATTAGCTTGTTTTTTTTTAAATACTGCCATTGGCTTTTTACTTTGGTATTTTATTGAAACTGTGATGTTATTGTACTGTATTTTATTTTAACTTTTTTTCTATCTGTTATTTACAGTGAGCATCTAAAAACAAGCATTTACATTTTTTTAGGAGTAAATAAATGCTATTTTTATGACTTTCAAAGCCTTGTCTGTGTGTTACTTAATTAGCTTGTTTTTGGAAACACTGCCACTGCAAATCAGGCCTGCAAAGTGCAGGCCTGATTGTTTTTAATTGATGTGGACAATCAGTGGAGCCTGGTATGTACCTCTTAAGTGTGCCATGTGAAATGTGAAATACAACATTATTCGTCTTTCACACATACTATGACACACACTGTAGTTAATATTTGCATTTATATTGTAGCCTATCTGTGTTGTTACAGGACAATCATTCATTTTTTAATCTCCAGATTATGAGATAACTATTATAGCATATGCCATTTAAACAGATATGCATTTCTGTATTGTCTAAAACTCAAATACAGAGTGATTTGCTGGGGAGAATATGGAACAAGCATATATACAGTATGCTTATAAATTAATAGTGCAAAATCAACAAAAAGAAAAAACATCAATGTCATATTAAATACACACATGTGAAAAACAACATTATTCGTGTCTCACTCATACTATGACACAAATTGTGGTTGATTCCTGTAGCAACCCTTGGCTGGCAAATGAGGTGGAAGCCCAACTGATGATTCTTTAATCCTTTATTGAATCAACGTGAAAACTAAAGCAAAAAAAAAAAACACAGGCAAAACACACAATAATCAATATAAGGCAAACAATAAATCAATACAAAGACATATATACACACACAGTCTAGTATAATAAAAATAGAAAATCACAACACCAATAAAAGGTATACAAGTTTCAAAGCCCATACAAAACCCACACAATAAAACCAAAGACCTAAACCAAAATGTATTTTTTACCTTGTTCCCTCTTCCAGCTAAGGTGCTAAAATTCCAAGGTGCGTAGATACATGACGTTACTGATCGCATGTTTGTCTCCCAGAGTTGCTATTAAAACATCAATAAGACAAGAATTAGAATCTTCATATAATGCCTTTGTTTCTGCACTTGTGTCAGTCATGTAGCCTACTCACTTTGTTTGTTGGACCTAGGCAGCGTACACACATTTGTGTCGCTATGTCAAGCCATAGAGCCACATTGACACAGTGACACATGGGTCCAGACCTCCATTTCCCACAACGCCTTGCAGGATTTGGGCGGTGGGAGGAGACGCGGAATCGGATGTAAACGCCTCAGTGTAGTTTTCTTGCAGAGTTGAGCTGTTTGTGCGCTTGCAGAAATTGTTGGACAGCAGCTCACATTACTGAGCTTTCAGCCGCAGCGGCTCACTCTACCGCAGTCACAGAGCAGCAGGGCCGGATTTAGCCAACCCTACTACTAGGGTGGGCTGGAAGAATGGCAGGGTGGGAAACTCCAAGTTTTTCATATGAAGCAGTGGTTCTTTTTGACACCAGGGCCCACTATTAATTCGGCGTTTGAGCCACGGACCACCATTTGGTGACATTTTAGCCCCACAGACACCAAAACTAAAGATTTATTTTGATTTTATCCACAATTCCAGGCTGGATTTGGGGAAAAACAGTCAAACATACAGATCAAAATGACCATTATCTTCTACACTCTCTAGTTGTGTAGACTTGGGCTAATAAGATGATGGATATTCTAACTCTTGAGAGTGTAAAAACGCTCTCAAAGAGTTACATCTGGTTAACCAACTTTCCACCTGGAACTCTCTCAAGGACCACTAGTGGTCCCAGACCACTGGCTGAAAACTGTTATTACCTTTCATTGGGTGGGCAGGATGCCTGTTTGAGGGGCCCTGCCCCCCTCTAAATCCGGCCCTGAGCAGCAGCAGAGAGGAGCGCAGATCACAGCGGCGCATCCAAACAGCACCCAGCAAAAGGATAAAACCCGACGTTTGGAAAATGCTCTCTCACTGGCCATCCCATCACCATATAAAGATATTAACTAAATGCAAAGTTGCATTATGTTGTAAGGCTTATGCGGAGCCAATCACATTTGTTTTGTTTCGCCATAATTTATGATTAAATCATATGAAAAGAAGTGGCGGGCCATGCCGCAATGAACCTCTCTCAAACTCCTGTGCGTAATGCGCGTCTTGCTGCGTCTCCACAATATGTTTCTATAACCAAATTAGTTTTGCAGGCATTATGTGGTCAATGGCCAGGATGGGTACATTATATGGAACTTAATGCAGTGAAGGGAATATTAATTACGTAGAGTTTAATGACGTTATCATTAGGGCACAGAGACCACAAACCCGGGGTTTGAAAAACTCTCCTTTTCTCAAGATGACTTCACAGAAACATATCAAACAAATAGAACGTTACAGTAAATTGTAGGCTAAGGATTATGCAGGGGCAATCACATTCGTTTAGGTTTGCCGTATTATTATTTAAATTCTATGATGAAATGCATCAGTTGCGGCCGCATCTCCACGTGGATATGAGAAGATCATGGTGATCAACACATACAGCACAGCTGCGCTCCGAGGAGAGAAATAAAAGGCGAGGGATCGGATTATTTTTCCGGGCATTTCATTCATTAGAATGAAAATGAGAGTTCAAAATACCATAATGACTCGTCAAGACTCCACAAGTCATTAAGAGAGATTATAGCAAAGGTCTTCAGTTCTATACAAAATAGGCAACACGGCCTACATAGCCTACATACTAAAAATCACACTGATCTCATACAAAAATAATAACAAGATGTAATATGAACAATGTCACATTATGTACTGATTATTTCCCTCAACACTGGCTGGTGAAAGCTTAATTCTGTCTGTACTTGCCTCCCTGGCTCTCTTCAGAAAACTAGGGAGGAAATGATGATGGGCGTTCATGTATTTTATACAATGTTTAATGCACAATTCAAACTTGAATTAATAATCGGGACTGGAGAGGGAGCGAGGAGAGGAGAGGAGGGAAGGGACGTCGCGGACACAGAGCCATAGAGTGTAGACAGAGTTAGCCTACGCCAACTCCGTTCACTTCATGGGGCAGTCCAATGGCGGCTCTTGTACATAGACTTCTATTGAGAATGGGACACCAGGGAAAAGTCCTTGCCTCAGCTTTGATGGTCTTAAATCCCTTTATTTTAGATAGGCTACATACACAACATAAACACTAGGCTACAGAGTCTGCAGTCGTTACTACAATACTATTTGAAAACACTTGCCATGTTGCGCTTATGCCCTAAAATATCGCCACCCTAATTGAAAACAATGTATTTCCAACTCCTCTATTTAACTGCATGAACAGCAACTCAGTTTCTCACCCCTCAATGTCGCAACTCTGACACTAGATGGCTCTGTGCGTTGTCCAGTGCTGTTGTCCCATTCAGAGACAAACAAGAGACTACAAGTCATACTCCACCTCTTGGTGTCATAAACGTCACTCGTTACTCCACGATCTCGTATTGGTTCGCTTATAAAGCCCGCCCGTGTTTGACATATGGTGGGAGTGTTTGACATATGGTGACATGCCTACAGGTTGATACATGACTGATGCCCCCCCTCCCCCACACATGTCAAACTGTCATGTGGCACCGGTGTAGTCCTGGCAGCGGTATGTCAGCATGTCAGCCCACGCCCCCTTCACCACGTGGTTCACACAGAAACCAATAGGAGGGAAGCAAGGAATGGAGGAAGCTGGGGGTTGTAGTGTTTTTCTGTTGGCAAGTGAGTAAAAGAGACTGGATTCAGATAGGATTATGCACAGAACTGACAGCACTGAGGTGCTTTATTGAGTGTTTTAGAGAAATGATATTATTATATTAGAGGCTGATTGTTCTTTATGCACCAGGCAGGGCTTGTGCAGATGTGATTTCGTTTTTTATTTGAATGAATGCACCAGGAGATATGGTGCATTAGAAAACTACACTCAGATGTGAGGATATCCTCATTGCTTCTTAGCCACTACCCAGATCCTGCAAAGCATTGTGGGAAATCGAGGACCTGGCCCATATGGCTATCTATCACCACGCCATATGACGCCATTGCTGTGTGAACGCAGCCCTAGAGGCAGCCGGATTCAACAGTATCCTCAACATGTTGTGTTTGAGAGTTTCCAAGAAGTTTTCTAACAAACAAAGAGGCAGTTAAAATCCACATTCCATTCCATACTCCATTTTGTCACATAATCCTTCCTCAAATGTACTCACTCTGTAGCCTCTTTGTTCCATTTAAAGATGCATTTAACATGGTCTGTGTGGCTCAAATCATCCCTCCATTCGACTTGTATCAAGCAGCAACCTTCCTCCTCTCACTGTAGCTGAGATGCCCTTTATTCTGTCAATGCAGCACTGATGAGTGGGTGCTTCCGGTACGTACTTCCTGTTTAGCCTTTCAAATTAGAAGCTCCTTCCTCTGTCGCACCTTGTCCCACCGCTCCAAATTAAAAGCTCATAGTTCATAACATTTCAGGGTCCGTTACAATTCCATTTGCATTTACATCATATTCCTTTTTTTAATCACCAGACTATGAGATAACTATTATAGTATTATGCCATTTAAACAGGAGAAACAGTGCCCCCCTCTGGTCTGGAAACAGCACTGTCACATTGAAGGCCTTATCCTAGCTAACTCCCCCGGGCCAACTGTTATCCTAGCTCATTCAACCATTTGTGACTTGGCTGTACTTGAGTGCTTTTTAAAATACACCTCCTGCTTAGCGGACAGTGGGGTGTTGTAGAGGAGGTCTGCCCGGACGTGTGGATATGCGTCGCTTGTTGATACGAGAGTCTCCCAGAGAGGTATGACTTGAACCAAGCTAGAGCTGTTCCTGAGATACCCACCGCGTGTTCTAACCTACTAATCCTCTTAGCAGTTTTTGTATTGACCTGTACTTTCCTTGGCCTGTACCCTTTCTGCAATCTGTTAATACATTTCCAATCAATCAATCAATCAATCAATCAATCAATCAATCAATCAATCAATCAATCAATGTCTATAATAATAGTCAGCAGGGGGAACCAGGCTCCCTGTTCCTTTCCCAATAATCCATCATCTGTGAGATTCCTGTTGTTGTGACAGCAATCACTTTTGAAAGACTACATCGGCACAGGGGAAAAGAAGGGTTGACAATGAACATAGACTTATTAGGGGGGTCAGTGGGGGAGATCCCCACTCTTTTCAGGCACATCCCAAGGTATGCATCTTCAATGTAGATGGGCTTAATTTGAGAGGAAACCCCCAGGATCTTTCCAGGGAGGTCAAGAGACATGAGATAGCTCATGCCCAGAGGATAGGGGGGATACTCTGACTCTGGGAACACATCTTCTGGCATGTAGAACTTATTGTTGCGGTCTCTCATAACCGGACTGTGCCACCACACCAGACCGGTCATGTAGTTCTGTTGGGGAGTGCTGGGGTCCACCAGCAGCTTCACCAAGTTCTGGGTGTTGAGGAACATGTCCGAGTCAATCTTCATGACGAAGGCGGCGCCGGAGCAGTGTGCGGTCAGCCACTCCAGCATCACCATGGTCTTGATGGTCAGGTTACGGTAGCTGTCCTGGAAGTCACTCTGGATCAGGTCACGGTGCAGGAGGCTCTCTTGCCTGAGCTTCTCCTGCTGCTGTGAGGCTTCTGCTCCACTGGGGAGGCCGATCAGGAAGACAGTCTGAATGAGTTTACCTTCAACCATTGCCTCTTTGCCCCATGTCTTGCGGATTGCGTCCCGAGCTGCCACGTCACCAGGCGCCACCGGGACGATCAGGACAACAAAAGGGCTCTTTGTCTTACACACCTCTGTGTCATCCATGATGAATTTGTAGTCACGTGGATAAGCCACGTGATACGGACCAGGAGTGTCAACACTGCCAAGGTGCAGGTCATGTCCCTTGGGTTCTACCCTGGTTTCTTTTGGTTTGGCATAGTTGACACAGACGAAGATGACCACTGTAACCAGGAGAAACAGAAAACTATGTCTTGTAAATAGATGTTTCTTCCACTTGTCCATTGGGATCTAGATTGAACGAGAAAGCGGCTTAATCTAAATACTGTGCAAAATGTGCAGTGAGGCAGTATCAGCACAAGAGAGGCCTTAAGTTGTCGGAGGGGGTGACGTGGGAGCTGACGTAACGTCAACCCTACACCCAGTAGGGTGTTGTAGAGGAGGTCTGCCCGGACGCGTGGATATGTGTCACTTGTTGATACAAAGAGCCGTCTTTGCTCCAGCGGCCAGTCTGGGCTCGGAATTGCATCATTTTTGACCTTTGACCTTACAAAAGGGCCTATAACTTTTTAAAATACACCTCTCCTGCTTAGCGGACAGTAGGGTGTTGTAGAGGAGGTCTGCCCGGACGCGTGGATATGCGTCCCTTGTTGATACGAAGAGCCGTCCTTTGTCCAATGGCCAGTCTGGGCTCTAAATTGCACCATTTTTGACCTTTGACCTTACAAAAGGGCCTATAACTTTTTAAAATAGATCTCTCCTGCTTAGCGGACAGTAGGGTGTTGTAGAGGAGGTCTGCCCGGACGCGTGGATATGCGTCGCTTGTTGATACGAAGAGCCGTCCTTTGTCTAATGGCCAGTCTGGGTTCGAAATTGCACCATTTTTGACCTTTGACCTTACAAAAGGGCCTATAACTTTTTAAAATACACCTCTCCTGCTTAGCGGATAGTGAGGTGTTGTAAAGGAGGTCTCCCTGCACGCGTACATATGTCCCACTAGTTGATACGAAGAACCATTTTTTGTCCAGGGGCCTATTTTACACTCCAGTGAACAGTATTTATCCATTTCAATATGTTTTTTAAGTTAATAACTGTGTAAATGTTAACAAAAATACTTATTGTTTTGTATATTTTCGTTTATATACAATTTATGTGCAAATTACTCATTTTTGTTTATTTTACTGGGCACTTTTATTTTGAAGGGCCACGCCCCTTTTTCTTATCCTAGCTAACGTTATCCTAGCTAAAAAAAAAAAAAAAAAAAAACGCTGGCACCTACCTTCTATGTCATGATGTCACTGAGCATCATTCATGATTTGAAGTGAATGGTCGACTTCTGCCTGCATCAATACAGGTTGTTCACTGGAGTGTGATGACCCCTGGTGGTACAGTGCAGAGAGGCAATGAACATAGCGACTATTATATTTAATGAAAGCCTGTACCTAAAGTAATATACCGGTATAACAAAATGAAATACACTTACCATGTGCAACTTTTTGTAATGCTATGCTAAAGCTATGTGAACTCGACTAATTTAATTAATTCTTATAAATTTCGACAAATTTATAAGAATTAATTTCAATGAAATAAGCAAAGTAGGGGTGGCTTATATAAGGCACTTTTATAAATTTGGTATTTTCCTTTTAGGTAAAATGCTGCAAAGCCACCTGTCCTCTGACTGATTTTAATAGGCCCATATTTTAAGATCCACTCCACTCTAGGCTACTGCACTGAATAACTGGCCTGGATTTCAAAGCAAATATATGAAAGCCATTTGGATTAGGATCAGAGCAGTGTTGAATTCAACAAGTCTGTGTGTTATATGGCTCAAATGGAAGGGCTTTGCATAAAACTGTTGGGTTATATTTTACTATATCATCATGCTCACATAATTTATTCATTAAATTACATGACTGAAAAGACACGAGAACTTGCTCTCAAAGGCCATAGGCCATATACAATTAGTGCATGCCAAATGGTAAGGAAAAAGTCATAGTGTCCAGGGATATTAAATTACCCCCAGTTACGTGGGCGAATGTCCCCCACAACTGAGGGCAACATGTATAATTTTGCTCATAACTTCAGCCCAAAAAGTGGGGGGTTATCCCCCAAGTACGGACAGACAAATCATTTTAAATATAAGCATTTTAATTTGAAATATCTTTGAAATTTGGGTTGCATTGCATGCGATCATGCTTGATGGGACAGTCAGGGCATTTAGGGGGGCATTGCCCCATGCCCATGCCTGAATCCGCCCCTGGTGCACAGACAAACACTGAAGACGTCTCAACAGAAATATTCACCGTGGCGACGACGTACGCTGCGTGACGGAATCAAGAGTGTCCAAAAAACACCACCTGGAAACATCGCCCATATTTTCCAAGAAGTGTCCAAATCAAATATTGCCAGCTCAGCCCCTACGACAAGCAGAGCGCAGCGAATGCCTCAATGTCAGTGCTCTTCTTCGACTAAACGACACTGTTTTAGGCATGGAGAAGTTTGCTTTAATACCGTCCATTTACCTTCTAATTCTGGCACATTTCGGCACAGGACAACAACAACAACAACAACAACCACAACACGGCGCACCTCCACGCGACCGCATCGGACCGTGGAGACAGAGGATTCAGTGGGAGAACAACGGCCGGGTGTACCATTTGCTGAGCACGGGGACGGAGTACCGTGCACCTGCTCGGGCCAAAGGCCATCCCCAGGTCTTCTTGTCGGCAAAAAGGAACATCAACCGACAGCAACCTGTGATCAGGTCATCCAGGACCAGATCTGTAGGAGAGGAGGCGGAGAGACCCGGTGGCGCTCCTTCTTCTTCTCAGATAGTAAACGCGCGCCGGCGTCAACTGGATGCTTCATCATTTCTCGGCGCCGATGCCGGCCAGTATTTGCTCGCCACCATGAGCGCACGAACAGGTCAGCCTCAGCAGCAGCAGCAGCAGCAGCAGCAACCGCGCATGGCGCACGGATACCCCGGAGCGGGAACGCACCGTTTACGCCATCCTTCATTGAATGCCACCGCCGCGCGCACACTGACCGCCGCCGGCATTCAGGAGTTCTCGGGCAGCGGGGTCCCGAGAGGAGGACGCAGAAGCCCCACCACGGCCACCGGGGACGTTGTTTCTGGTCAACTTGGTCCGACGGCTCCACCGCCGCAACAGGTCGCCACCGCCGCGCCTTCGGTAGGATCCTCATCAGATCTTTTTGCGCGCAATCGAGACACCCGTAGGCCATCCACGGCTAAGCCACCGGTCACGGCTCCTCCTCCATCGCGGGTCGGTCATGGAATTGTAAGGGACAGCACCACCGGCACAGTCCGACGCATGCACCGGCCTCCTAGTTTAGGGACAGCTGCTGGGGACCCTCGAAGCGTTCACAGAGCGCATTCTTTGACCAGAGTTACCAGACCCATACCGCCGTCAAATCTCTCCCCCGTGTCCAATCACAACGACGTGGAGACGGAATTCCCTCGCCCCGCTGCGCCCCCCGACGCGACAGGGACGGCATCGGACGGAACAATAATAAACGATGACCTCAGCGACGCGCAGATCAATCATCACAGGAACTCTGTTTTCTATAATGTCTATCCGCCAGGCGGCAGGAGCAGGGAACCTGTGCGTAATCCACCCGGAACGGGCTATGGCACCAGACTCTTCCACAATGGTAAGAAAGAATGAAAGATTAAAAAATATAATTTTTCAACATTAGAAATTGGAATGTTCCTTTTTTAACAGGCCTACACTTCTCTCTGAGTCTAAACAACAGTGAACCCATTGTTTCTTCAGGTCTCCCTGATCTGGTTCCTGATCCTTATTATATCCAAGCTGCATCCTACATCCAGAGGGTGCAGATGTATGCCCTACGCTGTGCTGCTGAGGAGAATTGTCTCTCCAGGTAGGTGCTATAATATTATTCTGCATTACTCATATAGTTAAAGGTGACAATTGTGATATGTTTTTGTTATGAATTATTTGCTATAAATAATAGAAATGTTCAGTTCATATCACCAAATTCATCCAATCAAGAGAGTACATTTTCTGTTTACACATGTTTATTCACCACAACTCAAAAGAGCTGTGATAAACAGACACAACACAGCGAGAGAGGGGGAGAGAGAGAGTTATATGGGGTTGGACAGGGTAGACTCAGCTGTGTTATTGTCCCCCCCCTTCTCTCTTGGAGATCTGCGTACCATCACAGTGTGGGGGACCTGGACTACAGGGTTCTGCTTCGTTTCCCCCAGAGGGTAAAGAACCAGGGAACAGCAGACTTCCTCCCGGTGAAACCCAGACATGAGTGGGAATGGCACAGCTGTCATCAGTGAGTCCACTCACCACTACACAGTCACTGCAGTCTGCCATCACCTGTATGCATCCTGCATGAATGTGTTGCAAATGATGTGGTGCACGGAGGCAGTATAATTATGGAAAGGTCTTGTGCATAGTTCTTATAGTCTTTTTTTTAGAGTTGGGTTGCCACATTAACCCATAAGGGTTCATCTGTCTTTATGACAGACTGACCACTCTCCTCTCTCCTCAGACACTACCACAGCATGGAAGCCTTCAGTAACTATGACCTGCTGGATATCCTTACGGGCAGGAAGGTGGCAGAAGGGCACAAAGCCAGCTTCTGTCTGGAAGATACTTCCTGTGACCCAGGGGTACGACGGCGATTTGCCTGTACCACTCACACACAGGTTGGGCTGCCAGATGTCTCTGCCAGTGTCGATTTTATGTTTGAAACAATATTAATTAATAGGCCAATCAATCAATCAATTAATCGTATTTGTATGTGTGTGTATTTTTGTCAGGGGCTTGGTCCTGGTTGCTATGATACGTATCATGCAAACATTGACTGCCAGTGGATTGATATTACAGATGTGCCACCAGGAAACTATGTTCTCAAGGTAAGGCCGTAACCGTAATGGGCTACATGGGGAGACAATCATTGTTAATCCCCAATTCTGAGGAAGGAAAATGTTAAAAGACTCAATGACTCAAAAGTCTTAGCTGTTTCAAAGACATAATCTCTCTCTTTCTATCTCTCTCTCTCATTACAATCCCAGGTGACAGTGAACCCCTCTCAACTTGTCCAGGAGTCAGATTTCTCCAACAATGTAGTGCGATGTGACATCAGGTATACTGGGACCTACGTTCAAGCGAGAAACTGCAGGATCACTGTGTAAGTCAGACACAAGTGTCACACTCTATATAATGAGGCTCAAAAGTATACATTGTGTAACAGAGCATCGTGTAATTATCTTACACTATTCTATTGTATGTTCCACAGAAGCTAACTTGGCTGTTGAGGAACATTTTCTACCATATACTGGTACCTGCATGCCCACATGCAGTCAGTATATGTTCTTCAGCAGATCAGAACTTCAGTGTTTGTGTGTGTGTGTGTGTGTGTGTGTGTGTGTGTGTGTGTGTGTGTGTGTGTGTGTGTGTGTGTTAACACCACCTGGGTTGAACCAGGTGGTGTCCTTATTAAAGTATGCATGACCACATGGTTAGATGTACAGTACAGTATAGACTACTGTTAAGAGACCAAGATTAATACATGTACAGTACAGTATAGACTACTGTTAAGAGACCAAGATTAATACAGAGTTACAGACCTTAATGTTGACTTTTACAGGTGTGCCCAAGTTGGTGCTTGTTCTGAAAAGAGTTAAAAAAAAAAAAAGTTAGAGGTGCACATGGTTGGTAACATTTGGGCTCAGAAGAAGATACTGTGCTCAGAGTAGTACCATTAACCGTTGAGAATCAACTCATGCATGTACTCCCACACGCATTATTTTATAGACTAGCCATGGAAAGCAAAAGCGTAATGTTCAACAATATGCTGATTATGTATAAATAATGTTTGTAAGTTGTTGTTAATTTTATACGGTTGCATTTTATAATAAAGTTTGACGTAATGTTTTGAGAGCTGAATGCCACTGAAGACTAAGGCCTTATTCATTTTCTCATCATTTAATGATGGGAATGAAGCTTCACTGACAATATAATTTGTACAAACATTTTATCCAATGATGTCATTCCACCTTTCACTCACATTGAACAGGCTGCCCAAGGGACTTTTCTGAAATTATTTAAACAACACGACACATCTCAGAAAAATGCACTTAATTCATTACGTCTCTCGGAAATGGAGAAGAGAGCATGAAAGGGCTATACAGTGTTTCACATTTTTCACCGGGGGACTTAACGTTATGCTATTTGACTTGACCAGAATGACTGGAAAACAATCTGCGCTCCTGACTCCATGTGTACACTGTAAACATTGAAACTTGGTTCCATTTGTAAATGAACACTGCATATTTTAGTGTCTAGGAATTTCTGACCCGTCTTTACAGTCTGTCTAAAAACCTCTGTTTAGAATAACTAATATTATTACTTATCCTGAAATGATAAACACGCCCATTGATATCTTGACTGCCAGTAACAGTCACCCTATTTATGCCTTTTTCTTTTGAGTATCACTACGCATAATGGATCAATTTAATTGAAATCTAATTATGTTCAAGGAAATTCAATTTGGTTATGAAAGTCATCCAAGTTCAATTCGATTCGATTCACAGTGGAAATGCCAAAATGCTACATGAGTGTGCGTGGTTGTAACACCATATAGAAGCCCTCACTATTTGTGGCCACATAAGACTTAAGCAGGGACAAAGATTTGGCAACAGGATGAGTCTGGGATGTTTATGAGAAGTGTAGTTAGACAGGTGGGTGCTGAGGTCATGGAGTACAGTCTCTGTACAGGAGCTCTATACAGCATCTGTCTAAAAATGTGTTCATTCAGCTCTCACATTGACTCAGCCGCTGAAGCGGACTTACAATAGTCCAGCTCATAGCTCTGTCTGGGGAGGTGTGAGATACTTTCTCCATCATGCGGCCAGTCAACAGACTGCACAGTCAAATCCTCACTGTTAATGTAACTGCTTTCATCCTCATGTGATTAGTTTTTCTAATGTGTTAATAAAAAATACCCACTACAAGCTCACTGCATTGTAATACCATCTGTGATCCGAGATTGTAGATTAGCTATTTTTGAATTGCCAAAGTGAAAGGACTTGTTTAAGAGTGGAAGCTATGTAACTCAAACTCAGATTTCCAAATGGATGAATTAACATGATAATGTTACTGTGTGCCAGTAGCCATGTTCTTGGGAAAGACTGGGACGTTTGTTTAGCATGGGTGAGGTTTAACACCTGTGTGCATTTTGTGTTATAGATTCAGAGGGGGCGGATACAGGTATTAGATAAGTGTCAGAGAGAATAGGTGCATTTCACTCCGGGACAACACATTACTGTGCTTTACTGTATATATGCTATGCGTGTTACACTGGGTGTGAACCCACTCTGTAAACCCCTTCTGTCATGATCTTACACAAACATGGCATCAAGCCCACGCCATTTTCTGGGTGGAGAGCCCCAGAGGTTAGTTGGTGATGTGAACCTGAGTGTGACCGAGGGCCGGGTTCGTCAGAGCATCCACTGCCGGGGGAGTTTGCTCAGGGCAGGCTGACGTGCTAATCCTCCGGAGCGTGCACGGTGGGCAGAGGTGCGGGGCGCCCCTGCCTGCCCCCCTGCGAATGGCGGGGAGAAGAGAAATTCCACAGTTACGCAGTGAGTTGGACAGGTAAACCGGAGACTGCTGAGATCAGCAGCACCATGGCTACACCATCCTTATCATAGGCTGACTGTGTCTCTCATGCTAGTCCAGAGGCCCAACTGTCTCAGACTCCCAGTCAACAAATTCCTAGAGGCAACTGACTTCACTAGGGTCTAGCAACTCACAGAATGATGTGTCACAGTGGACTAGTGATTAGAACATTGTGACACATAATTTTATGAGTTGTTCTAAAGCCCTGTTTACAGTTCACCATAAGACAAAAAGTAGATCTACAAGTTCATGACGTGTCACATCTATGATGTGCTGTGAGATTGTAGATCTGCATTTTTCTGGGTCTAATGCCTGTCATTGTATGACAGAGAATAAATTAGGCCTACACTTGTGACCTGTCCCCATTAATCAAATAATTGAATGTCAAAATTATGTTGAATTTCAAAACAAAATTTGTTCTTGGAATACAGTTTGTGTTGACTTTGTATAAATGGAAGATCTGTTGGTTTGTACCAACAGATGTTTGTATATGAAAATGTTGGCTACCGTAGTTGCATTCGAAATAAGACAGCGTTTTCCCATAGTGTTGGGACTACATAGCTGTGTGTCTGACATCTCTAAAGAGGAAGCAATGTTTACCTGGGCAGGACAAGCGTTCTTTCGTTGGTCAGACCCTTTACACGTCATTACCGGTACATGTTTAACAGGTGTTCTGTTTCAGGGAATGTTTGAAACAGAACATGTACTGCTTAATGGACCCAGTACTTTCCCATAAGAGCTGCTGTGCAAACAGCATAATAGTCTGTAGTGTAGGCCATCAGGGTACATGCAGACTAATTTTGAGTGAAATCCTGTTATTCTATTATTCTTGGGCAAGGAAGTGGGTCTGGAAAGGGGGTGGGGGGCATCCGGATGAGGCTGTGAATGGAGGGACTGAGGGGTGGAGGAAAGTACAACTGTAGAAAGAGAAGGGAACAGGGCTGGACTGAGACAAAAAAATGTCCTAGACAGACATTTTCGCAGAATTTGCCCCAGACTGGTCAACCACAAGCACCTTGCAAATACTCTGTTGACTTTTCAGGTCAGGACAGGTACAAAAAACACTTGAAATACAACACAACCACATCGTCAGTACAACATAAATGATATGATACATAACCAACAGACAACTAATGTAACAGACCAGCCCACCAGTTGGTCTCCCCACCGAGCATATGTCGCATTATTGTGTGTGTGTGTGTGTGTGTGTGTGTGTGTGTGTGTGTGTGTGTGTGTGTGTGTGTGTGTGTGTGTGTGTGTGTGTGTGTGTGTGTGTGTGTGTGTGTGTGTGTGTGTAAGCCAACCCATGTGGACACTGAGGATGCCAAACCCCTTATCCCTTTTTTTTTTTTTTTTTTTTTTACTATTTTTAAAAACCTTTGGGAATAGTTCAATGTGCCAATCTATTGACACATTGTGAGCCATTTGAACTATTGATTTTTTTTTTTAAATAGTTTAAAAAGGCAAAGATGTTAAGGGATTTAAGGGGTTTAGCGACGATGAAAATCTAGGCCTCAGTGTCCTCAGTCTACATTCTTCTGACAGCAATTCATGTTTGGCCTCAGCCATGTTATTTGTCTTTTCACACCATGTTGAGTAGTTAACTACAAGCTAACCTTAACCCGTTGTAGTCCTCATGAACATTTGGCTCTTCTGAACAATATGGTCATTGCCAATGACCATATTGTTCAGAAGAGCCAAATGTTCCACTCCTCCTCTCCCACCCAACAGTCAATGAGAGACCAATGACTCATTGGTCTCTCATTGACTGTTGGGTGGGAGAGGAGACTGCTTTGTTTGGAAGTTGAAAGTCTGCATAATTGGTAGCAAATCTGCAAAATAAATGATTAATTGTTAAAATAAACAATAAATATATTGTAATATATTGCATCGCTCTCACTGCAAAATACACGCTTAGCAAGTTTTGCATGAAAAACAGCCATACACGCACCATGTCCTGATTTGAAGCACATCTCTGGTGAGGATAGGTGTGGTAGATACAACGTAGTTGAGTGGTCGCCTGCCTCCATCCCATGCTCTTCCCTCATCCATTGGTGGTCCCACATCCAGCCTTGACCTTTGGCACCGACAGAGTATCAGTTTGAACAGCATATCAAACTACCTCTCCTCACAAAGTGTTAGGAACAACACGCCATAGACTAGTTTGGAAGAGCTGGTCATATTTGTGGAACTGAGTCCATCTATTTGTCTTTCTCCAAATTCTCAATGCAACAAGCCATTAGCACACACAATAGCGGTCACTACTAAACCTGACCCTAACCTGGCCCCAACCCTGAACATCAGAAAAACCTATGCCTAAACCTAACCTTAACCCCCAACCGATAGGATACCTGCCACGACCGAAAAACGGTTAGGGTAAGCTAAATGAGTCCCTACCCTTGGTCCATCGACCCCGGCCGCCAGACATCGGCTCTGGCCGCCAGACATCGGCCATAGTCACAAATTGATTTCGCCCCCCCTGCTCCAGAAAGTTTGCTGTGTCCCTGGAAAACCTTCTAGTCTAGAACATGGCCCAGCCAGGGGATGGGTCACCGGTCCAAAGATGACTCTCTGCTGGGCTCGTCTGCCCTGGCCTAGATAATACAATCCTCTGAGCAGACAGGTCAGCGGCAAGCAGGAGAGGCAGCAGGACGCCCATGACTGTCCTCTTGCATGGCAGGCACAACACTGCGTGAACTAAGGCTTGATGTGAATTTGCTGCCTGGTTGGTTTCTGCTTAGTATAATTTGTATATTTAGTAGTTTATCCTGGACTTTATCCACTTCTGATGTCAGACAAAACACACCATTTGGTGAGTGAATGCACCACCATAGACTCAGATTTCAAGTATGAGAGAAAACGGAATGTGCCCCTCTCCCATTTGAACCCTTTTAGGGTTTTTGTGTTTTTTATCTTAAAAAAAAAAGTCAGGTTGAAGCTGGTCGTGTGTGTTGTCAGTGTTGGTCTTATGCCACCCTCTACTGGTGGGGAGTTGTTATTGAGAGACCATGTACAATGTACATTAACTCTCAGCTAAAAATACACAAATACAAAGAGCCATAGCCATAACAAACGACCCACTGAGCATTTGGCGTGAGGTCGGCGGAAAAAAACAACAACCGAAGACGCCCGCGTTTCGAAGTTTTTTTTAAGGCGAGTATTCTGGAATCCGGATACCCAGACTGTGTTGTATTGCGTGACGACACTCACAGTCGACCCAGATAGCTGACAACTTGGCAAGCGGTGCTGCTGGTATCAAACTGGTCCAACAACACAAGGGACGGAGGAAGGATGGCGCTGGAAATTAACTTAAACGCTAACAATGTGGTCTCCCTCTTTGTATTTGTGGTAATATCGACATTTGCTTTGGCAAATGCTTCCGCAGAGCAAACGAAAACCGTGGAATTCAATGTTAAACCAGGAGGAGTCGTGCACACCTTCGCCGAGCGAATAGTAAGTGTCAAGTGATTATTTTTCAATGAGAACCAATGCATTTTGTATAACATGTTCAAACATTCAAATGTAACGTGCACTCTACCGTTCTAGTACCGCAGTACAAGACGTAAACCGGCAAGATCTCTATAGAATGTCTCGTAATTACAAATCAAATCGGAAAAGTCAGTCGTTGGTAAATTGTAATAGCTTTATTGCTGCAGTTTATTGTGCAGCAATAGCCGCACACATCGCTATTTAATGTTTAGTATATATATATTTTTTTTTTATTTAATATATATATTTTTAATGTGTAAAGTAGTAGCTTTTGATATGCAACGCTGTAGTCGCGGTGTGATGAGCGAAGGAGCCGAACCTTTGAGATGCTGACACGTCGTTGCCTGACTGCCACAATGGCGATATTCATTGGTCCAGAGCAGAGACGGAGTTACCTTCTTTGAGAGTTACGCAAACTCCGTTCACTTCATTGGGTCCAGTGGTGGCTCCTATCCCTCTATTGAATGGGGACAACCAGAAGTTACGGAATGCTTTGGAGTCTATGGGCTCGCGCGAATACTTTAACCACGTGGCCAGGCCGTTTTCTGCCTCCTCAATATCGCAACTGTTCTACTAGATGGCTCTGGGCTTGATAAGTTGATATGCTTCGTTGCACGCGGTGTCGCGCATAGACAACGGCAGATCTACAAGCTCAAAAAGCGTCGCAGCACTGTCCCCCATGAGCGTGTAGACCTGCTATTTTCAGTACGCGACAGTACATTTGCCCATTAATAATAATAGTTAGCAGGATCCATCTTAATCAATGACATTGACTTTACTCGATTGTCAAGCTGCAAATACATAGAGTAATAAAATGAGTAAATAGGCTACAGAACTTGGCATTTCTAAAATACTATACTAATACGAATACTAAAACTAATAGGTAAATTACATTACCTATACATTCACTAGTTGCCAATTCGTCCAGCACGAATTACACATCATTTATCCCATTGTTTTATAAGTCCTAATAGTGCTGTATGTTATGTTCTACTTTCTTACAGAAAGACTATGAGTGCTCATTCACATATGCCTCACAAGGGGGAACCAATGAGGTACCATATCAACTTTCTTTCTCACACACAATCACATCAACCGATCATCATTCATTCTGTAATTACTGTAATTGTAGTTTGGTAGCTATAAATTATAT
This sequence comes from Benthosema pterotum, assembly GCA_039105355.1. Taxonomy (NCBI): domain Eukaryota; kingdom Metazoa; phylum Chordata; class Actinopteri; order Myctophiformes; family Myctophidae; genus Benthosema; species Benthosema pterotum. Next base: position 27,028,215 of record CM076979.1, on the reverse strand, counting down.
ATATTAATGTCTAGTTTACCTGAACAAAAATAAATGTATACTCAACAAAAATATAAATGCAACACTTTTGTTTTTGCTCCCATTTTTCAGGGGATGGACTTAAAGACCTAAAGTTCATTCCAGATGTACAATATTACCATTTCTCTCAAACACTGTTCACAAATCTGCCTAAATGGGTGATATTGAGCACTTCTGCTTTGTTAAGATAATCCATCCTACCTCACAGGTGTGCCACATTAAGATGCAGATGTGACATCATGGTTAGTGCACAGGTGTACCTTAGACTGTCCACAACAAAAGGCCACCCTGAAATGTGCAATTTTTCTTTGCCTTATTGGGGGTATGGGACTCCGAACCAGTCAGTATCTGGTGTGACCACCATTTGCCTCATGCAGTGCAACACATCTTCTTCACATAGAGTTGATCAGATTGTCAATTGTGGCCTGTGGAATGTTGGTCCACTCCTCTTCAATGGCTATGTGAAGTTGTTGGATATTAGTGGGAACTGGTATGCGCTGTCGAAATGGTAATAATGTGGTAGAGAAAATGGTAGAGAAATGGTAATATTGTATATCTGGAATGAATTTTAGGTCTTTAAGTCCATCCCCTGAAAAATGGGAGCAAAAACAAAAGTCTTGCGTTTATATTTTTGTTGAGTATATATACCCACAAGATAACAAAAATATCCTTTAACCTTGATACTGTGAATAATATATTCACAAAAGGATAATTATGTTCTGTTATGTTGAACAGCAATGGCTGATGAGTGTAGGACTGAGTGATGATGACAGACTCTTCTCATGCTCTTTGTGGAGGTAAGCTGTAAATGATGGATTTTATATAGCGGTTTTATCCAAATACACTGTTAATTGTGCATTACATTCACCCATTCACACGCAGATGGCAGAGGAAACCATGCAAAGCACCAACCTGGACATAAGAAGCAATTAGGGGTTCAGAGTCTTGCTAAAGGACACTGAGGTCGCATTCACACCTCTACTTTGCTAGACTCGATGCGAACGGACTGAGAAGTTGCATCATTTTAGCATATTTAACATGCTGTGGTTGCCTTCACAGTGGCTGCGTAAACTATGCAAGGAAACCCAGTCCAAGGGAACGTTATCAATGTGTTCAATTCATAAACTAGTACACAGTGAAATCTATCAACACATGGCCGAGGCACATTGCAGATAGGAGCACAGTATTTATACTCCAAAACAGTCAAGTACCGTAATTTTTCCGGACTATAAGGCGCACTTAAAAGACTTTCTCAAAAAACAACAGTGCGCAATATGGATTGTTTGACTGCAGTAGCTTCTATTCTATGTTGACTGCTATAGCTTCGATTCTGTGCACCTGATAATCCAGTGCGCCTTATACAGTTCTAAAATAGGCCATTCATTGAAGGTGTGCCTTATAATCCAGTGCGCCTTATAGTGCGGAAAGTACGGTAGTCTCTCCACTTGGATCCCCAAACACAGTGAGATCCCGTTTTTAGGTATTTCCTTAAGCAATTGATTAATGTGCTCGTCTCACCATATTTAGATGTGGCTTCGGTCTCTTCATTTGACCAAGTCTATTCACCCTAACGGCTCTAATGGGACATCTTTGCTCTGTGTAAAATATTCTTTCTCCGTCTCCAACTGTGCTTACTCCTCATTCATCCGCCACAGTATTGCTTGATTCCTTCATTTGATTTGGATTTCATACACACCTGTAGTGAATCAAAGTCGTGTGCGCTTTAGTTTGAAGCGAAGTGAAACCTTTAAAGAAGAATGCGGTTATTTATTCTGCATCAGAGTTTGAGCCTTTCTGACTATACACATAACATTCTGACGTGAATGTGGCCTACTTTGGGGTAGCTGGGGGTCAAACTACTATGGGTAGCCGGGGGTCAAACTGGGATCCTCACGGTTCTGGCTGCTCTACTGGCCAAACCAGCACTAACTAACCCTGAGTCACTGCTGCCCCTAAGCTGTGGTGTTGTGTTTCTACGGTACCTCTCAAACACACACCCAAAGCATTGTGATACAAGGTTGCATTATAACTTATTCAGCACTTAAGCCCACTGACCCAGACATCCAGTCTTACAAAATCTGGACTCTTCTTTTCCCAATACATTCATTATAGTAATTAATTTAAATTCATCTTTTGGCATAATCAAATCTCAATGTTGAGCAATGACATATTACAGATGTTACAGTGTCGCACTTGCTCAGGGAGGTTCAGATGTCTGACTTGATTAGTGTACGGTCAGTGTGGATGGAAATGAATGTTGATGATAACGAATGCAGTTTTTCTCATCCGCCAGGCCCCTGGGGAAGTCATACCTTTTCTTCACACAGTTCAAAGCTGAGCTGAAGGGAGCCAAGATTGAATTTGCCAACGCATATGTAAGTACTGGGTAAAGGGAACAACATTGTTTTAAAGCTCTTATGCAAATATAGCCGGTTACACAAGGGCATTCCGAAGCCCACTATTCTGACGCACTGTAATTCTGCCTTGTGGGGGTGGCTGGAGGGACAATTTCTCTTGATCAATCACTGACGGTGAATAAGTGAATTTGAAGTGTGTAATTTTGAAGTCCGTTATGTGCCCACTGCTTTTCACCAAGGTTGAACCAGTTCAGTTTGTTTTTTTAGTTCATGAGCCAGACCTCCAAAAAGCGTTAATTATGGGCAAAACCATCCCTATATTAAATGTTATCACCATGAAGCTCCCCCAGTTGATTAACTTGCATAAAGACAATTATTAACTGTATTACAAATCTTATATTGAATATGCAAATTATGCCAAAAATGTCATGAAAAAGCTACTACTATGTAAAGGTTATACATAAAGTTACTTATATTGATTGACCAGATGAACAATTTAATATAGATATTTTTGCACCCTGAAGTCATTAATAACTTTCCAATTTTGGAGGTCTGGCTCATGGACTAAAACAGGTTGTGAACTGAACCAGTTCCCAGCCAGTGGAAAGGAGGTCTGAGAGTGAGACAGCACTGGTCAGTTGACTTGAAGTTTTTGTTGTGTAAAATGCAGTTAGTGTGAGAATCCACTTAAGCACATTGTATTAATTTAAAGAGTTGTTAGAACCAATTATTATACCGTTGATTGGATCAGATCAAGGCCTGTATAAAAATAAGTAGTAGATCTGGTATTTTTGCCATGTGACATTGTCATATAAGACTAAGGTGGTTAACCAAACCCCTGGAGTATTAGCTTTTGTTTTGGTTGAGTGGCTGTAGTAAATTATTATTATTAGAAAAAATAATAGTATAGTATTATTACAAGTAAGATAATCAGTGTCTGACCCAGAACCCAGAGTTCTGGGTCAGACATGGTCTGGCATGCCCATACAGTATATAGTGTGTGACGAACGCATGGTATTGCGTCCAGTTTCATTGCATTCCTAAATCCAAAATAAGTTTAATGATTACATTTACAAAACTGCAAAAATGTTGGAAAAAACCAAAGTAAAATCACTGGTTAGCAAATATTTTTTGCTTCGTATGCAAGTAATAAATCATCCGTTACCGTGCCAACAATTCCACTGACAGGACAGGAAATGCACTTAGAGTAACTAAAGTTCCCTTTCTTCAGTGGGTGGAAGAGTACTCACATTTATACTTAAGTAGTAAAAGTAAAAGTATTAACACTGCAATTTAGAAATACATCAAAATGTACTTAAAGTATCAAAAGTAAAAATATTCATTGTGCAGATTGTCCCATTCAAGCTTTCAAGTGCCCAAACCTTTTTTGAAAATAGCAGATGTACAAGCGCACATTGTGGAGCATTGTACTGTACTGAGTGAACAGAGTACATTACTTTGCATTACATTTACATACTGTATGAGGTGGTCTCAGAGGGATGTATATATTTGATGGTGACTGCTGACTGTGGTCCAGCTGGCACACAATGAAATAATCAGAGTTCCCAGAAGTTTTTGAAAAGCTCCCGCATTACAAAAGGGAGGGGAAAAACAATGAAATGAATTTAAAACAATGTAAGCGAATATCAATGTATCTAGATCTGCAGTAGTGCCCAACCTGTTGGACCGGGCCCACTGGAGGGCCATTAGGGTATTGCCAGTGGGCCTCAAAATGATTAGCAAAATACAAATATTATAGTGATAACAAAATTAATTTAAAAACAATAAACATTGTAACATTGTAAATGTAAGACTTGCATATCTTGAAAACAACAATTTTATCCTTTCTGGGTCCTCTTGAGGTTTAACCTGAATAAAACCCAGAAAGGATGAAAATGCTTCTCAAGTAAAAAAAAAGTTACTACAGTGGTTTGGCTTAATACCAAGATAGGGGGATGTGTGTACAATTGATCACAAACGGTACATTTTATTCCCAAAGGCTGAGAGCATAGTGTGTAGTACAACGGCAACTCTTTTATTTCCACCGTTCATGTTGAGACCTAGGCACCAAAAATAAATTGAACTGGAACAACAAATAGTCTTTCCGTTTGATGAAAACGGTAAATGGTTGTAAACTGTGTTAATCCACAAGGCTTTTGGCAGCAGTGTGTACAGTACTGCACAATGGCAGAGTGTGCAACCTCCGTTTCCCTTGAATCTGACTTCTGAGTTTCCACACACACACACACACACCACCAATTATCTCCATGGAAACCTGTAATCGCCTAATTGCAATCCTGTACATTTTTAGCGCAATTGTCCACTGGTAACTGTTCGAGCTAAATCTCAGCTTTGATGATCAGACAGGTAGTCAGTGGAAGCGACAGTGGACCTACAATTGTTTTTCCCTTCTCCTTCTCACCTTCATTTTATTATGAGTATACTCCACTGGAATATTCATTAGGCTTGGCAGATGATAGTTCATGATGGCAGAATCTCTTCTTAAACACAGTCAACATTATTTATTCACTTGCTGGTCGTACATAATGTCAGTGTGGTGGCTGGTTTGGTGAAGCACACAGAGTACACCTTGACGCGTCTCACTCCTCAGTCAGGACAGCTCTGACACTTTGTCATCAGTTCGGCCGAGCACAAATTCCTCTTCCATAACAGCGACGTGCCCTGCAAGGAGAGACAAACACACACGGAGAGCAACTTCTCTAAGTGATGGGATAAAAATAACTGTCCTTGCCAGCTCTCTCTAACACACACACAGAATCTCCTTGACCTTGTCTCAGCCCACGCACACACCTCTACGCCACGCCTGTTGGAATCAAATTGTCTCCTTGAGTGCCGCCTACTAATGTTTTTTTATTTCTTTTCCCCTCCTTATTCATTCCTGTCATTTTGTGTGCCCCCCATAACACACACACACACACACACACCCTCCTGCTTTGTGTGTGGGCTCTAGTCACAGGCGGCCGTGGGAGGACAGAACGATGTGCCTTTGAAGCCGGAGGAGTTTTCAGTAGGAGACTCTACAGGTGAAATGACTGAAATGACTGAACTGTTGTTGACTTAATGTTATCTCTCCCTCGCTTGTCAACATCATCTCCTGCTGTATTCTCTACTGCCTCCCTTGTTGTTCTTATACTGTAGCTCAATCTCCTCCTGTTTCTTGTTCGCATCCCCTGCTTTTAGTCTTCCTCTGTTCTTCAGTGTGTCTATTTCTCTTTTGTGAGTTAGGTTGGGATAGAATACTATCTATTCGGTAAGGATTGTTGTCACTCACACTGTGGCAGCAGTTGTGTACTACTAGAGCTGCAAAGAGTACAAATGATAATACCATCATTTTTATTCAGAGGCAAAAAATGATTACTGTGCATTGAATGATAATCCCTGCATTAAGAGTTTCAGAGTAATTCAAGACATATTTATGCAGACTAAATATCAATCTGTAGTCAGGATTATTATACATGTTAATTGAGGCTTTTTTTATTGTCCTATTTCTTTCTAGTTCCGCTCTTTTTAAGTTCAAACAATTTCTGTAAATCGATAATGAAAACATTTTCAATTGTTGTAAATGCCAACAAAAATAGGTCTTCTAATTGGATTAATTCTATTTGTTCCATTTTAAATTCAACTATATGTATTGGCGAGAATTGGAGAGAATTTGCTAACCTATGATAAGGTGTGCTCAGAATTTCTAGGCTACTGTTTTTTTTAACTTAACCATGGATAGCGCTAACATTACTGCCTATAATAGACCTAATATGGTTGTATATTGTATATCTCATTTACATATTTATTACCTTTTATATTTATTATTTTTTATCTTTTTTTTATAGTTACCCAGGCCGATGGAAAGTTCCGGGCTGAACTCTCAAAACTGACCCTCATTGGCCGGACACGACATGACGAGCTGTAGTGGGGAAGGAGCCCTGACCCAACTGTGGTCCTAATGACCATTCGGAACATTTTGAGGAAGCATTGAGGTCGGGAGCTCCATGCCTCAGGGGTTGGAGGAATTGTGACTGAGAGCAATTCTTGTGCGGTGACAGCCAGAGGTTGAATTGTAAAGCTACTTTACTGTTGAATATATCAGCACTTTGTTTTTTTTTTTTACAGAACAATGATTTCACCTTTTGTTCTCTGTGAAAGATTCTTCACTAGGAAATGGGCACGCATTACGGCGAGCCTCAACGTCCTTCCATAAATTATGCTGTAATACAAAGTGCTTTGATTATTGTTTTTGAGTTTCTGAGGCTAAAAGCTTTGCTTTGGGGGAATCTTATTATATTGTAGGACCAGAGAGAATGCATAGAGGATTGATCTTAAGCTGAGGAACGTATAGCTAGAAATATTTAGTGTTGCAAGAGATTTATTCATCCTACATTGCCTGGGGAGAGTGAGTAATCTCCATCAGCGTCATGTGTCCCAGAACAATTAGAATTTTTCACTTGCTTTCTTTTCTTCCCGAGTTGCAGAATGATTAATACACTGTTGAGCAGATCACCACAGTCCCCGTCTTTATCTCCTTCCTTATCTCTATTTCATTATCTGTTTGTCTGCATCTCTATCAGACACGCTCTGGGGCAATCCATTTGAGCCCTATCATCATTCAATGCATAGATTCCCCCTCACTTGGAATGAGAATTCTTGATAGAAAATTGTTGATAGGAGATGTACAGAATGGTGTCAGGAAGTGATGGCATGAAACCAACTAATCATCAACAAACTGCTACAACCCTCTGACTTGTAAGGATCTGGAGAGATATTTAAGTAGTATTTTGAACCTTGCCAGGTTATACCTGTATTTCCATAACCCTTTAAGACCTGATGCTGATTCTACAAATGTCTTCTAAATCTTAAACAGTTTTCCCTAAAACCTATGTTGCTTGCTATGAGCGTGTTTTCAAAAGTTGAATGTCACGATCCCTCAAAATGATGTGGATTTAGCTGCAGAACTCATTTCAAAGTTCTTTGTTCTCCAGGAGTAAAGTTTGAGTTAAATGTTGGCATTATAATTATTATAATAATATATACTGTAATACCAACGATTTGGCACAAATTAAAAATGGGTTTTAAATGGCGTAATCTTACTCATATTCCATCATAGATCCACACACAAGTGTTCAGAGGGATGGGGTGAGGGGGTGTGGTCCTCAGTATGAATATTTAGCTAATTGAAAGCTGTGGATGGATTGTGAGAGACATACCATGTTTTGTCTGGGTGAAGAGTCTGCTGTCAGTCTAGCAGTGATCCTCGGCAGGGACTGTGACATCCCCTCCGGTCACTTGCTAGGCTCCCTCTGGGGTCACAACAGGAAATACCACAGCCAATGGGGAATGGAAAGACACAAGATAGCATGTTACACAATGTTGTTGGTTTTGTTTTGTTTTTTAACTTGTATTCTTTTGTTCTGATTTATGATGGATGTTCCAATAAAGTCATGTGGTCTCTTGGCTGGATGTAATTGAGAGGTTTTGTTTTGTGAGTCAGGATCCAATGTTAAGATTTGCACAATTTGTTGAGAGGAAACCATATGAGATGCATAAAGGACATAATATTAGTAGCAGTGGCCGAGTTGGGTCATGCTTAGGTCCCTGGCACACCTCCATCAATCCACAATCATCTCAAGTCCTGGTGCTAATGGACTGTAAATGAAACTGCTGTCTACTCTATTAGAACTCATTGTTTATCCAGCCCTACATACAAATGGGATAGAATACATTCCATCACATATAAAATGTGTACTAATAAAACCAAAACATGACCACATAAATAGACACAGTGATCTAGCAGAAGGTTACACAAGATAACCGCTTCCATTGTTTCTTATTGGGCTTGGGAATAGCGGCTTTGCAGGAGAGATCGAGTGAATCCATGGGTATGCATGGGAATGTATAGACATTGAATTTACAGGGCTTATGGAACCAAGAGGGATTTCTTCATCTTATGTTAAGCCCAGGGAAAGGTCAGTAATCTCTATGGTCTTTTCAAATTAACAAAGGTTGTCTCAAAATCTTTGATGCAAGGATGATGGTATATACTGCAATCACAAATGTCCTTTTTTTGGTCCTAGCACCTAAACCAAAATAGACTATTCCACTGCCTATTATACCTGTAGTACAATTTAGCACATGGTATTCATTTGTGTCAACATGCCCCCTTATGCAATACTACCCGCCAACTATGAAAAAGGATTCACTGTGGCACCACAATTTACTACAATTTACACAAGTTACTACAATTTATTTTATTTTATTAATACTGATCTGTCTCGGTGCTATCAAGTAAGCACATCATTACACTTCACCATATGGCACCAGTAAACAATGTTTACATCAAAATGCTAAGGTACGACCAAGGGAAGAACAACGAACACCGTCCAACACTGCCTGAAATTATATTGGCATCAATTCAAGAGCCCTGATTATTAGAACCATGTTTCACAGCCCAGAAACAGTTGTGTTTGAGGTGCATGGGAGAACCACAAGATGGCAGGCATTGAAATGAACTATGTTATATGATGTACACTCATGGCTTGATGGATCTCATTGGAGAGGAAGCTAATGGATTGAGTCATCGATTTGCTCTGGTAAATGACTGTAATGAGTCTGGCCAGCATTTCAATGTGTTGTTCAATCGTTCATTAGTTCGTTCTCTCCTTTCTTTCTCCATCTGTCTGTATTTTGTGGGATGGGGGGGTCAGACTCCTCTATTCTACTCAGACATATGCACACCTGCCCCCTTCCTCTGCGTCTCCTGACACTTGGAAGGGAACAGATGGAAATTGTGGCTGGTTGGGTCAAGCCAGAGCCCGGACGGGGATGGAATTTCTCTAGCATCGGGGGCCCCCTTGAAGGGTACAACAACTAAGAGCCAACTGTGCCCCTGTCTCCCCTGTCGCCACCCAGAAACTGGCCTGGTGACCCTGTCAACCATGAGCCAGAGTGCCTTTTCCACTTCTTGTTAATATCCTCATACTACATGACCTTAATAACTCTTAAGTCTTACTCCTTGTGTAGTTTCCACACGGTTAAGCCAATACTGTGTAGTCATCATGCAAACAGGAATTATGTATGCCACCCAAGACTCAGGTGGGTGACCATTGGCATAATATGGTGAGCCGTCTTGTTATTATTTTCTGCTTTGTTATGTTAATTTGATGTTTCACATTGCACAAGAGAATATTCTCATATTACCATACGTCCTTAAAATGTGTCTGTGGGAGGCTAGGAAGCCAAGGGGCAAAAGAGTGGGCTGAGACTCCCAAGTGAAGCATAGAGTGGCTCTTGTTGCAAACTTGCTGCATTGACAGCTGTTATGATAATGTACAGTAGTTCAAATGTACACAGTGATGTTTTGCAGGGAAAATGGAGAAAGAATGAAGTGAGAGATCAACAGGAACACAAGGAAATTGTTTTTCTCACCCTAAGTTGCGTCTTCGTCCCATCGCCTTGGAAACTTGATCTCTGCTCAACTTGACGAGCCTTGAATCACTCTCTGCTCTTGAAGGCCTGTGGCCGTGACTGTGAATTTGGCTCTGTTCGATCAACCTCCCCCTCCTGCTGTGTCGTTTCACACAGTGGTAGAAAGCAGCCTTCTTTTCTCAGGATACGGAGGAGCCTTGCGGGGTTCCTTGGCTTTCTTCACCCTTTCAAAGTGTCCGTCATGTGGGTATGGTGGAGGCTTGCGGCCCCTGCGGCTCTGTGCCGGAGGAACCTTTGTTGTGCCTGCGGGGGGTGTGTGGTCTTGGGAAGCTACGTTATCCAAGCATGCCTTCTCTCCACCCGTCTTGTGCTGAATGTCAAAGTCTGTGGGTGGGCTGCTGGGAGAGGAAGGGTGGCCCGATAATGGAGAGAGTGGACTAGCAGATGGGTGGTCACTATGCACAGTCTGACCAGACACCACTTTAGTCTCTATAGTGACAGACGGGCTGAGGGCAGGAGGTTGTAGATGCACAGGGGAGAGAGGGGAGGAAGGCCCAGGGGACTGAGGCTGAGGACATGGGCTAGAGGATGCAATGCCGTTTGGATGATGGATGTTGACCGTTAAGGGAGAGAGACCAGGAGTAGGGGGGCGAACAGCAAGAGGACTGCCTGTAAGGGAAGAGGATGCTGGGTTTTGAGCTTGAGAAAGACTCCCAGTTCTGATCAACCGAGGAGGGTTGTGGTGATACGGAGGCGGGGCACGTGTCCTCGGAGAACACCCAAGTTTACCGGGAAAATTGGGCGTTTTCGCCGCTTCTGTCGAGAGTGCAGTGCCCTTGGCATGCTGTAACATGCTTAGTGGAGACACACTCCCGGTATGATTGAGCAGCTGACCTCCGCTGATTGTGGTGGTCAGGTCTGGATTTTCTTCCTGGTCTGAGGGCCGCTGGTGAATGCTGCTCACAGTAACGCCACTGGAGCTAGAACTGGAACTAGAGCTACGGCCAGCAGGTGGCTTGCTACGATCTCCTCCTCCTCTTGTTTCTCCCGCCAGCTCCACCTCATCTAGGTCAATAGTTGAGGTCAGATAGTCAATCTGTTCGACCACCTGGAAGACAAAGGATGGATGGGGGTACAGTGACGGAGCAGTAACTAGGTAGCATGCTGGTTGAGCTATGAGCTCCGGTTCCGTGTCACCGTGACACAAACAGATGCCTCGTCATGGCATTATGGATGAGTTATCCAGCGCACAGAATTTTAAACCCAAACGTCAGTTCTTTTAAAGGTACGGTAGCTTTGCCAGCAGATTTGTTCGCAAAATACTGTTCAAACTGAATCCTCTGTTTTCTAGACTCTAGAAAACAGAGGACTCAGTTTGTATAGTATACCTAAAGGCAAGTCTCTAGAATCTAGAGAATTGCCTTTAGGTGATCAAACCAGACAAATATTTTCAAAGTGACATTAATTCAAATGACATCTGCTTGAAAAGACCATATTTTGCATAACTTATCATACCACCCGACGGACATGCATTCTGTGGATTTATGATGTAAAGATTTCTTGTGGCCTATAAAGGTGTGTGGAATAAAACGGCTGGCCTACAGAGTGTAGGTGCATTTCCTCCACGCATCCCTGGATACCAGGGAGACAGGTCATACATCATGCACAGGCGTGCACACACACCTAGTGTGCACAGATAGATATACACACATTTAAATGAGTGCACAGTAATGCATGAGTGTATATGCACAACAACCGGTGCACACACACCTACATACAGAATGATGCCGTTAAGGTTCAGTGGGGCAGGTGGACACTCACTCTCACGCACACACACGCACGCACGCACACATACACACACGCACACATTGATGGAGGCTGGAGAGATTGGAGAAAATTACACTGGGGAAAATGTTTGACCTATCTCCCCACCTGCTCTATGTGAACAGATAAATCCTCCTTGCTCCCTGCTGGAACAAATGAATTATTATTTTGTTCTCTGTGCTCAACAACAGCTTCGCTGATGTCAAAGACGCCCTGGATTGTCCTTTTTTATTAAGGTTCTTCTGTTGTTGTTGTTGCTGTCGCCGCCGCCACCGTCGTTTCATTTTTTTTTATATTACATTGAAAGTACACTGAATATGCACACGAAGTGTCTGCAGGCAGGTGGCTGCTTGTTAATAATATCAAGAGTCGTCGGGGAGATAAAAGAGAAAAAAAGATGTCTGCGTTTCAGCTCCATGCTCCCAAGTGTGTTTATTAAAAAAATAACGCTCTGACCCCTCAGGTCTTCTCCAAGTTGTTGGGCCTGGAGGAAGACGAGGCCAAAGAGATGAGAAATATTTTAATCAAGCTTTGGGGAACAAGGAGTTGTGCGACTCCCGTTTTATCTCTGTGTTGTTTTTGGTCTCTTCATTTTGTGTTTCATTAAGAAATAATTCACATTAATCTTGACTCCCCGTCTTTTTTTTTTTTTTTTTTTTCTCAAAATACTGTACTATGAATAATAGCTGAAGTGTTAGCTCATGCAACAGAATAATAAAACTTAGAAATAAATGGGTGACTCATCCTCCTTTTGATCATTCTCCTATGTCCTGAAGACGAAAAAAAATCCTCTGGTTACTTTCTCTATGTTTTCTCTATTGTAATATTATTTATTGAAAAATAGAAAAAAAAACTAACCACAACAACCTAGTATATCAAACAGGCCAGATGATGAGGTTACCACCGCCCGCAAGCTGAACCAGCCCCACAGATGCAGATCAAATGCCGGGGAGCTAGAGCCCAGATTTACGTGTCACGTTTACGGGATGAGGAATATGAGGCAGAGATGCTTAGCCATAAATGGATTATAAAAGGATTGGATCTAGCCAGCTGCCTCTGAAGCAGCATCTGTCTAGAAGGAGGGTGGTTGGAGAAAAAGAAAGGGAAAAGGCAGTAGTGTGTGTGTGTGTGTGTGTGTGGGGGGGGGGGGGGGGGTGTGTCTGTGTCTGTGTGCGTGCGTGTGCGTGTGTGTGTGTGTGTGTGCGTGTGTGTGTGTGCGCGCGCGCGCGCGCGTGTGTGCGTGTGCGCACATGCGTGCAAGTGTGAGAGAGAATGAGGAGAGGGGGGTCAGAAGCACACAGAGAGTGCCTCTGCCTTAGCTAATGTTGGACAGTATTATCACATCACCCGCTGAAAACCCACTGTAAATGGAGCAGCACACCAAGTGCCAAGTCCACGTATATGAAAATTGTGTGATGAATTGTCACCCTGTGGCGCTGCGGTGCAGACTCACAGATCATGCTGGATAGTTAGAGTGATGGCTCACACAAAGTGGGCCTCCTGTAGTGCTGTTTCAGAGCAGTAATGGCAACCTATAACATTGTCAGTGAATTTAACCTTTTAATGCATGTAAAATTATTCTGAGGTCACAATCTATAGCTTGCACTGTTTTACGAAAGTCTACTGGCCCTCTGCCCCGGGGGGGTTCTTTTGGCAAACACCTTTCCGGCAAGGTTAAGACAAGTGTTTAAATTGAATGTGAAATGATGGCACAACCAAATATTTATTCTTTCTGCCTCTAGAGATGCTGCATGTGTAAATTATACATTGTTGTTTGGCCTGGAAAGAATGCTGACCTGAATACTGATTTTCGCCGGGCGAACTATTGTGTCAGAAGATGACATTAGGCACCAACATAAAAGGGATATGAGACAGACATTACGCCACTTATCGAGATCCTGGGATCTCTTTATCTCTTTGATCGTGTGAGCTGCGCTTATTGCAGCCCTTCACGGTCAATATCACTGTTACCTCTCTCATTTCCTGGTGGACGTCCTTCAGTGCTCCTAGAACCTGCTCCAAATTATCCACCACTCGTTTAATCTGATTCCGGACCGCCTTCCTGCTGCACCTTGAACCTGACAGGCCGCCATCCTTCGCAGTAGTAGTCTGCAGCTCACCTCCGCTGGTCGGCCTGGCGGGGACACACGTCTGCCTCTGGCACTGGGTCACAATGTGCTCTGAGCTGGGCCTGGGTCTCCTGGGGCCCCGTAGGACTCGATTACGGTGCACTCCATCGCAAGGCATGCCGGTGGAGAGGATGTCTCCATTCTGCTTGCTCGGGTGTCTCTGGCCCGGGGAGTCCCCACTCAGCTCTCCGGAGTGGCTGACACCGGAGCCAAATCCCTGCCGCCGGTCTGTTATTTCCTGGGTGTCGAGCCAGCCAGGCAATTGCGTGTCTCGTTTGTGGTGGGTGTCGTGGTGCCACGGCTTCTTCTCCCTCCCCTCCTCCTCTGCGCACGCCACAGCAGGCGTCTTAATGTTTGCCACCTGACCTTTGAACTCTCCTGGAGAGGCAGGAACGTGAACAGGAGTCAAAGGCACGTGCTTGGTAACCGAGGGGCCGGCCCTGTCTGTCTGGGAATGAAGGAGGTTAAAGTGGCTGCGATGGTTGCTGACAGTGGAGCACTCAGAGTAATTGTCCTGTACAGAGGTAGAGCTGTGGTCCGGACCTTGAGGCTGGTCCCCCGGGCTTGCCACTATGTCTGGGTCTCTATCGCGCTCTGGAGACTGGCTCCATTTAGCTGGACTGGCCTCTCTCTTACCCACTTTCTCAGGCAGTATGCTGTGTGCTCTCAACATCTCAGGCAGCCTCCTGGCAAGTCTCACACCGTTACATCGGAGCTCTCCTTTTTTCCCCTTGTCCTTTCCCTGGATCAGCTCCCTGGAGAAGAATCCGATCCCCTTGTGGCGTTCCAGTGGGGTGGTGTTTTCGCGGGGCTCCCCGGCGCTGCACTTGTACGGTCTGCTGAGCCCCAGGTCACTGGGCCGGCGGGGCTTCAAACCGTTGCGGAACCAGGGCAAGAAGTGAGAGGTGTGGGGCTTATTGAAGCCCCCGCGTTCCCCAAGTCCCGGGTCCCTGCTGTCCGAGAACATGGCAGAGGCTGTCCAGGGGCTTCACAGGATGAAGAGGAACGCAAGGAAGTAGAACACTCCTGAAGGGGAGAGACCTTCCTCCTCTTTCTCCACAAGCCCCTTCTCAACTTTGCCATCAACATACGCCGTTGTCATTGATCTTTCCGTCTTGAAATCCTATCTAGGTCTTGATCTTTCGTCTCTCTCCTCTCTCTCTCTCAATCGCTCTCCCAAAAAGTTTCATCTGTTTCTTCCCCCCTCCTGAGCTCAGCTCCAGCTCATCCGCCCACTCATGTTCCCATCTGGGGCTGTACCTGCCTTCTTTTCCCGTCCTCGCCTGGTTCTCCTCCCCGCTTTATTCTCTGCGTTGCTCTTGTTGTAGGTAGGTAGCAGCAGTCCCGTCGCCCCCCTTCTCTCTGTGTGTCTGGCCTTAAAGCTGCTGGGGGCCCTTCCCTCTCTCTCTCTCTGTCTCCCTCTCCCTCTCCTTGCCTGCGTCTCTCTGGCTCAGTAGCAGTGGCACGCTGCTTCCTGTCTCTGCCTCTCTCTCTCTCTCTCCCTCTGTCTCAGTCACTCTTGCTCGACCCCCCCCCCCCCCCCGCACTGCGCTGTACAGCTCTCTTCTCTCTCTATTTCTTCCACCCACTCCCTCTCACTGCTGTAACTCCCTCTCTCTTATTCTCTCTCCCCGTCTCTATCTATCTGCTCTTCTTCCCCAACACTATACCCCTGCCCTGCCTCCCTCATGCTCATTCCCTCTCTCTCTCTCTTCTGCCCACTTTTCCCCCCACTCTTTCCCTCTTTTTTCCCCGTCTCCGATGCTCCCTCGTGTCTTCTCCGCGATCCATCCTGCTGTATCCGCTCTCTCTTCAACCCTTCCTTTTTGTCAGGGAGGGAGAGCAACTGAACTTCAATCAAGATGCCAGTGTTATTAATCCCTGGTTACCCCCCCCCCCCCCCCCCCCCCCCCCCCCCATCCCGCTCAGATCTGATTATTCCTTTCCTGGCTCGGCTCCTCACAATTAAATGCTGCCGAGGATAAAAAGAGAGTTGCTTTGAGAGGAGTTTTGCAAGGTGGAGGGCGGTGGGAGGAGGCGTGGTGAAAGGGAGCACATAATTGCAACATGTACTGTATAAGAACAGAGATCAGCACTGGTTTTACAGACACTTGAACCCGCCCAGCTGCGAAACAACAGCCTGCCTGCCTGCCTGCGAGACGACTCTCCTTGGCCCATTGTGACTGTCAGCAAAACCGTGTCACCGTGTACTGTTGTATGCCCCGTTGTTTTTGCAATCTTATGTTCTGCTGCATTCCCCGCATCTACCATTTGTTCCAATTATGCGCAGACAGCTGCTATTTTTGGGGGGGTTCTCATTCATATTCCACTTCTTGGCTGTCTGGATTCATCTGACAAGCCCCGTGTACACCTGCCAATTGGGTTTCTGCGTGGAGAATGAAACGATGGTGACCCTGCATGCCAGAGACAACCAGAGACTGCCCAGAAGTCCGTCATCACATTAGTCCGACAGTCAACCAACATACTCAGAATAAAAGTGTGCACACAATTTTTCACATTGGCTGAAATTCTCTCCCTGCTCGGCACAACTGAACTCATTTACATTAAGAGTAGGGATATATATAAAACAGGCCCACCATGGGGAACAGAAATAACAGATTCCACCGGTGGTGCTGGGGTGGTTTTGGGAGACATCACATAAGAACCAGGAACCATTATGGAGAAGGGAGGGAGGGAGGAAGAAGGTGAGCTTAAATATCCCACCCAGCTGACTGTCAGCTGACTCCACATCTGAAAATCACATTGTCTTAAGTTGTAAATACTCAATACACCCACATACTGTATTTAAGGCATCAATTACATTAGGTATGTCCCTAGAGACTCTCTAGGGCAGGGGAGCCCAACCAGTAGATCGGGATCTACCGGTAGATCTCGGCCTGATCACAAGTAGATCTCGGGAGATGTGGGGGGGAAAGAAAAAAAATGGGGTGGAAAAGAAAAGAGTGATTTTCGTGTGTGTGTGTGTGTGTGTGTGTGTGTGTGTGTGTGTGTGTGTGTGTGTGTGTGTGTGTGTGTGTATCTGGACTGTTCTTATGATTGCATTTGCAATGGCAGTGTTTGTCCAAGTCTGTTGTACTGTTGTAATGTAGGCCTACTTATGACAAGTCTGTTGTACTTTATGCTTATATGGACATAAAGTAAAGTGCAAACAAAGTAGTGTTGTGTTGTTGTGAAGTTACTGCAAGCTGGCAACAATGTGTGTGGTTTGAAATGTTGATATTGGACTGGTAGATCCCGGAGGGGTTGGCTGCTGAAAAGTAGATCTTGGGTCAAAAAAGGTTGGGCACCCCTGCTCTAGGGACAGATATACCTGAGCGTGCCCATGCTATACTCTAGGCAGGGGTGCCCAAAAGGTATAGATCGTGATCTACCAGTAGATCACAAAGGCTGTGCAGGTAGCCCACATGAGCCCCAATCAGCTGTCTTTTGTTTGTGTTATGAAGATCCAATCTCTGTGGTGAAGACGGGGTTGCGGGGTTGTGTTTTTTTCACAGCCTACATGAGGACGTACGTGAGATTACGCCCCTGATTCAGAGACTCAGATTGTACGATCTTGTGGCTAAAATGATTTCGTCAAACTTTCTGTTCAGCTGGATTTGGTCTGCATAAGGAATTAAGTAGGAAAAACAGAATAATAGAATGGAGTAGAAGTAATAGACATTACTAATCATCTGCTTTTGTGTTCCCACGTGCCGTGCATGCACGAGCGCATGCACACACGCGTGCACGCATGCCTTTCAGTGAACACAACCGATGCATGTCAGACGGGGTAATTAACAGATACTAATAAAGCTTTTCACAGATGTTGCACATATGATATTGACAAACCAACACACAGTTTGTCAAACCACACTAATTAATTAATAAGTTATCCAAAATCAGGCCATTACCAGAGATAGAATACATTATCGAATAGAATACATTACAGGCCCTAGTTCTCAACCACTGGAACCCCATCTACAATCCTTATCTTTTTGTTTTTGTCTTTGAGTTTTGGTATGTGTCTTGAAAAACGGTGGTCATCTTACCAGAGTCTTATATTTGGGACAATACGTTAATTAAACATACTATTACTATATTTACAGTACTATTACTGGAGTGGAAATAATAGCTAATTACAATAAGCAGGTAAAGTAATCACTAATCAATGATAAAGGCTATTCAGATTATGGACTGCAAATTAACATAATTTGTCCCCTTGACTTTTACTCACTTACAGAGGGAAATTAACATATTGGCTACCAAATGTAATAATTTTATATATTACTGAGTTGGTGTGATCCAACGGATAACACAGTGATTAGAATTTTAAGCAGGTCATTTAATGTAACCACCATATAAAACAACTGTGTGTGTGTGTGTGTGTGTGTGTGTGTGTGTGTGTGTGTGTGTGTGTGTGTGTGTGTGTGTGTGTGTGTGTGTGTGTGTGTGTGTGTGTGTGTGTGAGGGAATCTTGGACCTTGGCCCGTGCACCTCTTTAAAATTCTCAGCTTTCAAAACAATCAGCCACCCACTGTGTGAGTTCCATAAATAACGCAGCGGAGAAACAGAACAGTTGCTCATTTTAAAGTCAATGTGGACTAATGAGATCCTGTCGCAGCTGCTGTTCATTTAACACTTGCGTAGGTAGTGGTAGCCGATTCGCTAGACCAGTTGCCAGCCACTCTATAGTGTTTCCATATTAGTACACAGCTAGGCGCCTATAACACCATGCAGAAACATGGGGGTTACAATGAACAAATGCATAAAATGCGTGAGGTAATGGCAGTCCGCCTTCCCATCATGCCCCTCAGTAGGCTACCTGTATCCAGGGGCCAATCTAGGCATGGGCATGGGGGGGCAATGTCCCCCTAAATGCCCAGACTGCCCCACCAAACATGGTGGCATTTTTGCATCAGTTGTGTCGGTTGACTTCCATTATAGTGCTGCACTTCCACTTTTTTGCCACCAGGGCCCCGCAGATTCAATACTGGAAAACTTTAATGGGGCCTTGGCATTATGTTGTGCATGCCACCCGCGTAACATCATCATACAGCCAATTGGAACATGTATGCACTGCATGACGTGCACGTCATGTGAGCTGCTGTAGCCAATCAGAACAATCAGCATAATGCTAGGGGGTAATATCACAGAGTAATAAAATATAGAGGTCCAACTGGAGCGATAGCCCCACCCCCTTGCCGTTCATTTTAATACAAGTTGCTCAGTGGCGTTTGGAGGCACCATAGAGTTATAAATATAGAGAGTGGACTGGAGCGATAGCCCTGCCCCCTTGCCGTTCATTTCAATACAAGTTGCTCAGTGGTGCTTTGAAGCACCCGGAAGACCGCCAGAAGTGCGCCTATTTCCGCAAATGCGGAAGTATGTCTCCATGAACGTGCCCGAAGCAAGGGATTATGTGAACGGAAAGGATTCATGAACGAGCGCCGTCGAGAATGAGCAAAGCTGAAAAAGAACTAAACAGCATCAAAAAACAAGCGTGTGGGTTTGCTGTGAGCTTATTATCTGTCATATAATGTTTTGAGAGGTAGTATATGACGTGAGGACCGGTGGTTCATCCAGAAAACAACTTAAACACAAACTGCCCTGTCCGCGTGCACAAAGCAAACCAGCGTGCGTGCTCTCGGGGCGCTCGTGCATGAATTCCACCCGCCTGCAGTACCAAACTTGACCACCGCCTGCTTCAAGCCTGGAGGCGCTATCTGAGGATGTGGGAGGCACCCAGAAGACTGCCGGAAATAGGGACTACTTCCTCATTTTAGCACTTGCGCCATACTTGGCGAGAACTTCCTTGGCGAGAATACGGAAGTGTTTTCTCCATGAACGTGCACATGAAGGAGCATCCCAATGTTAAACTCCAGGAGCACAGGGTTTCCTGGTCATGAATGCACGGGCTGCCTGCAGTTCACACGATAACCACTAGGGCCGACGGCTTCAACACCGGAGAGGCTCTCTGGGGATGTGGGTAATATTGGTGAAAAATTCATGCACAATGAAGGTGGTGAAAAAAGCATTACATTGATGCCCAGACCAATGACTCAGCAGGAGGGGTGTGGAGGCACACCTTTGGGGAAATATCCCCAGCAGTGTTAACCTAGAGCAGTGATATGGAAGAGGGAGGCATATCATAATGCAAGTGTATTTATGATATGAGTGGTTGTTTGTCTGTTGTGTGGTGGCCCCATGGCCTTTTCTCTAGCATCACCCTTTGGCCAAAATGCACTGCCTAAAGGCATCCGGTAATCGTGAATTAGAATGCCATCATGCACTCCCGGGCTTGTGGTTATGTATAGGTTAGTGTTAGAGATAGGGTGAGTCATTTCGGAACAATGAACCTTCGGACTAATGACATGCACTAAATGAATGAACTTTAGTCATGTTTACTTGTTTAGGCACCGTGAGTGCGGTTACATCTAGTGGTAACAGGGCCGTCACAGCAAATTTTGGGCCCCCTGCAAAATCTTTATCACTGGGCCCCCACTGTGCAGCTTTGCAGTATAAATAGACACACAAAAAAAAACTCTTAATCTGAGCTTTTTGGGGCCCACCTGGCTTTGGGCCCCCCTAAAACTGTCTAACTTTTCCCCACCTAATGACGCCACTGAGTGGTAATACTCAGACCTCAACCTTAATTGATTTTGGCTGGGCATTCTGTCTTTTCAGGGTGGCCATTGTGCCATTGTGGAACTGATTGGCTACTTGGAGTTGTTACAAGATGAAGTATTTGTTTGTTATCGCTTCATCTGGTACCAACACCAAGTAGCCAATCAGTTCCACTGTCACAATGGCCGCCCTGAACCGACAGAATGACCATTCAAAATCAATTAAGCTTGAGGTTTACCACACCAACCCCTAATTAATCAACTAAGTTGATTAATTCATGCCTATAATCGTCTAGTAGTCTAATCACAACAGGTGCCACTATTGGTGTATTGCTGTTTTGTGTCCTGCTCGACACTGATGAAGCCCTAATAAACAAGCATAAAACACCCGCCAAATAAACCAGACTCACGCAGACACATTTGTGAGAGTGCGTGCGCCATCTTCTCTCTTGTAAAGTCAGCGGGAGAGACTAGAGAGAGGGAGAGGGAGGTAGACTGCATAGTAGAGATTCACAGTGCGTGAGCCGTAAGTACAAAATACAAAGCCAGTCATTTACCTCTAATCACGCCACTCTGCAGTTTCTCTCACTTCCTTTGCTCCACCACTCCCTCATTTCCTCTCCTTCTGCCTGCATCCCTGCAAGGCAAGTGGGTTTCACACACAGCAGGGCTTTTGCCTACTGCAAGGCATTTGTTTTTCAGAGCTACTACTGGTGGAGTAGGAGATGCGAGAGGGCCACCGTTGCATACAGAGTACAGTATATTTGAACATTAATGTGCGAAGACTGACCCAATTCTATATTTGAAAGTATATGTTTGACCCTGGACGTGTCTACGATATATCTTCGCCATGGCAGAGAGAGCAGGTAGCCTCCACCACCCTGCTGCTTTCAGCGACATCTAGGCTGCCTGGCTGCCCATTGAGAACCAGCAGAGCGTGTGTGCACACAGACACCTTACCCGCATGAGGGTGTGTGTGTGTGTGTGTGTGCGTGTGCGTGTGTGTGTGTGCATGCTTGCACAACTTTGTAGCCACTGCAGATAGAGTATCCCGACACAGTTTCCTCAAGCAGAGACATCTATGGAGCCAGAACAGTCTCAATAAAGCTGAACATACACATCTGTATTCCTAATCAACATGCCCAGATTTGTCTGTGATTTGTAGCTCGCATTTGTGTTCTGTACTTGAGTTTCAAATCCACACACCCAGGTTTGTAATTCCTGTTTGAATTTCAAATCCACACACCCAGGTTTGTAATTCCTGTTTGAATTTCAAATCCACAAACCCAGATTTCTATTTCCTATTTGAAATCAGAATTCACACACCCAGATCTGTGTTTCGCATTTGAATTTAAAATTCACACATCCACAATTCTATTTCGTACTTGAAATCAGAATTCACACACCCAGATCTGTCTTTTGTGTTTGCAATCCCTATTTCACACATGAGCACAGATGTGAGATTTGAGGCCCCCTGCTGGACGCCTAATGCCAACTGCTTATCTGTGAGTTGTTTTTCTAACCTGTACAGCTACAAATCTTTTTGAGACTCTTACAATTCTTTTTGAGACTCTCTTGACGTTGGGCGGAGACAAACGTCATCATTGGCTGAGGTATCTGTCAATCACAGAGTCCTCAGCCAATGATGATGGTCTGCCTTCAGCCAATCCTAGACCTCCTTACATTGTATCAGAGCGTGCTGCCTCCTTCTGCTACTGTTGCCACATCCTGTGAAAATAAGCCAAACCACAATAATGCCATAATATAATACTAATACTGCTCTTTCAAAGCATTTATTTATAAATACTACAATTGTGACCATTTCGATACAATACAGTATATATACACACACCTATGCTACTATACACTCAGTAAAGACACCAGAATGATTCAGTCAGTCACTCCCCCAAAGTTCCAGACCTGATATTTAACTCTGGGGGCAAACAACATGACAACTATGACGTCATATCACTCAGCCCCTGGCTGTGTCTCTCCCTCCAGTCAGTAAAAGTTAGTTGCACGCTTTCGCTACTACTACGATTATGTTTATTTGCCAGCAGCTTTTTTTTTAAGTAAGAAGCAGAAAGGGCAGTGTGTTTATCCTGGATGTACCAGCAAAATGAACCCAGGTGCGGCATATTTTAATTTTCGCTATTTGATTATAGGGTTCAGAAGCTTCTATTGATTTCACTCCTGGTGACACATCGTCAACTACTGTCCAGACTCCAGAGACGCCACAGTGTCTCCACGCACAAGGCTATCTCTGTCTGGGTTCTATGAAGCAAATATTTTGATGTTTAGAAATTGTATTGAGGTTGTGTTGAGGTGAGGTTGTGTCCATAATAAAACAGAAGAAGAAGCGACAATGAATAAAAATGAATGAAAGCAACTATAAACTACTAAATAAAAGGTTTTGAAATGGTCTGAAAATGTATAGAAACAGGAGACCACGGAGTGCAGATTGAATCGCATAAAATAAATGGAATGAAGACGTTTTTTGGCCTCAGAAATAACAATGCTTATTTCTCTCACAGGATGTGGCAACCCTATTCGGCTGTTAAGTACGACGTCATTGTGGGGGCGGAGCTACGTGCTGGCTCCACTGGGAATTTCCTCCCGTTCACTTCAATGCAAAACAACAATGGCGGAACCCGTGAATCTTTTTACGATAACGTCCTTTTTCCAAAATGAACCCCTGAGAGTAAAGAAGGGGCTTAATGCTTTCAACTCGGATCGAGTAATCAATGTTGGTGTTCTCCCAGGGGGATTATTCGAGGTAAAGTCCAAGCCTCTATGAAAAAAAATATATACCAGACTGAGGTGAGTGTGGTGCTAGTTTTAGCGTTAGCTCGGTGATATTAGGCATCCTGGCTTTTAATGTTATATTCCACGTTTACTGGTGTTTCATTAGCCTTGGATAAAGACTGCCATTGCCTTATTTTATCGGTAGATAATTGTTTCCCAGCGTTTGACTGATAAAATAAATGTGGTGTGCTTGGATCCAAGGCTAGTCTGTGATCTTGCATACTCAGAATTCAAAACACATACTTGCAAATAATTACATATAGACCTATTTGTAAGATCACAGCCATTCTAGGGCTATCATGTGCCACAATCTATTTTTGGAACGTTATGTGTCATGTTGGCTGGGCACTTTGATGTAAAATGGGCCATTCTGTCCTATTTAGTCCTATAAACCTATTTTATCCTATATGTAAAATGGTCTTAAGCTATTTAAAGTAGCCAAGTGGCCTTGTACAACAGTACTAAAGTGAAGTTGAACTGGTTATCTCCTAGCGGTTAACATTAGTACACTGTGATTATACTGTTCAGCTCCCAGTACAACAATATTGTACTGTGATCGTATTTGTCAGCTCCCAGTACAACAGTATCACACTGTGTTTCAATTGTAGACTGGTTGTACGGGTCAACTACAACGGACTCAGTTCCATACCGGAACAGTGGTTGTCTGCCTGTGCCAAGAACATAATCAATCTTTTTACTTGTATTCTTAAATTTATATTTTAGAAAAATGAATATTAATGATAATCCTGGAAACCTAAACATCCTTTCATACTTAATTTCCCATGTTCCATGCTTTTCAAGACCTGAAAATCTATGAAATGAAATTCCATACTTTTCCATACTTTCCATACATGCATAGAAACCCCTCCTGGCACAGTGAGGTAGACGAAATCCAGGACTCTTTGGAGGCCCAGTCGTTGGAATGAGCTGACTTTAAATCCTCACTGGACACATTCATGTATACTTTATTATAATTTACTTTTATCAATGTTTTGGATAAAATGGTCAATTTTACATCAAGGTGCCCAACTGATCTGCCACATAATGTTCAGGTTTATAACATTATATGCCATGTTACCTGGATATCCAACTAGAAAGCCACCCCCCTGGGCTCAGCAGCTGGAAAACATGCTAGTTGCTGATGTATGGTAGGACATAACCAGCAGTGTGAGGTCTAGGACTGTTGTGAGGGTTGAGTTGTATTCGAAACAGGTCCATGTAGGGAGCCAGATGGTCACCTACAGCAAGTGTGAGTGCCCGATTGGGCAAGATAAATGCCACCACATGGCAGCCTTGCTGATATGGGTGGAGAAAAATGTGTCCCGCACTGACGTTGAGTGCGTTTGGAACAAGCCAAAGACGTCCAAATCAGACGACATTGCTTTTAAAAGAATTGCCTCTATGACACCATCCACAACACAAGGTAATTAATTCTTGATAAATTGCATTATTTGTAGTGTACATACAGTGCTTTCTTAGTTGTGATTAAGATGTCTTAATCACAACCATTAAGATGAAATATTAATTTGACTATGCATTTATACTGTCATTTCAGCTGGAATCAAAAACAAAGAAGTGAGTCAGTAGATAAAGGATATGACGGTGTCATCCTTGTCCCAGCTCCGCCGTTTCACTGGGATGTGGTGGATCTTGAAACCAGAAACACCTCAGGTATGACAAAGTGCAATGAAAATAAATAGTATTGGCCCATGACCAATTAAGTTTGACTTGATGAAACAACACACATGTACATTATGTAATGCCTTGCCATTCACTGTGTGTGTGTGTGTGTGTGTGTGTGTGTGTGTGTGTGTGTGTGTGTGTGTGTGTGTGTGTGTGTGTGTGTGTGTGTGTGTGTGTGTGTGTGTGTGTATAAAATATATATTTATATATAGACACTTCCTAGAGACGGGACGAATTGGTGACCAGTCCAGGATTTGCTGAGGCTGAGGACAAGGCTTGTTTTGTGTTGTCATCGCTTGCTGTCACTGACGCGGAGAAGCAGCAGATTGAGAGAGACACTGTCTTTCAAGCCAAGAACGATTTATGGTAACTATAACAACACACCACTACACTTCTCACAGTTTATTCAACTTCTATAATGAAACTACAGGATCAGGAGAGGTTGTCTGTTAGTCTCCACTCTCCAGATATTATGAAGTAAAGTAATACTTACTGGTAAACTTTTAGGTCACACACACACACACACACACACACACACACACACACACACACACACACACACACACACACACACACACACACACACACACACACACACACACACACAGTGAATGACAAGGGATTGCATTTTGTACATGTGTGTTGTGGGCCAATACTATTTGTTTTTTATTACACATTACATCAATGTCATACCTGAGGTGTTTCTGGTTTCAAGATCTGTGACAAGGATGACACAGTACAACTCCACTACTTGATCACCTGTGTTACTGGTGTTTTGATTCCAGCTGAAATGACAGTAAAAATGCAGAGTCAAATTAATATTTCTTCTTAATCGTTGTGATTAAGACATCTTAATCAAAAAAGAATGTATGTACACTACAAATAATGCAAATTAACTAGAATTAAATATCTTGTGATGTGGATGGTGTCATTACAGACACTCTTAGCAACAGTGTCATCAGATTTTGGTGTCTTCGTCCTCTTCGCCCTCCACACACATCCCACATCTGTACGGGACACGTTTTTCTTGACCCAAATAAGCAAAGCTTGTGGTGGCATTTGTCTTGTCCAATTGGACACTAGCAGTTGCTGTAGGTTACTTTCTGGCTGTATACATGCACCTGTATCTGTAACTCTTGAGAATGTAAAATGTTTTGAAATTATAAAATGGAAAAAAAAAACCTATACGGGTCCATAGGGTTTCATTTTACACCTGAGAGCTAAATGATCAAATCTACACAATTAGAAACTAGAATAACATTATTTTGATCAATATTGGCCTGTCATCTCCGAACACAAATAAAGAATGGAATTGAATATTTATGACCAATTTATAACAATACTGTGTTCAAATCACCTAATATAGTATGTTTATCGGATGCTTGTCAATGTGAACTGTATCTTTGGGTTGTCTTGTGTCTTTGTAACAGGATGGCTTATCGTAAGAAACGGATCACAGCTAGCAACTTTGGTCTCGTCTTGGCAGCAGTCAGGCGCAATCGGTATCCACCTTCCTTATTCAAGACTCTGCTTGGCCAGTACAACCTCAAAGAGGGGTCTAAAGTAAGTTGTGAGATAATAATTGTTTCAACTGAAGGTGTCCTTGTCTTTAAGAATCAACTTCACTAAAAATGTATTAAAATGCAAAACTACATCTAAACAGAGCTTACCTTTATGGTCAAACAATGATAGCATCTTCACATGATTGCACACACTGTGCATACATACAGTGTATGTTCAGTCATGTATTTACATGTCGGATAGAATTCTTGGGAATCTGGATCTTATGCCAGTAGGGGTGGGTCTGTTTCGGTGCCAGGGAACCTGTCACTGCATCCAGCTATTTCTCTGCTTGCTAAATTATTGCGACAAATGATTTATATGGGTCTGGAAATTGGGTCAGATGTTCTGTAAAGGTTTTGGAAATTCATTGGTAAAATGTATGGGAACCCTGAGTGCTATGTTCTTCTCCCCTCCCTTTGTCAAGGCATGTGATTGGGGCATCACCCACGAACCAAAAGCAAAACAGGAATTCACAGAGAAAACCGGGCTTGTTGTCCAAGAGAGGGGGGGGTGTTCCTCTCAAACTGCTCGGTGGATCTCCAGATGGGACCGTGTCTGATGAGTGCATTATTGAGGTAAAATTATATTTTGTAAATACACAGTATAGTAGGCAAGTGGTTCTCAACCTTGTGGTACAATTAAATCATACAAGAATAATGTAAATAGATCAACAAAAGTAACAATTATCTATTTATCTATTAATTTAATATATTTGTGTAAATTAAATGCTAAATTCCACTTTTACTTTAAAATGATTAAATTCCTAAAAAAAAGTTGCAACAGATATGAAATCTGGCCTGACTAGAAGTTTGTTGACTTGTAGCATGTGATTAGAGCAGGGGTTTTCAAACTTTTTTGACTCGGGGCACCCCTGTGAATAACCTTTTCATCCAAGGCACACCTGAATTACATTGTTAATTTTACATCATGTTAGGCTACAGAAACTGGCTATGTTGCGGATACATATCAGTTTCCATCAAAACTGACCGAAAATAACTTTATACTTGACATTCATTGACCACTGCAATCCCATCGTCCTTATTCTAGGGGGAAGGTTCACCAAAAATAGCTGATCTACAAGCTATTTTTCTCACAACGCGTCACGCGATGCGTTGTGAGCTTGTGGATCAGCTATTTTTGGTGAATAAGCGTGTGCTGTAGATGTATAAAAACTCATCAAGTAGAGTGCAAATCAGGTCTGTTTTACTAAGCATACTGAAGTCATTGATGTAGTGACATTGATGAATTCTGTATAATATCAAAGTAGTCTGAGGCACCCCTGGACTAGTGTCAAGGCACCCTAGGGTGCCACGTCACCCACTTTGGGAAACCCTGGATTAGAGCACTAAGAACATTGGTATATTCTAAGGAATAGTCTAAAAGGTTTAGAGAAGAGATTATGGCTTTGTATACAATAAAATATGAAGTGTTTTGAAATTGTGTTTTTTTTTTCTCTGAAACAAAATCACAGATTTTGTGAAAGTGTGAATAGCCCTTTATGCTTCATTTTAAAATGGTGGTGTACAGTAGGCTACATAAAAAATGGGGAAATAGATGTGTAACAGCTTGTGTCACAGCTTGTAGATGATTACATTTTCAATACTCTATATTGATTTCAAGTCATATAGCCCAGATGAACTTAACCAGCTGGTGCACTATTTGCCTTTACCCAAATATTTTGATATGTTTTCCATAACACCCACCTCTAGGTCAAGTGTCCCTGGTCTGCAAAAAATGTGACGGTCCAGCAGGCAGCAGAGAAAAGAGACTTTTTTTTTCTAGAGCTGGATGCAGCAACAGGTTCCCTGGCTCTGAAACAGCACCACCCCTACTGGCATCAGATCCAGGGCAATCTCCACCTGACCAGAGCAAACACCTGCCACCTTGTAGTGTGGACCCTCATTGACCTCGTCATTCTGCCAGTGCAGAAAGACCCAACATGGGCAGGAAACATTGACATTCTAGAAACCTTCTACAGAGACTGTTTCCTCCCAAGAATTCTGTCCGACTTGTAAATACATATATTGTACATACACTGTATGTATGCACATTGTGTGCATTCATGATGTGAAGCTGCTATAATTGTTCTACCAGAAAGGTAAGCTCTGTTTAGATGTAGTTTTGCACATTAATACAGTTTGCAGGGTTCCCACATCTTTTCACAAATGAATTTCCAAAACTTTTCCAGGACATCTAAACCAATTTCAAGACCCATTCCAATTTCATTCATTTTGGCTCAATAATTAAGCAAACAAACAAAAAAAAGAAATTGTGGATGCTAATCCAACCGTTATAGCCCTGTGAGCACCTGTATTCCTTATGCATGCGTGGAGTGCGTGCAAAGAAAATGTTTTTGTCCGGTTTTGTTCAGTTTTTGTAGGGATTACTACAGTTACATTTCTCTCTCCACACACTGTGGACAGTGTATTTTTCCATTAAATTCTAGGACCCTTCATCAATTCCCAAACTTTTCCAAATAAATTCCAAAACCCATATTTTTCTAATTTCAAATCTTTTCTAGTACGGCTGCACAATTATCAAATAAAATATTGCAATCTAGATTCAGACACTTGTACAATGTACTTTCTAGAGAGATCCTGTTATAGATTTGAACATCATCCTTTTTGTGTTGATTTCGTTGATTTCAATTTTTAGGAGGAAAAGAGAGATTCACATTTCACAGCGATAAGCGTGCAGCCCTATTTTCCAGGAATTTCATGACAGTGGGAGCCCTGATTTTGTGCAATGTGTTTTGATAAAAAGAGCAGCAGCACATTACTTCACTGGCACTTTATTAAAAGTAAAACGTTAACAAATTATCTGTGTGCAATCATTTCATCAATTTCAAATTATCTGTGTGCAATCATTTCATCAATTTCAGTCAATCATTTCATCAATTTCACGAAGTATGAGGGTTTGCAGGTTGGTAAGACACACACACACTTTCAGTATCTTGTTGATGTTTTTACTGAACTGATGTGGGATATTGTCCAAGATGCAGAACAGTTTCAGCCTCTAAATGGAGCGCTCCACGTGGATCCGTGCACTGGAGGTGAGTTTGTTTTTCTTCACTTCTTCTTGCGTGAATTGTCCATTTACAAGAAAGGATGGGATGTTAAGCGTAACCCCTTGTGGCAGGATGTCACGAATTGTGAAGCCTTTATCTGCCATCACCATGTCACCTGGTTGTAGTTGTCCAAGAACTCCAGAATCTTGTGTTATTGCTTTGTCTGAGGTGCTCCCACCGTAATAGTCACTAACAAACGTAATCACTCCATTAGGAGCCACACCTATTAAGGTTTTGTGTGTGGTCCGTCCTTTGTACTGGCTGTATAGATGACTCTGTGTCAAGCCTCTCTGTCTTGGAGACAGCAACCTCTGTGCAGTCGAGCACAATCCTACAATTAGGAAATGGACGGAAACACTCTGGCAGTGATGTCTGGTTCTTGGCAGTGGAGGGGATGTTGTTCTCAAGCATACCAACATACAAAATGTCATACAGGGCACTGACAATGGTGAGAAAAATGTTGGTTACTGTGGCTTTGCTAATATTAAACCTGGTTGCAAGGTATACATGACCGAAATTATGTCTGAGCTTCATCAAGGTCAGCAACACCTGATCAATTAGGGGCATTCTCTGGACTTTCCAGGCAGAATGATAATTTAGCTCAAATTTAGACAGAAGTTCCTCCAAAAACAGGACAGTAGCAGCATCAGGTAAGCCAGTGAAATGATGTACTTTGTCAGAACTGGAAGAAATTTGACTAAAAGAAAAGGTTTGCTTTTGTTTCTCCAGTTCTTCTTTCAGTTTCACAATTTCTCTTCTCAACATGTCATTCTCTATCTCAAGAACCACAGTACTGTTTGTAGTAAAAGTTCTCTCCGTTGAGGTACTAGGGGTCTCTGCAGTCGCAATGTCAGCATTGTGTAGTTCAGGCCCATCTGTCCCTTGATCTACAGCATTGTTGTAGTTCAGGTTCATCAGTTCCCTTATCTTCACCACTGATAGGGAGCGGGACTTTCTTCTTCTTTTTGGGTGGCTGGCCGGGGTCACTTGGGAAAGTCTTCCCCTCGTTCCATGCAAAGCGCGATGGTCCAGCAGCTTTGCCATCCGGAAAATGCCAACTGCACACCCTGGAGTTGGAGCCTGGGATGAAGTCGTCACGTCTGTAAAAAGAAAACACATGAGTTATTAAAATGTATTTATGTGCACAACAATTACAGGGTAGCAAATTATTGGCAGTGAAAAATTAAAGCTGAACTGTAACATTCCTTGTCAGCCCAGGATTTGAAACCTTGTTTACTGCACAAGTGCTGACATTATTTTTATTATTTTTCTTTTCCATCTTCTAGTTGACTTTGGGCTAATTCAGATGATGAATATTTTAACTCTTGAGAACGTAAAAATGAAACCAAATGGACCCGCAAGGGTCCATTTGGTTTCATTTTTACGTTCTCAAGAGTTACATCTGGTTAACCAACTCAGCTGGAGACCACCTGGAACCCTCTCAGGGACCACAGGTGGTCCCCGGACCACCTGTTGAAAACCCCTGTTCTACTAGATGGCTCTAGCGTCATTGGCATCAATAGCTTCATTAGCATTGCTGTTACACTGAAGACTAGACATTTCAGAATGGTGCTTACAGGGGAATATCGCTCCATAAAAAACTTTATGTACCTTTAGTTGGCCTTTCAAGATCCATAGTTGTTGTCCTTCGTCCACGTTGCCCCTCGGTTGATTTAGCCCCTAGGTGGTCCCTGTAGTCCGATTTTAGCGTGTAATGGGAGCATACCATAGACATACTAAGAAACACAGTATAGGGTTGCCACATCTTGTGAGAGAAATAAGTATGTTATTTCTGAGTCGTTCCATTTCGTTCCATTTCTTTTATGCGATTCAATCTGCATTCCGTGGTCTCCTGTTTCTATACATTTTCAGACCATTTGAAGACCTTTTATTCTGTCCAACAAAGTAGTTTATAGTCGCTTTCATTCATTTTTATTCATCGTCGCTTCTTCTTCTGTTTTATTATGGACACAACCTCACCTCAACACAACCTCAATACAATTTCTAAACATCAAAATATTTGCTTCATAGAACCCAGACAGAGATAGCCTTGTGCGTGGAGACACTGTGGCGTCTCTGGAGTCTGGACAGTAGTTGACGATGTGTCACCAGGAGGAGTAAAATCAATAGAAGCTTCTGAACCCTATAATCAAATAGCGAAAATTAAAATATGCCGCACCTGGTTCATTTTGCTGGTACATCCAGGATAAACACACTGCCCTTTCTGCTTCTTACTTAAAAAAAAAAAAGCTGCTGGCAAATAAACATAATCGTAGTAGTAGCGAAAGCGTGCAACTAACTTTTACTGACTGGAGGGAGAGACACAGCCAGGGGCTGAGTGATATGACGTCATAGTTGTCATGTTGTTTGCCCCCAGAGTTAAATATCAGGTCTGGAACTTTGGGGGAGTGACTGACTGAATCATTCTGGTGTCTTTACTGAGTGTATAGTAGCATAGGTGTGTGTATATATACTGTATTGTACCGAAATGGTCACAATTGTAGTATTTACAATGATAAATGCTTTGAAAGAGTAGTATTATATTATGGCATTATTGTGGTTTGGCTTATTTTCACAGGATGTGGCAACAGTAGAAGAAGGAGGCAGCACACGTCCGATACAATGTAAGGAGGTCTAGGATTGGCTGAAGGCAGACCATCATCATTGGCTGAGGAATCTGTCAATCATTTTCCTCAGCCAATGATGACGTTCGTCTCCGCCCAACGTCAAGAGAGTCTCAAAAAGATTTGTAGCTGTACAGGTTAGAAAAACAACTCACAGATAAGCAGTTGGCATTAGGCGTCCAGCAGGGGGCCTCAAATCTCACATCTGTGCTCATGTGTGAAATAGGGATTGCAAACACAAAAGACAGATCTGGGTGTGTGAATTCTGATTTCAAGTACGAAATAGAATTGTGGATGTGTGAATTTTAAATTCAAATGCGAAACACAGATCTGGGTGTGTGAATTCTGATTTCAAATAGGAAATAGAAATCTGGGTTTGTGGATTTGAAATTCAAACAGGAATTACAAACCTGGGTGTGTGGATTTGAAATTCAAACAGGAATTACAAACCTGGGTGTGTGGATTTGAAACTCAAGTACAGAACACAAATGCGAGCTACAAATCACAGACAAATCTGGGCATGTTGATTAGGAATACAGATGTGTATGTTCAGCTTTATTGAGACTGTTCTGGCTCCATAGACATCAGACACAGACAGAGCACATGAGAGAGAGAGAGAGAGAGAGAGAGAGAGAGAGAGAGAGAGAGAGGAGGATAGCACACTTTTTGAATGGCTTACATAACTCTCTGGTAGAGATGGATCTACAGTGCATGCACCCCTTTGAATGATGATACCCCACGTCTCTGTCAAAAGCTCTGTGCAAAATGGCTTTTTAGTTACAGTGTGAATGCCTCCTGGGTGCGTGCTAATTTTACATTGTGCCTTGGACAGCAGAAATGCCTGGGTGTGTGGGGTGTGTGTGTGTGTGTGTGTGTGTGTGTGTGTGTGTGTGTGTGTGTGTGTGTGTGTGTGTGTGTGTGTGTGTGTGGCATACACACACAGATACATACTGTACACTACACACACAGTGTGTGTGGCCGGGGGGCGTATGGAGTCAATTATGCACATGCTTATTTACAGAGGCTACAGTCAAAGAGAAAAGTTCTTACAGCGCAAAGTGTCGGGTTGATATAAATGGATGTGGAACTGAGAGCTAGCCGATTCCGTCCACTGCGGCTAGGGGAACATGTTCAGGGCCGAGCAGGCACAGTTTGTTCTTCTAACGGTGACACAGTCTCTCCATGCTCTCTCATACATGTATATATTTTTGTGTTTGCTTTTGGGTTGCTCTGCACCATGCTGCCTTTCATCCTTGAATAACATGTCAGTCAGGTGTTCCCCAAGGATTCTCGAGCAAGAGACATAACAGAGGCAGGGAGGAGAGAGAGAGAGAGAGAGAGAGAGAGAGATAAGATATGCGGGGGGGCAAGAAAGAGCAAAAGACCCAAGTCTAATAGACCAGCTATTTTCGGCGAGCGACACGTTATATAGGACGAAGTATAAATTACGCAACAGAGAAAGACAAGTGCACAAAAGAGTGTGAGAGAAATGGAGTTTTGAAAGACTTCCGAGTTGCAGTTAAGACTTAGCTATAAGAAAATAAAAAATAAATAGAAAAGTTAGACATAGCCGTGCTTGCTGGAGGGGAGAGCACCTTTAAGCATACAAGATGAGAGACGGTGTGAAGAGACTACAGAGCAATGCCAACACAAAGGATGCCATGTTAGTTTAACACAGAGAGTGTAAAAAGAAAAAAAAATCGACCCTGCAGGGATCTCAGAGATAAATAATATACGCAGGGTTTTACTGTGTGCTCATGCAGCTAACCTGCATGAGATTGGTACTGATGAGATCAAGCCACACGCAAAACAAAAACCTGGTTGATGCTGCTGAAAATTCAAAACATTTTTCATTTTCATTCATTTCATTTTCCGGTACATACAGTATATCCTAATAAGATTCAAAGTTGCATTGTATAGACACAATGCAATCCTGAGCCGCCACCGATGAATTTCCATAGAAATAAGTTATAGCAACAAAGTGTCTCACCTGACTGTACCACTCTGTAATAAAGTGCTTTGCATGTGAGAACGACAGATATTCAGTTACTTTTCATTTTTATTAAGATACAAGAGGCACACGGTTTCAGAATTCCACTCAGGATATGTAAACTTCTAATTTATATACAGGGATAGGTCATTAAATAAAGGGTACTCTATAGGATTTGTTTAACAATAGAAATGGACTATCATAGAAAAAAACGTAATGGTATTTTCCTTTCTTTTCTAATGCCACTCTGCGTTTGACTGCAGTCGGCTGGCTTTTAGTAAGATGTCTTACTAAAAGGCAGGTTATGGCATCGATGTAGATATAGAAATAGCGCTGTAAGGCACGATGGGTTGTGAATACAGTATCTTCTGTTTGAACATCATGCAATAATCTTTGTTCTCGGTGCAACAATGGTACATAAAAAGAAAAGAAAAACTGGGTTCATGGTTTAAAGAAAAGAAAGTCTCTCTGTTATGCCCTTCCAAATTGCCTGCAGTACTGGACTATGAAATTGCAGCTCAATTTAAACCTACTTTGTGGCACCATTATATGCCATAAAAAATTAAGAATTACGCTTCCCAGCACATTTCATAATGTATACATTCCGGCAGAGAACATTACGTTTCCCTGCAAGAATCATCACTTTGTCATCTTTGTTCCACTGACTCAAATTAAAGGTTCCGGGTGATGTTTTTTCACATTTGGTTTCACTTACTTACTGTGCGCAATCCATCATTGTCAATGCAAAAGTACAAAAGAATGTAGTACTGTACATACTGTAGGGCCCTGCACTGAAGCAGACTGGCCCTAGAATACTGGTCTGGAGTCCCACTATCTGGACCAATGTGCAGCATCTCTGAGTAGAAAACCAGGACTAGACAGGCCAAAACCTAGAATTCAGATTGTACCATATACTGTATATTGTACTGTATACTGTATATATAGGGTTGACCTCCTTTTGTCTCCCACGAAGTCTGGGAGGAGCGCCACGACTTGTGACTGAGGGGACAGTAGGGTAGGGAGGGCTCCAGTGTGTTACTGTAGAGGGGGGCAAGTATTTACCATTCTGTACTCATCGGGTTGCAACTTGAACAGGGCTGAGTCGGCTAAAGTGAACTTCAAATTGTATCAAATATATTGAATCTCTTCGTGGGGCAGAAAACGGTGTCACGTCCCAGGCAAGGCTGTGCTTTCCTTGTTTGTTTTGTCAGTGTGTTACCACTTGGCTCACCTGTTCCCATTCCCCTCATTCCCATTCCCCTCACTAGTCCGAAGATTCATTGCTCCGAAATTACTAACCCTATCTCTAACCCTGAACATAACCGCCAGCATGGGAGCAGAGCATGTTCAGACTAACAAGACTTCGGAACTATGAGTAGCCCCCTGTCAACGCACCTGCCTGCCATTAACTCATCATCACCTCCCATCTATAAAGCCCTGGTCTTCTATGAAAATGTTGCCAAATTGTTGAACAACCACGATGATAGTAGATGCTACTCGCAAGTAAACTCTTAGTAGTGCTTGTTCCCAGTGAACTTTAGTATTCATACCAGCCATTATGTTTTTACATGTTGAATTTAGCTTGTATCCATTACTCTCCTCTGCTCCACCTCAGATCTCACCTGCCTGCTCGCTTCTACTTGCCTGCCTGTTGCTCTACCACCTTTCCTTTCTCATTCATAATTCAGTACAAGTTCGTTTTTTTCCAATGCCCTTGAACTTTAGAGATTTGTCTGTGTCTTCATTTGGGTATGGCGGATTTGGATACCGTGACACCCATCAGCTGTGGTCAAGCTGCGCCTGATGTATTGCTCTGATCAGTGCTCCTACATTGTCAGGCTGCAAAGCAGTCTGGACACAGCCCCGGTTCTTCCTGTAAGCAAACCACGCAGCCGTCCGGGGTGCCAGGTCCTTAGTGGCTTTGCAGACCTCCATCGTAAGAAGATGCTAATGTTAGCCTTAGCTGACATCATCTTTCTCGACAAATGGTCAGATCCGAACCTCGGACATCTGATCAGCACACTGGACAGCGTGCTAGTTTCAGGGGCGGATCTAGGCATGGGCATGGGGGGGGCAATGCCCCCCTAAATATCCAGTCTGCCCCCCCAAACACGATGCCATGCAAAACAACCCAAGATATTTCAAATTAAATTGCTTATATTTAAAATGATTTGAAACACTACTACTGCTACTAACTACAATTTTGGCACCACTAAACCAACAGCATTTCACCATTGAAAAAACAGAAAACTCTGAGTCAGACCTTTATGCATGCTGCGTGTCTGTTGCAACTTCAACAACAACTGATGTTATTATCGATGCTTTATTTGACTAATAAAAACCTGTAACCGAAAATGGTATGGGTGCGGCTTCATCACCCGTGGCGCGAAGCGTCACGGGGGATGAAGACGCTCCCATACCATTTTCTCTTGCCCCTCCAACATGTTCTCTTGCCCCCCCAAATGGGACATGTTACATCCGAAGATCTTATACACAAGCGAGTTCCATGCAAGTAGGATGAGCTAGTTGTTTCCTACCAACCGGCTCATTTCTAAAAGCTGCTTTTGGTGAATTTGTAGTTTGATGTATTACCTTGCTTTTGTTCTTGCTTACAATAAACCGCTCCGGATTAAAGTAAGAAATTGTAATTGTTTAGCGGTTCTATTTTAGATCCATATAACGCATCATAAAATGTATTACGTAGGCCATCAATTGCAGACGACAGATTCACGTATGAAGTGCTTATCGAACAATCTCATGCATCTTCTCATGTGGCCAATTATAGTGACTGTTGCCACTCATTTACATATTTCATATTTGACGTTCATTTGACCTAATTTCTCATTTAATTGGCAATTGTCATTGTCAATGGCATGAGAAATAGCCAAAATAAGACGCTTTACTAGGGTTGAGCACAATAAATATTTGATGTGTGATAAATCTAGATCATTTATTTATTTTTTATTCTGGGTCATAGTCTTAGTTTAAAGTTTAGGCCATGGCTAACAACAGTGTTATTTGCTGCCTATAACTCCATACCGTGCCACGTTCTGCTTCGCCTGGTGCTTCCTCACACTTCTTTTTGTCATTGACTTCATGCTCTTTTCATTTTATTGTTCTTCATTTCTTTGTTCTTCCTACATTGTCTTTCTTGTGTCCCTTTTTGGGGGCGGCATTCTGACTTTTATTGGTGCAGGCTGCAGCCCGCAGTTTGCTTTATTGCTTTATAGCTGCTGCACTTTTGAGCATTAGACCACCTGTGTGTTCTGCATAACTGACAGGCAGCGCAGCAGTCCCACCTCCTTTCAGATCGATGAGGGCACCGGAAGAGTATTCATTTTTCCTTAGATATTTTCCTTAAGTATTTATTTAAAAATTAAGCCTCGGACAAAGCCAACTCTGCTCCTGACAAATCATGACAATAAGCACAATGTTTTGGGACGAACAAATAATTAGTAATAATATGAATAAAGGTGTACCCAATAATACAAAATAAATGTATTGTCATGATGTGCATATACAGTACTATACAATATTTTTTACTATATGTTGATTAATTTGCTGTTGAGTGAGAAAACAAAGTTGCACTTTAGCTGATCATCCAGGGATGACCAAAATGATTTGCAGACCCTCTGGGAACCAGTGCAGGGACAATGTAGGCTACTATACTACTACAGCTTCAGGCAGTTATTGCCTAGCATCAAGGTTGCATCATAAGATCCATAACTAAATAATGTTTCCAATTCAGTGCCCCTAAACGTTCCAATTAACATGATTATTGATTTGGTATTATAGAGTCAAGCACTGACTGGGATTTTGTGTATAGATTTTCCCCTTCCTTACCATGCTTGCATCCATTTGACAAATACAAATTGCTGGGACTTTTGTATTTGTGATGTACAGTACATACCATAGGCTGTGTGGATATAGATTTTTTTTAAATCGCAAAACTAAATTTGCAAATGTATTAGATTATTGCAATTACATAATTGCATTTTTACAGTGATGGATTACATACTTAAGGTTAGCAAGTCCATTGCTGCTATCCTGAAGGTGTGTGGGATGCTATTTTGTTGCTTTGGAACAGCTGCGCTTAACAGTACCATCAGTGATACTGTAACTCAGTAAAGTGTGATTGAATATGCATGGAATAAGTAATGGTTCCTTGCTGCTGCTCATCTATTCATCTCACTCCTTAAGATGCCGACAGCTTCATTGTGGTCAATTCATTATGTAGACATTATAATTATGCCCTGATGAAAGGCAGGTTCACACCAAATCATATTAGCACCTTCATTCATATCAACTAATCAAGTCGTGACAAATTGAATGATGTTGAAGTTTTAATTTTCAAAGTTTGAAGATTACACTCTAAAAAGGCAACCTAATCATATCTTGAACTCATTTGACTTGGCTTTTGGCTCAGTGCTCTTTTCTAAACACGTAGCCCCTAATATGTACAATATAAGAATTACTAATCACATTTCCAGTATACTGTATATCATATAACTTGAACAGCGAACAGTGATATTTGGTTGTGAAAACCAAGTGTCACAGGGCTTGGACGAACGGACAGACACAGCCAGCCAGCCACCCAGGGGACGGACACACATAGCCGTCTGTGGAAGTGGTTGCATCTCTCAAAAAGGTAGACAGACACCCCTTCAGCTCTGGGGAATGTGTCTCTGTTGAAGCCAAAACTTTACAGAGATTCCTTGCAAAGCATGACTGAAGCCTGAGTGGAAGCTTACCGCTTCCACGCAACGACTAGGATCAGAGGCGTGACTTCCTCTTTCCCGGTGGCACTTGCTTTGGTAATCTATCTATTACTACAAGTGCAAACTCAAGTGAGCCATTAAGCACCGCCTCACCTGCTATACATACCACTGCAAATTGCTCAGTGGCGTGCTGAAGCACCATAAACTAAAAAATATAGAGGCTTAACTGAAACGATAGCCCCGCCCCTTGCCGTTCATTTCAATACCAGTTGCTTAGTGGTGTTTTGAAGCACCTGGAAGACGACAGGAAGTAGCATATACTTGGGCACCAAAATTGGGTGCCCAAATGTGGAAGTGTTTCTGACATGAAAGAGCACCCAATGTTAAACTTCGGGGGCACAGGGTTTCCTAGTCATGAATCCACAGGCTCGTCTGCAGTTCACACACTAACCGCTAGGGCAGACCGCTTCAACATTGGAGAGGCTCTCTGATGCAGAAGTATGTTGTTCTTACGGGTGCTTCACAGTCCCCAGAGAGCCTCTCCAATGTTGAAGCGGTCTGCCCTAGCGGTTAGTGTGTGAACTGCAGACGAGCCTGTGGATTCATGACATCAAAACATAGGACCCGGGGAACATAGGGATGACCCCGTTCGGTCTAGCGCGTTCAAAAAAATACGACCCAATGTATCCCACAATGCACTGTTTTCCTATCCTGAAGGAGTGAGTGAAATTGCCTCATGCATTGGCTGAGCAACTTAATGCAAGTGGATGAGAGGGGGACTTTCGATAAGTCCTTTATTCAATATATACTCTAAGGAGCATGGACTTTACTCCAATTCAATCCACACCCGAAATTTCCCCTTTCACCACTAGCCTCAAATGCTTCAACATTGTATTCATTACTGGTTCCAGGACTGGTCCCATGCACGTGGCTCGACGCTGAGAAACCCCCACTAAGCCACGCTCAAATATCACCAAAACTCACACCACACTTGCTTATTACTACAGCAGATCTTTCTTTTTATCCACCACATAAGCAAAGTCTTAGATACAGTCACAGAGGTGTTCATACCTGTAGCTGGCATCAAATATACATATATTGATGCAAAACCTCCCAAATTCCTTTTCCTTGCCCTCTGCTTGATTTTGTTTGCAATCGCAAAAGTGCCACATCTTGCTGCGCAAAGTCAAAGTACTCTCATGGTACACCAAAACAGATTGGTTGCCATCCATTCGATTCTGCGAAATACAAGCAACTCGGTATATGAATACATTGCAACCACCCAGCTCCATTGGCTTCACAAACAAATGGTTTGCCAAGGATGTTCTATAATACAATAACAACAGTTGGAAATGGGTAAAGTATATACACTTGGAGAGGCTACGTAATTTTTTAAACAGACGCATGTCACATTGCATCAGAGTAGTGTCTAAACCTTATTATGCGTCCCATTTGTCATTTGGGGACAAATGACAGTATATAATTCTGCATTTCTATTTAAATGATATACAAACACGCAATTGCAACGTGTCATTACTGGACAAATATGCTGGACGCGCCTCCTACAGCACAAGGGGAAATTGTCAAAGCGAAATTGCTATATTATATATATATATATATATATATATATATATATATATATATATATATATATATATATCTATATATATACATACATACACACACAGACTATATATATATATATATATATATATATATATATATATAATATATATATATAGATAGATAGATAGATAGATGAAATTTTGATAGGAATGTGGTGGGCGTTCCTATGGAAAACATTTTGAAGTTGAATATTGTTTTATTTTTATTAAATAGGTGCACAAGACCCGTATGTTAAACATAAATATCATCAAATAAAAAAGAAAGCAAGACAATTCATTACCAATATCCTGTTCCACATTTGACCGGACCCTGAACCTGGGCTGGACTATGAAATTTTGGCCCAGGGGATTGTGGAGGCAAATAACTCTAAATCCAACATGTTTGTCATTCATACACACAGGGAAGCTATTAGACTAAACAAAGACCCAACAATGCTGGATGGAGGAGGAGAGGATTTGGCCAACTAAAGACTAAATCCAGGTCAGAAACAGTCAGATTAGCCTCTGTTTTGGCCGACAAATTCCAGGAGGGCGCCTGGCGCTTTAATGAGTGAGAAAAAGACAAACCATTTATTCTTTTACAAAAGTTAATTGTATTATATTTGCAAAGTCACAATACAGTACACAGAAAGTACACATATGTACATAAGTGAAAATAAAAAAATATGTATTTCACAATCAACATGGTAAAAATCCAACATGAAAAGTATGCTTCGTTGGGGAGTTTAAGTAAAATAAGTGTAGCTGTTGCAGAGGTACTTGAACATTCTGTGGTGGTGCAATGGACTTCAGCAAGGGAAGATTTAACCTAAACCCGAGAAGTGAAGGGATTGGAGAGAAAGGCATTTAAAAAGGTATTTAAGACCCGTTTGCTGGACCCATGTACAAGAACTGTCTTTATCCACACCAAATGGAATGGTTCAAACAAATTGGTCAAAGAGAGAGGAATAAACTGTAGGAGGGGAACTATATTAATAAACCCAAATGCTGATTTTCTTGCATGTTCCTTTGGAATGACTACTTTCAAGGTAACTGAGAAAAAGCATCAGCTTTCCGTCTCTTTGGCAGAGCTGCTGTGGATGAAGTTAAGAGTCTCAGCGATTCTACCTTTAAAAGCACAATACCCATTACATGGCTCTATTTCCAATTCACTCATAAGGACCACACACGCGCGCACGCGTACACACACGCGTGCACACAGAATATCAAATGAGGTTGTGGTGCAGCACAATTTCCCAGATGGTTTCGGTGATACAAAAAACAAAACAGATAGAAAGCCATCTATTATGCATAGGGAATAGAATAAAGGCTAATTTGTACTAAAGTATAAATTAAGCCTATGCTTATAAGAACAAGAAATATATCAATAGCCTTCACTGTACAGAATGTACTTGCTTTGCACAAATAGCCATAGTTATCTGCATCACATTACATGGGGCCACTGTGTGAAAATGGAGTGCACTGCGTGCTAGATGGAGACAGGCTGAGACCATTACTAATCCAAGTGTGGCACTATAATTGTAGGGGATAATACAGTTAGGTTTTGTTTTGTGTCCACACTAATCTAACCTCACCCTGCTAAATGGCCCATTTCAGAGACACATCACTGCAGTGTTGTGGTCTGACCAAAACAAGTGATAAACCTCCCCTATGGGAGGTTGTCAGAGAAGCGATGCTTTAGAATTTTGGTGTGCTCTCTCATCACAGCGTATCGCTCATCCGACAGCAGCGCACACCATTTAATGTACATATGCGTTTGAATTTTCAATCGAATTTGAGCGCTGCTTCGGATAAGCCAGATTTAGTACCTCCTATGCATGACCCCCGCAAAATCCCTTACATCTACTTTGCTTTTGTGTGGCTTCTATTCCCCTCTGAAAAAAAAAAAATAATAATCCCAAGCAACCATGTTTGCATGTACAGTATGTCATCATGACAGTGAGTAATGGAAACACCACTGAAGTCCCTCCAAGTGGCAGCTACTTCTGTACAACTCAGTCGAGGTTACAAGGAGTGAGACTCCTGAGTCAGCGCAGAGACAATCAACAATGCACAGCACAATCAAATTCCTTCACGTTTATGGTCCCCCCATGACCTAAATACACTACTTTTGTTGTCAAGGCTATAAAATAAAGACTATCAAAGCGGGGAAAACAAAGGGTTTATAGGCACGTTGTTGCCTCATAAGAAAACACTGGCCTGAATATGTGTAGGCTGGTGTTCAGTGCATGTTTGAGAGATTTTCTAAATGCAATGCCAAGCAGGATTATTCAACTGCTGTGCTTAGCATAAATTCATTTTTGCAAGAAAGTACAGCGCTTGTTCGGTATGGAGTGCATTACTGCTTTTAGCAATAAAATCCCTTTCTTTATGTCCTTGGGGAGACAGAAAATATTGAAATTCCCCTTTTCCCCCCTTCTGGTGCTCTACTCAACAAATTCAACCCATTAAGAGGCAACAATAAGTGATATGACCTAAGGCCTCTGGTTCGACTCATTTCATTATACCTACCGGTAAGTAAAAATGTGGGGTGCAGTGCTCTTATAGTGAAAGGTAAAAATACAGTTTCATATACAGCTGTCAAGGCGCGTGGCTCAAGAATGTACTGATAAGAGCACAAGGTTCTACATTCACTAAGATAAATCCTCTGGCTTTTGTTTACAAAAGAGAAAGGAAATTAAGAAGAACATGAGACTTTGGACTATGACTAACCAGATGGACTTTGGAATTACAGTAAAGTTTTTATAGACACAAAACAAACCCAATAAATGGCAGAAAGTACAAATGTTGAAAATTCAACATGTTCAGTTTTTTTGTCTCATTTAAAAAAAAACGGAATGAAAAGTTTGGTTGGTGACCGAAGGTGAAGAATTATGATGGCAAAGTCTACAATTAGGTCAGGGGTCAGTAGAGAGCCTGCGGTCAGAGGTTTCCCTCATCAAGCATCTTGTTCACGCCGTCACAGATCCTTTGGAGATGGCCACGGTAAACTTCAGAGGGCCCATAGAGCGCTGCCAGGAAGTCACAGTCGGCAAAGTGATTGAATACGTGATTGACACGTGAATGGCTCTTGGCCGTTAAGTGACGGTTGATTGCCTGGTGAAGCAGTTCGCGGCAATCATTCAAGATGGCGCTCATGACACGGCGGTCAAAGGTGAACTCGATCTGGTGGAAGCTGACCGCTGTCATGGCAAGTGTGTGGACCTTTTTCCTGTGAAAGTGAAGGACATGAGAGGTGGTCAGTTTCTAGTCCAGGCTTACCCTCAGCTGTGTGATCCAAAGCAAAATGTCTAAATAAAATGTCTAAAAATGACTGTCTTGATTTTATTCTCAAACATAAGCAGCTTTAAGTCATATTATTTCACTATTATTTCCATTGATAATTAAACCACCTTTCCACAGCTAGCATGCATACAATAAAAAG
The DNA here is from genome assembly GCA_039105355.1 of Benthosema pterotum. NCBI lineage: Eukaryota > Metazoa > Chordata > Actinopteri > Myctophiformes > Myctophidae > Benthosema > Benthosema pterotum. The sequence goes on along the minus strand of CM076979.1, from coordinate 26,984,328 downwards.
CCCCACAACTATATTTCCTCCCAGGGTCTTGACTCTTGACAAAGTCAAGCTTCCTGCAATTTCATCAGTTACAGAAAAAAGTGTCTTATATGAAGTGATGAAAGTTGATTGAGAAGACACTTTAAAGATACTTTCTCTTATGTAACTGCTGAATTTATTGGCCAAGTGCATGTGATTAGACAGGTTGCTCTCAGTCTCTGAATTTGCTCTGTCTCAAAAAAGAAATAGAATGAAAATCAAACATAAGTGGAATGTCTGTGTATGTATGTCACCTATCTTGTTTGAATGATTGATAATGAGACATGGAACGGTGTATGCGTCTATGCTATGCCAGTGCATATCCGCTGTGGTCTTGGGAGTGCTATTTTTTGCTAACTTTCTGTTTGTGCATGTCTGAAAGCTTGGTTGAAAATGTCAACATCACAATGGATTGCGGTGTGGGACAATTTTGGCAAGATTGAGGGTAAAACTAGAGCCATTATAGCTAATGGCATTTTGTGAACTAGAAACCCGAGTTGTTGCCAACAATGAGCGTGCAACCAGAGAGAAAGGAATACAAGAAACCCAAAACACACTAGCCTCGGGTCACAACAAATCGATAAATGCTCCCGACCCTCCACACTCAAAATAATAGTTGTAAAAAATAACTTTGTTCACATTCCTAGTGAATCAGCCAGGTTAGGTTGGCCAATCAGATCTGAATCAGCTTTGCCGATCCATGTGGACTGCAGTTTGGGTTGGACAATTAGGGAAGCCAATCTATGCAATCTCTCAACACACTGGACAATTTCTGCACTCTCCTCAGACCCACAGGCTGACATATTTGATAGTTGTGGTTGTCCTGTTAGTGGAAACCATTAGTTTGTTCAAATTGCCATTCAGCACACCTCGGAGTCAGAGACACACAAGTTTGAGGCCAAACGGTCTGATGCTTTCTCTGAGTTATACAGAGTGACCGACATAAACGATTATGTGGAAAAGGGGCACACATTCCAAATGATTCCAAATCGTTAGCTAATACTGGAAGTGCATTGTGGCAAGAGTTATTTTTGGCATTATAATTTTGTTCCTATCATTTTCCATTTTTTATTTCTTTTGTCTTTATTCTTTTGACAGAAGTGTTTCCGTGTAGGTTTAATAATTACTGTGCGGATTATCAAGACCATGTGACTACATTACATTAGATTAATTGGAACACAGGTTATTTTGTTAATTTCCTGAAAAGTAGCAGCTTTGGACCTGCAAAGTTCCTCCCACGGGACTATTAGACTATCCTCCTCCTCACCTGAAGCTCTCAACAAGCACCAGCTCCTCATTGCTGAACTGGTTGTTCCTGTAAAGGACCCCCAGCTTCACCACCATCTTGATGAGGTTCTTGATGATCTTCTGGGACTCTTTGCGGTTGCGTGTGTACTCCTTGGTAACGCGGTAGAGCTCGTCTAGCACCTCGCTGCTGGTGTCGTCGATGAAGAGGTTGGCTACGCTCTTGGTAGCCATCTTGCTCATCAGCTTCTTCTGCGCCTGTAAGGCTAAGCTCTTGGTGCTGAAGGAGTCCATGGTCAGAACTGCAGAGATGAAGAGAGAGAGGGAGCCTGTCACAACTACCGTATTACATAATGGCCTAATAGCAATTATTTTAGATAAAATTGTCACAATGATTTACATTTATCCCAAAATATTTGTAATTAAACATGATGTACTTATAGGTCGCTATTTCATAAATTAATTTAAAGTATAAAGGCATTATATAAATAAAGAACATACGAAATAAGTAATATGCATGCCATTTGTCATTTCCGGCCTGTGCAACGTTTATTTATGAAGCCTTAAAGCTAAACAGAAATGTATTTGATGATAATGTTCAAAGCCAGGGACACAATTAAATTGCTAATCGTCATTTATTTGAGTGACAATTAATCATGTCTTATAGTCATATATTCGCGACCAAGAGATATCCATTATTTACCAAAATTCAAAAGTGAGGATTTACACTTTCATCATCAGTAGTGATCACGTCGTATAGTGATGCTGACACGCTCCATTAACAAAGCACCGGTGCACCTACAGAGAGCCCTCTCAGCCAGCTGGTCCTGGGACTCTGTTCACAAACATAAGCAGAGCCACCACACAGAAACCCCACCAGACTAAACCAAATGATAAAACAAAAAGAAAATACTACCCGACATATTGGGGGTGGTGGGGGATCTACCCCCCCCCCCCCCAAAAAAAAAAAAAAACAGAGCAAATTGGAATGCCATTTGGCTGTAAACAGAGAATACAGACACACGGGACACGGCAGCTGAATACAGTACCAGCCAGGCGCCGTGACTGATCCAAAACTAAGGAAATACTTGATTATGTACAGACTCAGTGAGCACAGCGTCGCCACAGGGAGAGGCCGTCACACAGGCTCCCTAGAGAAGACAGACTGTGTTCCTACTGCACACACAGAATGAGGTGGGGAACAGAGTCGTACTTTTTTAACTACCTGCCAAAAATGTACCAAGACTTTTCCCCACTGATTAAAAACAAACACCCAAAAATACTTTTTGAAAACATGACCAACAATGAACAACAAAAACAATCCATATCTGCTACAATGTGCAAACAAAGCAGAAAGACTTGTGAGCTGTTGTGACAGCAAAAGGTCGTCCAATGGAAGTAAAGACTGTCAATCATCTGTGTAGACAGAGAGAGAGTGAGAGAAGAGATTACGAGGGATCTACTGGCTTCACTGGATATGTGGTAGGGATGAAGGGGGAAAAGTCATTTTCTACACAAATCTGTGTGGGTGGGTGTGTGCATGTCCTTTGTGTATCTCAATAACCGGCCATGTGATCGACTTCTAACTCTGCATGGGTTTTGCCAATGAAGGGCCCAAGGGAGTAGGGTTTGACCGTGTGAAGTCCATGAGATCAGCGGTTCTCCCCAAAATGAATCGATATATCCTGGACTAGAGAGAACGAGATTCGTGGCTACGGTCCTCATTATGTGTCGAGGGACAGCACAGCAATTGACTGTATAGTAGTTATATTTTGGCTGTTAAAGAGGGTACATAACGCCTGGGTGAAGTGGTACAACGGAATACACAAGCGCTCTGGGAGGCGGGCTGGTTCCAGCAAGTTACCGTGTGGAGGTCCCTCTATTCTACTGTCACTGTACCACCCCGAATCAGTGTGTGTGTGCTGGTGTGTGCTGGTTCTACTGGCTTTACAGACTCGGCCCTTTGCATATCTAAAGAAAAGCCTGACCAATAAACTTCAAACGCGGCGTGTGCATTGCAGACGAATGTGAAGTTGGTTGGAATCAAAGTGCTACAATAATGTCTACTACACCAAGTACTCTGACAATGGGCACAATGGGTACAAGGCCGGGGCATTGCATAACCAGAGTGACACACGCTCTCAATGGGGACAGTGGGCATTGTCCTAGTTCAGCGTTTCCCAGACTGTTTGGGCATTGTACCCTCTTCTACATCCTGGGCTGCCCCCCCCTCCCTAGAAGAATAGCCTATTTATAGCCACAGTACAAATAATGTAAATAAATATACAAACAACCCCCGAATGTGCACATTTGGAATAATTTGAAACCAACTATAGTTTCAATATACACGCACACACACACATACACAGAGCGATACCAGGACATGCACGCGCGTGACACACACAGAGAGATACCGGGGGAAATGGTGCCATAATTAATCCCCATTAAATTAAAGAAAATAATTTAAATGACTGAAAGTGCAACTGGAGTGCATTTTAGGTACCTTCATTAGTTTTTTTTTCGGTTTTGGATTAAATTTTGATCAAAGTAAATGCTTTTACTTCATGAAGAATCCCACTTGGCGGTCCCTGATCAATGCTGTAATTTAGTTTCCTAATAAAGAAATCATCAACAATGTATGCTAGCAGCTTCCTGGTTTGAACCCAGGCTCCCCCAGAGTTATTGGGCTGAACCCCTAATTGCTCCCAAGGTGCAGGTTGGTGACTTCGGTGTGTGAATGGGTAAATGAGATGAACAATCTCTGTAAAGCAACATTTATAACAGGCGCTACATAAATGCACCAGTTACCCTACATACAGTACATACCCAGCCGGTCACAGTACTTGCGTGCTCTGCTTGTGCAAGTAATAACCAAAAAGAACAGATACAGCAACACAATAAACAGAGTGGGGCAATAAAAATCAAACTGGGGAAAAAACATGTGAGCAAGCAAGGATCTACATGGGGGGCAAGGCAAGTCAGTAGTTTAGTTTGCCGTTGCAAAGCATTAGCATAGAGGAGGGATGTATCCCCTTCCAATGGTCTATTCTGCCCTTCATAGAGAAGGATACGCTTTCATATGCTGCTGTTCTATTAAGTAGGTTATGCCACTCTGTGATTGATGATACATGGGCTGATTTCCATCGTTGGACTAGCAGTCCCCTATGCAGTATTATGGCTGCTTGTATCCATTCTACGCATGTGGAGAATAAGCAGACATCAAGAGGAATACCCAGACTGATAATTCTCACAATGTAATCATGCACTGCTAGCCAAAAGTCTGGTACTCCCATAAGACATGATTCAACATACTTCCATTCGTTTATAAGCTCTGCGAAATTTAGGACTGCCTGCAATACATTCTTTGACATTTTTTTAACTGAATTAACCTAGTGCAAGAGGGCCAAAGGAGCGCCTCGACAATGTTCTAAGCAAACTATGAATTTGTACACAGTAGCAGTATTGCAGGTTAAATTGAAAGATTATACCGTTGTCCTGGTCTCTGGTCACCAAGCACTGGTGTGACCTTTACACCAATGCATATACAAGGATCAAAACGCTAAATGCTAGAAGTAGTAAAAAGTTAAGAATCGCCTTGTTTCAAGATAACACTGAGATGAGATTGTATACTTGAGGGTAGGGAGGACGAGGCGTAGGCCATCAAAGTAAGAGCAGCTGCAGAGCACTGACATCATTCATCGAATCACGGAGGTGCAAGTTCTGGGGGAGTATTGAGACGCATCATGGTTGCCCAGAAGTACAAGTACTTCCACAAGTGCAGTGATTCTTAAATACGGTATGATTACATTTTGGTGCTTTTATTGTATTACCGGTATATGTGTGTGTGTGTGTGTATATATATATATATATATATATATATATATATATACATATACACATGCATTAAACCAAGTTCCATGCTTCTTCTTGCAGAGTTCAAGAAAAATAAGGTACATAACTGAAAGACAGTAGGGCATAAGTGTAATGTGTGTAATAAGACTAAGATTTTGAATACAAACAGCCAAAATGAGTTTGGTCACGTAGGATAGACTCGGAGTAAAAAGTCTTCATCTGGAAAAGTGACGGCTTAGTTGGTTCTGGCATCTGGTTAGGATGCATCTCGAGCGTCTCTCAAGGGAGGTGCTCGTTGCACGTTCCACAGGAAGGAGACCCTGGGGCAGACCAAGGAACAGATTTAGGGATTACATCGACTTGTCTTGAGACCCCCCAGGAGGAATGCACATGAGGGATGGAAGAACAATTAAACAAAGCGTTATGCAAACACCCTTAGAATTGAAAGAATGTACTGTATGGCATTGCCATGAGGACGTACTACCACCACTGTATTTTAAGAACAAAGCCACCCACTGTTTCCTTTAGGAGACAGTGAGTCACGGTAGCTGTCAAATTAGTGCAAACATCCCATTAGTCCAAGCATATGACTATTTTGTATTATGTACTTCTAAGCATATTGTATCATCATCATCATCATCGATACCATATAATAACATGAATTAAAAAGAGTTCATGCAGACAGGGACACCAATAAGAATGCTTCAGTTGAGTAATTTACACTTACAGTCGTGTGCAGGAAAGTGCACAAGAGAAAATGCCAACTCACACATCACACGGTTATCGATTTATTTATGCATGTGGTGGTTTTCTCTTTGTGTGCAGTGTGTGTGATAATGCAAAATGATTCAGAGGAAGGCTGTCCTGATGGCAGCTCATAAATACTGGGGTCAGAGGAACCGTGGGCTTTCTCATCCCTATAACGTCCGCCATCAAATGAGCCAAGAGGACCATTTCACTGATCACTTCTTCAGCTCCCAAAATGTTGTAGACCCAATTCAAATAAAAGTTTAATCCTCACTCCCAGCATTGATTTAACTCTGAGAGCATAAAAAGCATCTATTTGTATCAATGTTTTACACAAATGAGGGATCAAAACATAACCATAATTATTTATTCTAATTTATTGTACTTAATCATTTGACCCATTTATGGAGCTGCATAACACCAAGGCAGAATGTGCTTGATAGGCACGTGCCACGTGAAGGCTTCGCCCTGACATCATGTTGCGTGTTCGATTCCCATTCATGACGACCTTTGCTGCATGTCTGCCCCCTTGTCTACTCTCTCCATCAATAAAAAAGCAAAAAGCCCAAAACAAATCTTTAGAAAAAAAAAAAAAAATACTTGATACAGTCTTTTTTCCACACTCTACCCAAAATGTTTTGGGTATGATCTACTTTTTTTTTTCTAAACAATTTGCGGTTGTTAACTAAAGTGTATCGAATCAATATACAGTAGGCTTTTTACTTTCTAAATTGTGGTATTGCTACAGGGCAGGTAATTCTGCCACCACCATCTTGTTGCACACAGAGTATGCTTCCGTGTGTACCCACTCCACGACGAAATCATCTAGCAAGCTGATTGAAAGAAAACAACTTTGGAAAGTGAAGTGGGACACAAGGTTGGAAATGATTTTCAAAAATTCAACTAAAGGTAACAATCTTTCAGATGGCTTCAAATGGTGAGTATGCTGCATGTTTACTTGCACTGTGGAGAATCCTTGGCCTGCATGAATGCTAATGCATTGGGTATAGCAAGCTATTCATCTCAGAATGCAACGATGCAACATTCAGCAAAATAATCAATATATGATTTCTTCATGCAGTGTCGTGCAACATTGGAGATTTCTATTACAGTGACAACTATACAGTGCACACACGCATGCACACATACACACAAATCAGACAACATTTAATTTCCAGTTGTCACAAAGTGTTTGTGCAGAGTCAGACCAGAGCCTGGAGCACAAACAGTGATGATCATACATACATGTGCACACTATAAAGGTTAACTGCAAACACATGGTACCGAAAACATTCATGAAAAAAAAAAGATTTGGGGCAATTCTAGTATGATTGGACTTTGGAGCTCAGGCACCAAAGCCTTCAGTCCATTCATTGCACTAAACATTAGAGATCCCCAAATGCCAACTAAATGTACATTATGCAATGTATAATACAGTGGAAGATGAGGGACATTGGCCATTCACTCAGATGGAATTGAAAATACAGACAAGGCATGTAAGGAACCAATGTATCAGCTAACTGAAACACAACTAGCCTATGCCCCAGGGATCTAGCGCCATGGGATCAACCATTTCTTGATACATTTCCTTGTCAATAATTTGCTAAATGTAGCCTATTAGATTGACTGGTTGATTTTATTTGGTGACATAAAAAGCCCACAAGCACTTTCCGACAGTCAGTCAATGCATCACGTGGAACGACCAAAATACAATAAAGCCTGGGGAATTATTTCCGCTGTGTTCCACACCAGAAGAAACTCTAGTAGACAACATAACAAACAGCAACAAAGCAACAATTCATTAGACAGATACAATCCGAAACCTGTCTAATACATGTGTGATCAATGAAATTTTACATTATTGTGAAACCATAGACAAGGAGTCAATACATTTACCTATTTTAAATAAGGTGCTATGTGCCCACACTAGGGATGACTGGCAGCCACAGAGGAACAAATTAATTCAATTTGAAATATTGTCTCAAAAATTGAGTAATCGATCCCCCCTCACACACACAAAACAAACAAACACGCACACACACAAAATCTTACCCCACATGCAAATAACTTATGAAACTTAAATTATTGAAAGTCTGTATGTCTGTATGACAAATTGCTTATCTGTATGCAGGCAAGTAATAAACTAAGCACTATTTTTGCCCAACAGACAAAGTGAACAAGAAAAGACCCCTGCTGTGACTGTGCGCCTTGTGATTTTTATTCTTGTCAGTACTTTGCCTACTGGAAGGCAGTATGACTTTCATTCCTCTCACTCTCTCTTTGCATTGCCTCTCCACGAATATCAATAAGACTCCTTGGAGAGAGAGGCAGCGGGATGCTTCCCAAAGAGTATGATGAGAGTGAAAAAGATAGAGAGAGCGAGGGCAAAGACAGAACATTACACCTCTATCTTCAAATGCCAGGGAAATTTAAGTGCTGAAAAACAAAGGGTGATTTATATACCAAGATTCCTGTTGAATTATACAGTAATCCTTTTCTCCTCGCCCCAATGGTTCACATGTAATCAAGGTTCTAAAAAGTGTTAAACTGCATGGGGCCACTACTAGAGAAAAGCTTTAGAGTGCCGCTTTCGTTTAGATCCTCTTATTCACAAAAGAAAGGCTACGAGAAGGGATGCTCTCCCGTATCCCTCTTTCTCTAAGGGAGTCTGAGCCGTCTCTGTAAATGAGCAATGCTAGTTCACATTGATATTGCACTACCACTTGATTACAAAGAAAGAATGCATGTTGCAGTTCTTGAAACAAGTCCTAAATTAAGTTCGCCCTCTATCATAATTGATCTAAACTGAGGATTGTTTTGTCAGGGATAGCTGGCTGTCAATGTAAACTAACACTAGTTAACATTCATATTGCTTTGGCGGTTGTTTAGAAAAGGAATAATGCTGCTCTTGCGGTTCTCAAGTCTCACATTATGACTGCCTGCTATCATTAACAGTAAATGATGATTGGACTAATAATGATAAATACGTTTTTTCACTTGTGATGAATTTTCCCTTTTGTTTACCATTTATCTGTTGCATTGGTTTTTAATGGGAAGATTTTGTGGTATTAGCTCTAGACAATTCAACTTGTGTGCACAGTTGCCTGTATTTTTACTGGCAGACTGTGCCTTCTGCTGGAGCATCCTAATCAGCCCATGCGGAAATGGCAGGGAAACCCCATTAACAATGTGCTGTCGCATTCTGCCTAGTTAGGGCAAGGTCACACATGATGTGTGAATGCAGGCAAATCCATGATCTGCAGAGGTTAAAACTTTCACATCGTGTTATGGTGAATGAATGGAGGCAGCGCAGCGCCGGGTGATCGGTCTGCTGCTTTGTAGTCCGTTGGAGTGGTTGTGGTTTTTGGTCGCATGTGGTAAGAAAATTATAGCCAGTGTCAGCCAAGTGGGGTCAACCACACACACTTCCTTGCTCTTGGCCGAGTTCCGGTCAATGTCCACCAAGTTTGAACTTCACATGAAACAGAATAAGTGAAGTTCAACTGCAGAATGTGTGAATTTGATTTCCACCGGATGCAGATATTTTAATGAATGAATGTGTGGAAATGTCCTTATACTGCGTGAGCGCATGTGGTTTGGCTCATCATGAGAAAGAAAAAACATGGGAAACTAGAGACCACTAACTCTCACTCAATATGTGAACTACAAAAAACATTGAGGATATTAACTAATTATTAGTACAGAAACTGATTGTGGTTTGCATTTATGCAAATATTAATAACACTAATATCATTACCTAATCTTAATCATGTTTCAAAATTGTCATGGTGTTTTTCAAGAAGAAAAGAATGTCCTTTTCTGAAACAACATTTAACTCACCTTCGAACATTTAACTTCACCTTATGTAACGACTGTGAGCGCAATGTATGAGACTAGGCTATAGAGTAAGAATTTTTGGTCTATGTATTGTGTTTATTTTTCTATAGATGTCATGGTTCTTGAATAGTGTTTGACAGCATGAAGGAATATAAACCAAAGGCACCTGTTGGAGACTCTCAGCATATTGCTTATTCAAGCCAAGGGCAGTTACGGTCAAAGCTGTCAACGTTACAATGCAGGCAATAATACCTGAGAGGGATGGGATGAAGAAATAGGGAGGAGAGAAAAAGAAGGAAGTGTGTTTGTTTTTCATGCCGTCAATCTAAACACTTGTGATGCGAATGGCACTTAGGAGGAGACTTTGTCTGAGCCTTTACTCAATGCAAAAGAATGACATAACACATTCCCCGATGGCATCATGAAAAAGACTGACAGATATCCTCACCCTCAAGCTCTCATTTTCTTTGCTCATGTTCGCTCTCTCTCTCTCTCTCTCTGTCTCACTCTCTCTCTCTCTCTCTCTCTCGCCAGCTCCGCAATGGGAGAGGAGTAAAGCCTTCATAAAAAGGGCTCTGTGCTTAGAATGATGAGAAGGTTTTTGATCAACAATTCCTTTTCCAGTGACTTTGCAGTGCGAGAGTTGTTAGTGCCAAATCTAAAATATGTGTGAGTAGTACTGTTGCCCAGGGAGAGAGCCCGGCCAACCCTGACACCGCATCTCTCAACGTATTTATGGTGACAAACTTTAATCGATTGAAGGCGGAACGAGACATGACAGCGTCAACAACTGCTTTGTGCTCAGACAAAATACTTAAGCCTCGGTCAGCAGCTCGTCTACTTTCATGTTTAACAACAACCACCACAAAAAAGCAGATGCAGATACACAGCCGTGCGGGTGCAGACCTTGAAACGCGAGAAGGAGCCAATACCTGCTCAGCATAATGAGCCCTTCTCAAAACCCCACCCTTTGGCGTGGGTTTTGTTCACTGTCCAATGACAATCCAAATCCAAACAATGAAAATCAGCGGCTCTTCCTGCCCTGGAACATCTGTATAGGCTGCCTCCACACTGGTTTTCGCACAGCCCATGTTTCGGCCGGGGTGTGACGTCACACCTTGTATTTTTGAATGGTTTCAAAGGGAACTTCCGGCTAGTTCCTGTCTGCATTTTGGACAGTGGACAGGCTACAGGAAAGACCCGCCCGGGGCCGAAATTCAGACCGGAACAAGCCGGAAGTCTCATTGAAACCCATTCAAAAATGCAGGACATGACGTCACCCTTTGGCCAAAGATTGGACTGTGCACTCTGCAGTCTGTAGCGGCTGTTAGAGGATGCTAAGGATGACAAGAGTGACAATTTCTTCAAATATAAGGGTTTTGGACATACAAGGTTTCCTCTCCATATTGACAATAATGTACTCAAAATATCAAATATTACAAACACATTGTTAATGAGCCCTTCTCAAAACCCCTCTCTTTGTGGTGGGGTTTGTTCACTGTCCAATGCAAATCCAAACACTTTAGCAACTGTTGCTATCCAGATCAAGCTTTCCTGGTCAAGCTTTCCTCTTCTAACGTGCCTATTGGACAAGGTCAGATTGGGGAGGGACTTAGTGAAGTGCTAATTAGAGAGGCTGTGTTATACAAAGGAAAGCCAACACCTCAGTCAGAATGGGCCAGTATACGTTCAGCCATGACAACATACAGGCTACAGCTGAAGGCAAACATGACTCATGGAAATGAAACTGAACCCGTAGTGCTGTTCAAACTAAGGTCTCTAGTGATAGCCAATGACTACGCTTGGCTCTGGCACACTCACCCCTTTGTATAGCTGTGTGGTTTGCTTTCGTTCACAGTATAATTAGTTTTAATTTAACTCTGAGATCATTCAAATCAAATGAACCCAGATCACAGATTATATCCTTAAAAGGGTGTGTCCGAAAACAAAACAAAAAAATCTGTTGTTGTTAGTGTCTCCGGCCTGGAACTGGGAGGTTGCGTGTTCGATTCCCAGCCGGGTCATACCAAAGATTAAGACTATAAAAATTGGAACCAGAGCCTCCTCCCTGCTTGGCACTCAGCATCAAGGGTTTGGTTAGGGCGGTGGTTTTCAACTGGAGGTCCGGGGACCACCAGTGGTCCCTGAGAGGGTTCCAGGTGGTCCCCGTGCAGCTAAATGATGGACAGTTGATAACCAAATGGACCCCTACAGATCTGTAACTCTTGAAAGCGTTAACATGAAAACAAATGGATCCTTACGGGTTCATTTGGTTTCATTTTACACTCTCAAGAGTTACAGATCTGTATAGGGGTCCATTTGGTTATCAACTGTCCATCATTTATCTGCACGGGGACCACCTGGAACCCTCTCAGAGATTATTTAAACATCTGAAATACTTAATTTTAAAAAGAATATACACAATTAGGAAATTTAGAAGAATTGTTATTTTAAACGTTTTGCCCAAATTGTAGACAAACACTTTTGGTCTGAGATTAAACTCAACATTAAATGGTGGTCCGTGGCTAAAATGCTAAATAAATAGAGGGCCCTGGTATCAAAAAGGATGAAAACCACTGGATTAGGGCATGTTCCTGCGATACACTAGCATCATGTAATGTCCAAGGGGTGTGTGCTTTGAACGTCAAGCTGCGTCACACTAAGGAGACAGGAGACAGGTTCCCGCCGCTACCTTCCCGCTGCTGTCTCATGGCCCAGCAAGGCCTGCTTTCTTACACAGTAGACTTGTGCGCAACAAAGGCCAGAATCCAGATTAACAGCCTAGCTGCCCGGACTGTTACACCAGCTGCCCTGGCCAATAAAATACATTTTCAATTAAGGATATTAATTTTAATTAGCCTGGAATAGTAATGTTTTTTTTATGTTCTTGCTGCCTTTTATTGAACAAATTTCTGCTTAAAATATACAACTCACATCTGTTCCTCGTTTAAAATATTATATATTTAGGCTTTTAAATGGCCTTTGTGTTTTGAATGTGTTTTGAATGAATGTAATGTAATTTGAATGTATTTTTTAGGGCTCACGTAAAGCACCATCAACTGTGGATGAAAGTGCTAAACTTGGTATAAACTTGCCTTGTCTAAAGTTCAAGGACAGATAAAGCAGGACACTAGGGCAAACGTGTCCAAGCACACATAGCTCCAGCTGCGAGTTGTTTGGGAAGATTCCAGCTTGCAGCCCCTGCATTTGCTGGTCACTGACTTACTCTGGTGTGTGCCATGAGAATATACTTATGCTACAACACCTGCACCAAAAGGCCACCATGAAAACAAGAGAGCATATATTTGCTTCTTTGGGGTTGTATAGCATGACTAAGGCCCGGATCCATGTGTTCCGGGCACTTGCCTGAGAGCGTGTCGCAGGTTCGATGACCTCTGCTGCATGTCACTCCCAGTCTCTCTATCCCCATTTCCTGTCTATATACTGTGTTGTAAAGGCAGATAAAAGAGCTGATAAAGCATGTGTCACTTTTATTCCTCCCAAACCACTAATAGACCTACTATCACTTACGAGGAATGGACAAACGTTAGAAGGTTTATTATAGTAGTAAATTCTAATATTTGTGAGTTTATGGCAATTTATACATTATCTGTATGTGCTGCAAACAGTAGAAGTTAATCAAATGTATGCAATTTTTATTGTAACATTATTAAAACTCAAACTTATTTGTTATACAACAACATAAATTAAAGTAGTAGTAATTGCTTGCTTGGTCTTGAAGATTATTATAGTATAAGTAGTTATTGCACCTATGAGAGTGGGCCTAAATTCTGTCAGACAGAAAAGCTAGGCGAACCACTTTCTGTATGCTTTCTATTCACTTACAAACATTACAGGGTGGTTCTGTGTGTGCGAGAGAGAGAGAGAGAGAGAGAGAGAGAGAGAGAGAGAGAGAGAGAGAGAGAGAGAGAGAGAGAGAGAGAGAGAGAGAGAGAGAGAGAGAGAGAGAGAGAGAGAGAGAGAGAGAAATCAGGACAGTGGGGCTACATTCAGAATCTGAGTGACCTTTATTTGTCAAGTATCTTAGAGTATAAAGTAATTGTCCTGCTTTCCTAGTGCTGTAGTCTTTCTAAGAAGAGTACTAACGAACACACACGATTCACAACAGTGCTGTACTAGCGCAAACTCCGCTCACTTCATGGGCCCAGTCTAATAACATCTCCTCTTCATTATTTTACCTTGTTTTGTAGTAATCGTACACCACAAACATTGCAGAGAGGTACTGGTAGCATGTTGCAAAGTGCTCTACAGTCAGTATCCATTTCAGTTTTCTTATATTATTGAGGAAACAATGACAATGTTCTGCTTTTCAACAGTTTCAAAAGCTCAGAATTTCAGAGACGAAATGTTATCCCATTTAACCCAATATAAAAGACTGAAGGGCTGTCGGTGCTTTAAACTTGGATAGCATAATGCGAGTAGAAATTGGGTCTTCGTCAAATCTTGTGTACCGGGCAAAAAACAAAAAATAAAATCCCCAGTTCTGCACAAAGGTAGCCAAAATGTCAGCAAGATTTTCTATAATAACAGACAGATTGAATGAATGTTGGTAGCCAGTAGCCATTTACAGGGGCACTTCTATTGTCCTACTTTGTAAATTACTTCTGGGTCAAAACAAAAAAGTGAGACCAGTAACATTATGGCAAGTTTGAACCAAAATAGAACATCACATATCACATTATATGACAGGGGTGTATGGGAGACTGGCACCTATTCGTAGATGTCTGAGTGATTTGTTTTCGAGGAGGACCAGTAACTATTCACTGCTGAACACCAACCACTTTTAACAGGAAATGAACAGCAGCTTTTGAGGAATACTGAACACTGTAATTTAATCTCCCTTCAAGTTTTGTAGCATTTCTCTCCCTCTCCCAAACTGTTGCATAACAACATACTGACTGTGAATGTGACTGCACTTTACTATGTGGTGTGCAGGTGTGTGTACTACTCATAGTGGCATGATGCTGTATGAATGCCATGCAATGTGCATACATGGAAATGAATGGCTTGTTGTTCTTAATTATCGTTAAACATCTGCATTACTTGATTTATGTCTATTGTCTACACAATTAGAGAATGTAATTGCTATTCTGATCAAGATATTACATTTAGGTCTGAGAGAGGCTAAATGCCATCAAGAGTCTGTATCTCAAATGCTCACTACATCATCTTGATACAAAAAAAAGTTGAAAACCACTGATATAAACGAATATTAAATCTCTCATGATGAGCATGTGAAGTCTTTCATCTTACTGTGTTTGTGTATGAAGCTCATGTAGATCTGCTCATGAGGTAGAAACTCCGCCTCTTTAAGAAACCATCTCCAACCTGTCCTTTTTTACATTCTTTGCAGATCTGCTGAAGCCCTCCCAGCAATTAATAATTAACATGCCGGTATATGATAGATCATGGATTAATAATTTAGCTCGCCGATTTGGAAAAAATAGACCTGGAGGCTGGTTTGAGTCTGCCATGATGCAACAGGTATGGCAGAATAAATGTAGGACAGGGATAAAAGGTCATTCTGATAAAGCGTACAGTAGTAAGTAAAGCTAGGAGCCTGGAAAATTAATTCAGCAACATCAACTTATTCTCATGCATGTGCAATGAGGCCGTGAATAAAGTAGCAAAATCACTTGCGGTGCCCTGGGGCCAATTGAACACTGTCAACGAAAACTCGCCATTTATCACTGAGATTTAGAACTGAGCAGTATCTTCTTGTTATCTACCAATACAATTGTGGCGTCTCGGCACTCAGCTATAGTGCCTTTGTGGAAAAAGAGAGGCAAAATGTTGAACATAAAGTCCGCTATGCTGTCATGTGATTACAGTTTAGCTGCCACACACACACACACACACACACACACACACACACACACACACACACACACACACACACACACACTAGTACGGGCACATTTTCAAAAGCATTATAAATAATGCACAACACTAAAGCATTTAACCAAGTATGGGGGGAAAAAAATAGGATAGATTATCCTGTTGGATTTACTTAATCAAAGGCCAGTACTTGAGGGACAAATACTGTACATAACCTCTTCAGAACAAAGGTCAACATATGTGACTGTCTGTTGTCAAAATATATCCCATATATAACATATACACTCACAATAATGAAATGATGTCTGTAAGGTGGCAGCGGTGGCTCGCCTTGGCCAACAGCAACGCTCTTTCTAGAGTGAAAATACTTCAGGTTCCCAAGGTAACAGAATGCCACCTGGCCAGACAACTGAACTTTGCAGCCCAGGCAGTTAAAGCAGGCCAGACACCTCTCGTGCTTGTCAGTGGGTTGCCATGGATCCACCTCAGCAGGAACAACAGACATAACTTCACCATTGTTGAGCAGATCAATGTTTTCCCTTTCTTGGGGAGAGAGCATGAGCATGTGCAGGAGATGACAGCTTTGCTCTATCGTCAGTGTAGCCCCCAGCAAAGACCCAGCCCGTAACAGGCAGCACTTCCAATCTGGCTCAGATTTTTCTCAAACTAACCTTAACCCAAACCACTGGTTTATCATCTGCCACTGCAGTACCACTGTGATTTTGGCTGCAGAGGAGGGTTACAAATGGCAACACGGGTGGTAGCAGAGAATACTAAATCATTTCACCAAACAACACAGTTGATTTAAGCAGCAGCACAACTCTGACTCCCATTTCAAGGTCGTAATTCACTTGACATGTCTGTTAAGGCTGCTATGGCTGATAATTTGTCTTGCTACCTGCCAGAACATTACCTACACAGTGGGGCTATTCATCCAGAATGAAGCCTTGTTCGGACTTCGGAGCAGAGGCTATAGAATGTAAACAGACAAATGTGTTGCAAAACATTCATTTTGTTGGCAAAACATGTGGGGCTGTGCTTTTTAGTCTGTGTATTGATAGCCTATACTACTAATGCATTGCAGGGCGAGCTTACCTCAACATTGTGATCATCACATGCAGTGCTACACGGATACAAAAGTCTTGTTTGTTTTTGTTTCGGTGTAGTGGCAGCCTGCTAGTTGTGAAATGGTCAACACTCACATAGGGGGGATGTAAATCAGAAATAAAATAGGCCTACATAAAAAGTCCCCCCTCGTTTTATAGCAAGGCAAATTATTTCAATAAAGGTTTTGACTTGAGACCCATTAGGTCTTAAAACTATTATTGAAATAAAAGACAGCGGGATCCTTGTAAAAAGAAATCCCTCTGATTGCAATTTGACCACTGGCTACAGTATGTGGTCTTGATGCTATGTTTCAGTAAAGACTACTGAAGCGCTCAGTCATGCAAATCTAGATCACTAAAGCCAATAACGATTTGAACTTACCTTTCTTTCTGTACCGACCGGATGTGAATGGGACAGAGATGTAGAAACACACTACAACAAGTTGACAACTTAATCAAGGCAAAATCTCAAGTCTTCATTATGGCAACGCATAACCAGGGTCGCTTCACAGCATGTTCTGTACCGTATCTGTTTGTATAATACGAGGAAACGGTGTCGTGTCTCTCCTCCAGTGTGACCGCGTTTTGTATCAGGTATACTGATGTGATGTGTAAATTATTGAAAGAGTGTTTTCTTCTCGCTGCCCTGAGATCGGTTACAAGAGTTTGAAACCCGATTCCTTCCCAAGCAAAAAAAAAGTTTCAAACTTGAGGAGACCCGGACGGCGCCGGATTGATGTTGAGTTCGGCCAATGAATGAGCACACAACTGAAGTGGACCAACCCAGTAGAAGAGTTGGGACATTGGGGGGGTCAGAAACTGAGCGCTCGAGCTGCTGTACATGCAGCCTGAAAGAGGGACAAGCTGGAGTTTGAAATACATTGTTTTCAACGAGAGCGGTGCAAATACGTGCATTTTTAGGCACGTGTGCAATACGTTACCTGATTTACAGTATTGTCCACTAACAACTGAAGTCCCACGTTTATGTTTGTACTATTATTACTACAAAACAATCTAGAAATAAAGGAATTTAAGGTAATTAAACCTTGGCTGTTGCCTGAGTCCAATGCATTTCTGCCTATTTCCGGTCCAGGACTTGTCCCTAATTGTTGTCCCCATTCTCAATAGAAGTCCATTTAGAAGTCTGAGAGCGACCTTTGAAATGGACCTACGAAATGAACGGCGTTTGCGTAGCTTTGTGTCTATATACTCGGACCAACCCACACCCTGGCAACCCAGTAAAGGCCCATTTGATGCTCTGACGTTCCCTGCCCCCAAAACGGCTTCCAGTCATTATCCTCGTCTAGCAGCAGTATGATCCCAAGGTTGAGAATTTCCCAAAGGAAATGTGGTGTTTGGGGAACAATGAGCAGGAACTGTGGGAGCAGTATGTAGTCACCAGCAAAATGACAGCCTCGTTAAATCATAAATCACATTGTTTTTTTTTCTTTATAAATAAAAAAACACAATTTGACTGATCCTAATCTTTATAGACGTATTGATATCTATTTGCAGCTGTCCTGGAACTGGAAGAGTTTCAGTACACACACGCACACGTACACGCACACGTACACGCGCGCGCGCACACACACACACACACACACACACACACACACACACACACACACACACACACACA